>CM045459.1:4513628-4826128 GCA_024666655.1 Dascyllus trimaculatus | reverse complement strand
AGCACCGCTCGTATACCATGTTTGTTTAGCTGTGTCGGCTAAGTCGATCGGTAAACCTCATGTGCTGGAGGTGGAAGTAAGACTGTAACTAATCACATAGCAAAATGAATTAAAAAACGAATAAAAATAATATCCATAGTATTAAAATACTTAAAAATAAGAACTGAATGCCAAAGAGGTTTGTTTTCAATGTTGACCTTGAATTCAAATGACATGGAATGCGGTTGTCCAGAATGACGATGCCACTGTTTGATCAACTACATGTTGTAGATCTCAACCCGCTGAACCACACAAAGACCGTAGCACATTTTAAAAACTCATATAAGCAATGTATTTGAAATCTGTAGTAACTACGATGTGAAATAAGAATCGTTAATGTGTTATGGCCATGTTGGTGAGCTAAACTGACTGGTTTCATACTGTTGTCATGTACAAACGCTCTGTTTTGGTTCTGTAAATGTGACATTAAGGCATTTTAGAAATACAGTACAAGGGAGTGCCCTAGATATAGCCGTCCTGGTTGGTATTTTTCTTTCATCTATTACATTTCCAAATAAAAACGTGACAATAAAAAGTGTATTTTTGAAAACAACAGCAGCTACATGTCACTCCTAAAAGGCGGAAGTTGTGTGGCCACCCGTCCTGAAAAAACCTTGTGTCCATTTACGAGCACGCACACAGGACGAATTGAAAAGACGACAGAGCACTAAGGGTGAGCGTGCTTTCTCTTCAATTAAGCACCAACAGTCCACATCAGACACAAACTTCTGCGAGACTGAAGACCTCAATGCCAAGTAGCGGGGCATCTCGATCCATGGTTCAGATCATTAGATCGGACCAAACATGACGGAGCGGCTCTGATGCTGCTCATCACTGATGCTTTCACTTCACCACCAAAGAGGGTTGTGCTCCAGATTCTCTAACTACCCCAACCTCGGCCAGAGTTTTATACAATCTAAACTTTTATTTTAACATATTCACTTATATATTTTTTTACATTTAACCAAATCAAACACACTCCCTGAATTCGAACCATCGAAAAAGAAAACACAGTGAAGCCCTGCTCAGTTGGGAACCGTCCCGGCCTAAATCTATACATACATCAGCACCACACAGAATGAAAACAGCAGAACTTAATAAACTGGGATGGACCGTGCAGTAACTGTACAGCTCATGATTAAAAAGAAAACAAAATGCTGGACGGACTCATGCACACGGTTTCAAAAATAATTGGCTGTACGCTCCCCATCATTTCTGAACTATACCAGCTGTGCATTAAGTATTAAACACAGTATTAAGATCACAACAAGGGGCCATATCTCCTATTTATCCTGTTGTAACTGTAACTGTTGGTGGTTTGTAGCTACATCTTGTATATCATGTGATTATAAAGCTCCAGCGTCTGATGTCTGATGTTAGAACACATCGAAACGAATTCCAATCAACTCTTAGGCTGACTTGGCAGTACATGATTGAATCTTAAAATCTCGATTCTTTTCATTGGAAATTTTTTGGGGTGAGCTCCAACAGTCGCTCCTTTGAAACCAAATAGAGCTGTGAGCTGGAAACTGGGAGCCGCGTTGGGCTATTTTGACACATCGCTTAAAGCCTCAAGTTTGCCCATGGCCATTTTAAAGAAATGTTTGTCGGAGCCAGAAACTGACATGTTCTATTTGTCCAGGGATTAACATTAAGGCTCTGGCATTTGCAAGTCTTATTTCTGGCAACTTGAAATGTTGAGCCGGTGTAGAAATCTGCGGCTGCACTCGCTGGACCGTAAGCCGCTTTCGATAAAAGCGCCGAATGTAAAAGTTATATCGTATGTCATATTCCATTCCCATCCTATTGACGTATCCCATTTTTGGGGCCCTCAGTGGCACACAGGATATCAAGAGTAAAGATTCTGTTACACCCTGAAGAGTAGGTATTTTCAATATTGGAGGTTTGGATTACATGAAGGATCATTTGCATGACCTTTATGGGACATAACAGGAGCAAACAAGTCATCAGTGAATCCAAACTGATCCTCAGGATTACACCTGATACCTTGTACACATCTTGGGGCTACAGAGATGTTGGGTTTTTTATGTCGGCTTGTCTTGGATCAATGTGAGAACTTGGTCTTCCCTCTTTTGTGGCCTGTCAGCATCCTCATGAGAGATTATGAGCAGATCTTTCGAATGCCCTCTTTGCTCAAGTACCCCTGACTCCAGTGTGCAGTTCAGGGCAGAGCTCAACGTTGCTCAACGTCATCATGCTATTGGTTCAACGTTGCTCAACGTCATCATGCTATTGGCTCAACGTTGCTCAACGTCATCATGCTATTGGCTCAACGTTGCTCAACGTCGGCATGCTATTGGCTGAATCTAACATTTGACTCCGCCCACGGGGACATTGCCTGTATGTAATTCGAGCACCGTCTTCTGCTCTTAGCATCGTCACAAACCTGTATTTGGCCCTGTATGTGGTTCCACTCTGAATTGCATTGGATACACACGTTCCTGAAAGGTTATGGTTATGGTTAGGGTTAGATTGCCACCAAACTGTTGTAAAATGAAGTAAAGTTGTATGTAATAAGACTGAACATGACTGGTTTATGGAGCGTTGAGATGTTTGGAGTCAAACGTTGAGCGCCACCCCGAACGTTGGCCTCGGCTCCGAACTGCACACTGCAGTCAGGGGCTTCTCTCTTTGCTTCTAGATCGGATGGACAAAGTAAAAGCACCAAACAAACGAATCAAATGCGTCATTTTATTTTTATAATTGCTTCAATCCTGATTGTCATTACCAGTTCCAGCCTCCAGTTCTTCAAAATCGAGGAGGTGGTGGATATCTGCATTTGGTATGCTCGGTGCTTTTGGTAATTAGGGATGCAGGAAAAGTTTGTGAGAAGATTCTTAAATTTTTTTTTTGCAGCCTGTGGTTTAGACATAATCATCTTGAAAAATGAGAACATAATGAGGGAACAGTGTTTTTATGGTATCCTGCTGCAGCGCTATAAAGCATCTTTAAATTCCTCGGCTGTTATATAGCCTCAGAGCTTAATGTTGTACCTGCTGCAGCGACTTACATGAAGCGGTTGCACGAGTTATTACGGATACAGCAGGTGTGCTGGGAGCAGGAACTGTCCATGAAAGACACACAACGCATCTCTTTCTTGTGACTTTGTCCAAATTTTTTTATATATGGCACCGTCTGTGGAGTGTTGTTAAAATACAGAATAATGACTGAAAATAGTTTTTGTTTCATCTTTTGTCACTGCACCATCCTCCCCATGCTCGAGAATATATTTTCAAAATTTTCGGCATGTTAGTCTCATGGTGCACTGCAGGATGGATTGTATTTTAATTTGGCACCAACTTAAAAATCTGTTGTGTGAAAACATGACGGCAGACATGAAAAGACAGCAGACAGGCATGTGGAGTGGAAGAAGCCGAGGACACGCAAAATACAAGCAAATGCTACTTTTGGTTCCTTTGCCTCTCTCCACATCTAAAGTGCACGTTCACTGCCAGCCTTTTAATTTGCATGCTGTGAATATAGGCCAGGCTGCATGAGAGGCTCCTCTGTGTAAAGTCAGCCTGATATTAGTTTGACTAGTCACCAGTTACAAGTCGTGATAAGTTTCTAGTTGGAATGTTGTCAGAATAGAAAAAAAGTATTTGACAGTGTTTTCCTACAGAGTGCATTAAATAAGACTGACATGAATAAGCGATGATGTAATATTGCATCAGCTGTCACTGTCAGCTACACACCGATCAGGCATAACATTATGACCACCTGCCTAATATTGTGTTGGTCCCCTTTATGTGCTCCGAATGCTCAATTGGGCATGGACAAGAGGACCTCTCAGGGTGTCCTATGGGGTCTGGAACCAGGACCAGGCACTGGATCCTTTGGGTGCTCTGGCTTGTGCAGTGGAGCCTCTGTACATCCAACTTGTTCCACTACATCCTGTTGATGCTTGATCAGAATGGGCTGTAGGAAGTCTGGAGGTCACATCAACATGTTGGACCATTGTCATGTTCCTCAACATGTTCCTGATTGGTTGATGTTGTTGCCATGTGGTGGGGTTTATTTTCCTGCAGGGGTAGGCCAGTGACATTTGGGATTTCCATTAGCATGAGGGAGTGTGTTTGTTGTGGGACAATGTTTATTTGGGTGTCGAAGTCTCATCAACACGGATGTTAAAATCCAAGGCTGTCCAACAGAACACCACATAGTACCAATCTGATCAATGCTATTCACTTCACCTGTCAGTGGTCAGGATGCTGTGGTTGATCGGTGTATAAGCACAGGCACATACTAGCATAGTAATTAATTTAACACACCTTTGTGAAAATAAATGGTTAGAAATGTAAAATTCCAAGCTGAATTACAAAAAGTTCCAGATTGAGCCATCTGTAGCATATATTGTGCTTGTGCTTTTATTTTGTAAGATATAATAATAAAAAAGTTGGACTACTGGAAAGTCATCACTGCTGCTTGACACGAGCACGGTCGCTCCAGATAAGTTTTGTTTAGGCATCTAACTAGGAAGCTGTCCTAGTTTAAGGGCCTTCGTAGCCTGTTACCAATTTCCAATCTCACAGTCTTTGAAGGTCTTTTTGAGGGCATCCTTGAATCTCTTCTTAGGAGCACTAACGCTTCTGGGTCCTGAGGATAGCTGGATAGAGAGAAGCTGTTTAAGTAGACAAAGTGTGTCCATTCTATCCGTATGTCTGTACCATCGTAATCTGTTCTGATGTAACACAGCTTTGATGTATGGTGACACAATCAAACCATTTTGTATTCAAGATTGTCCGTGGACATCGTTGATGAAACTTCTCTAGTTGTTCTATTTGGTATTGGTACGTAGTCCACGTTTCAGAACCATACAAGAGTGCCGGTATAATGATAGCTTTGTAGACTCATATCTTGGTATTCAACTCCAGTTTGTGATTATCAAAAACACGTTTGTTGATGTAGACTCTGTGTACAAGTCTGTCATCTACAGTCTTGTTCTTTTTGTTCTTCTAGAGACACCTGTTCTCAGAAACACTCAAACCAGCCTGTCTGCCACCGACAAAAGCGCTGTGGTCAGAGTGTCCCAGGTCACATTTATCACATCTCTGGTGTTTGTGAAAACTTGCTAAAGCTCTCCTGTCTCTGCAGAAGTCTATGCATTGCACTGCAGCCACATCACTGGTTAATTACTGGCAGGGTCTGACTGGGACTGAAGAACCACAACTAGCCTGCGAACACTCCACTACCCACAACACACAAACAAAAACACCAGTCTTTAATACCACCACTTATAAACATAAGGGATGGATCCTCCAGGCCACTGTGAGACAAATACACAACTATTTTAATTGTCTTCAACAGGCCACCACTGTGAGGATACATGAAAGACCCAGTACTATATTGTGCAGTGTTGCATGATCAGTTTCATATTTGAACAAGCTGTATAATTTATTTTAGCACCGGTAATAACTGAGATAACATCAGTTTGATCACTTTAACCTTCATACTTGAAGGACTTCCTCAAGGCTACTTTCCTGGGTATTGCAGGTACCCAGATACAGACTGTACACATTTGAAAACACTTGAACTAAAGAGCTGTTAAACAATGAATATTCTTACATACTAAACAAACTTTTACAAAAACATTTTGGCCTATAAATTTTAAGTGTTTTTTATAACAATCATGAGACCAGATGGGGGGGGGAAGCCAATGTTTGGCCTGCTTCTGAGGTAAAGACACGTATTCTTGGGAGCTGCTGGTCTATAAACGGTGCATAATAAGTGCAGACCTTCATGTCCAAACAAAGAGTTTTCCGCGGCATGTTCCTGCAAAAGTTTGCAGTTGAAGTTTTGTTAAGAAATAAAATGTTTCTATCCACTGAAACGCTACACAGCTTTTAATTTGAAATTTGCGTTGACGGCATAATGCAGTAACCAAAGCAGACAAGAGTGAATCAACATGGGATTTGCACTAGAATATGGCCAAAGGCAATTAGAAATAAAAGCCTGCATCTACTACAGGTCTGTCTATAAAGAGTAAATAAAAGAGTGCTGCCTTCTGAGATTAAGGTAAATGAGAGCAATTCAGTAGCTAATATAAACATACATATACAATTGCAAATCTGAAACAATGAGGTTGCAGTACAAGCCTCCAAAATGAGTTTCCTCTTTCGGAAAGTCTGAGACTAAGGTCGCTGCCATCTTAGGATGCCTTCTAGGCGATTTCCTTTTGAGGTATTCCAGACAACTGGAGGAGACTAGTGAATCCAGAACTTGCTGGACGGGTTGAATATCCCATCTGGCCTGGGAGTGGCTTGGGACCCCCAGGAAAAATGACCTGCTTCACCTGCTGCCTGACCCTGGATCAGGAAATGGAGAAATTGCCCTTCTGAGACACGTTCTGTGTCCTGATAACATCCCTGTCTGTGAAATTATTGATGGACTGTTCCTGCTGACGGACTAATCACTGACAGAGTTGCTCCTCTGGTTTCTCTTTAATATCGTACTAAGCTTCATGGACATCAAGCATGTGCTGTTGACTTCATGTTCTTCTGACACTATTAACTGATGTCTGCTGACATGGATTCATATGACACACCAGACGGCCGAGCAGTTTTCATGACTGAAGCTCCTGCCATCTGTGGCCCAACAATACACTCTGTCAAAATTAATTATGTCTTCTCCTCGTGCCATCTTCACACAAAATCAGATTCAACTGTTCATTATTTTGCTACATACCACAGAGCATGACTGGATGTCAGCTACCACTCCCCTCATTTATTCATCTTTTTACTTTAATCTGTCACGTGTTTTATTAACTTTATGCTGCAACGGGTACATTAGGCCAGCGCTGCTGTTGATCGCCTGTCAGCCCGTCAGTAACATGAACACATGGCAGAAAGTCTGGACCTGTAGACACAAGAGGTTAAAGATGCAGCGTCCTCAGCCGGCGTGTGTGTGGCACTTTCCTAATGCTGATCACAAGGTAACACATTTACGCTGTGCATCAAGCTCTGCCATTTGGTTACACTTCAGTGTGCTGCTGTCAGTACTTTGGACTGGATCCTGGAACATAAGATGCAATGGGTCCCATATGAAAAGCTGCCTTTGAACTGAGAGAGCATGGCAGTTTGAAAGCAGGTGTCACTGCTTGTGCCTGCTACCAGCCAGTGGGAAAACTAACCTAGTTTATTTCCACCTCACTAAGGCAGCGCCACCCCCCCAAGTGCTTTATCATGCTTCTCAGACTGAAAGGTTTGGATTCCTTTCTTGTTCCCTCTCTGTGAGTTGGGTGTTCCTCTGAATTAACAATAACCACTGACAAGAACACTGAATGCAACCAAGATATCTGTCACATGTGTCCATTGTTCTGAGATGAGATGGCAGATCGGAAAACTCCCTGACAGTGATTCCTTTGATGTTCCGGTCGCATAATAATCCGCTATGACAGAGGAGTTAGCATCTATTATGGATTTGGTGAACGTTAGCGCAGGAGCGGTGGCTTTGATGTAGGAGGATGTCAAGGGTTCAGATTCCACCTAAACCACAGCTGAGCAGAGCTTCTTCTGTTCATTTGTTTTCTTCACCTTCTCCAAGTCTGTATCTGATGCAAATCACTGCCAAAATGTTCCTTATTGTCTTTATGTGGCATTTTTAGTGTTTCGTAAAAGCAATAACCGCAATAACCCTGCGAATCTTCAGAGAACATACAGATCTCTAGAATGTCGTTTACATTTATTGCAATATCTCCCTTTAGCTCCTACAGCAGAGTCTGTTGGATGGAAATATAGAAGGAATAGAAACATGGCTGAGTGTGGAAATGTGTTGTTTAGCAAACTGTGCTGAATATAGCACCACTTGGCTCTGGGAACAATTAGAATAAATCTCTACCTGCAATTAGGAGATAGGATACAAAATAATGTCATTTATTACCAACATAAAACACCTATCATGGTGTAAAAAAAACAAGGTACCAGAGGATTTATACACTTTTGGAATCCAAAAATCCTTTTCCCTTGCCATGTTCTTCAGTCCTTAGAAATCCCACTCTGAGGTTCTTCCAGGTGTCATAACTCCTCCTGTCCTACTTCCTGTCTTGCAGTCCTTACCTAAATTCAATGGCCACAGATGAGTGTTGAAATGCAGATCCAGCAACTCAAGACTCACTCGTTGGTTTATCGGTTACAGCGTACTGGTCCGATTTTACGTAGCATCTTGCCGATGTGAACAAGGCATGACGATACTTCTATGCTTGTGAAAACGATTAGACTCAAAAGGGACAAACCATCTGATCTTCCCTGCCGCTTTTCAACAACACGACTTTATAGATGCTGCGTTGTTTTTGCTAGTCGTTTGGCAAGGTTCCGTCTTTTCAGTCTTTGTTTTGCCAATTTTATGCGCACTGAAATATCACCACAGCTATTAGATGAGTTAGCTATAGTCTGCTGATTTTCTGACTCCCTACTTTGAAAGAGTCATTCATGCTCTGATTAAGACCAGGCTGGACTACGGTAATTGTTTGCATGTCGGCCTCAATCAGTTGTCTCAGTTGATCCAAAATGGTGCCGCTCGGCGTTTAACTGGGACCAAATAGTGGGAACATATAACCCTGGTCTTGGCATCGCTCCACTGGCTTCCTGTCCGCTTTAGGGTAGTTTTTAGGGTTTTATTTCTTGTTTTTAACGTTTTACATTGGTTGCCCCACCCCCCCATTGTTTAGTACAACTTATTCAGGTCCACAAACCTGTTAAAGAACTGAGGTCGTCTGGAGGTCCCCAGATCAAGACTCCGAACTAAAGGTGACCGAGCCTTTTCAGTGGCAGCCCCGAAACTTCGGAACAGCCTTGGACATTATGGCTGCGTGGACTACTGAGTCTTTTATGTCCCGACTAAAGACCCACCGCTACTACAGTTCTCAGAGTAAGAGTTTAGCAGACATTTTTACATTTTTACATTTTTCGTCAGTGCATAAAAAACATACATAAGAGGCTCATTACAATCTGACAGCAGTTCTTGAAAGAAATTGATTCATGAACTTGGCTCACTGACACTCAGATTCAGTTGGAAATCTTTAATGTTGCTGTCGGAAGGAATGAGTCACTTTCATTATTCAATGACGACACTCCTAAACCTTCGTCTAGACGTCCGCTGAAGAGATATTACCATGCTAATGTCATCCTATGGTCTGGAGTCTCTTCTCAAGGTAAACCCAGACGTGAACCAGTATTTTAGTGAACAAGGGAGTGAATCATCTTTTAAATAAGCTGCTATCTTCCGTGGATAGAATACACAGTAATACTAATGCTATTGCTGTGATAAGACAGAAAGTGGTTTCAGAGTTTGTAAAAAATGACGTTTACTGGATTTAATGAAGAGACTCCAAGTGTTGTATGTGAGCAGAGGGGCATGGAGGCCGAACCTTGTAACCATGGTGACCACACACAAAAAGCGGTCAAAATGCTGACACGACAAAAAAAATGTTCTAATCAAACGGCTGAAACATTTTTGAAAACTGATGATATTGAAATCTAATGCCATCAGTTCCACATTTCTACCAAACACTGTGGTTGACTTGTTGGTTTTCTTTGCAGTGAGTCTCGCGGAGCCTCTGGTGTGGCTGTGGACTCAGCACCCACATCCATTATGCAGTTCATTTAAAAATGATGGTCCAGTTTTGATCAATATTTCCATGGTTTGTTTCTCAACCTACGCTCGTGCACACACACACAGAGCAGTGGGGCAGCGGTGTTTACTCAGATTCAGTAAAGTGCTTAATTTATAAATCAGAAGGTCCTGGAGCTCCTCTGGTTGGACAGTGGAGAGCGAAGGTCACGGAATGCATCAAAACATCCACAGTGCCTGGAGTGCACTGGGCAACAGTTGTGGACTGCTAAAATGCATCCAAAATGGGCATACTAGTGATTTACAAGTAACCTCAATGGTAAACAGAAGTTTATTTACAGATTTTAATAGTGACAAAGACAGCGATGGATCCAATCAACTGGATGTCAGTTCAACATTCACTGCAAAATAGATTTAAAGCGTAATGGAGCCACATGAGATACTGTGCCACACTTAGAGGATGGCATGGATATGTAAGACTGGTTGACACCCTGGATCAGCTGCACTGCGTAACGTGTAGTCATAATTGCAGCCTTTGCAGATCTGCATTTTTTGCAAATTGAGATTTTGATTTCGAAACTGGTTAATTGTGCAGCTCTAAAATTAAGGCTACCGCATTTAAGTGCTCGTGGGAAACATCATTATCTTTAACCCCACGACAATCATTATTGGGAGCTGCGCCGGGGTCCGTGCGTTAAAAAACCTTGAGCCGTGCAAAACAGGAAAACCCAACAATATCCGGCGATAAAATAAAGAAATGCTGCAGACATCGAGACAGGTGCAACACGCATAAATACATAAATCAGATAGCCTAACACGCTTCTTCAACACTCAACAGCACAGTGGAGCCTTGCCAAGGCAGTCAGCAAATACATGTTTAACCAGGATAAACACCGCGGTGGATGCAAACCGCAAACATCCACGTATCAAAGCAAAGAGAGCCTCGTGCTCCAAGAGATCTTGCCTAAGGTCCAAGTCTTTTGCTCGGTATTCACAGTATTTAGCCCCGCTTTCCTTCTTGCATTAATCAAATAGTGGATTTTCACAATTGCACATCTGATTGCATTAATTTGACAGCTGACACTCCGAGTCACTTTATCAAACTCACATCGATCATGTTCTGTATATCAGCCCATGTATGACGTAGAGTGTTTTAACTCCCCAGCAGCATGTGAAGTAGCAGACTGGCGTTACATTGACCAACTCCAACATTAAACTGCTGGTCAATGCAAAGGTAATAAACAGTTAACATATGAGTATTTACATTTTTTCTTTTTGAATTTTTGACATTTTTTCTTCCTATTTTGGAAACAGAACTTGTAAGAAAGTAGTGCGTTAGTGCTACCTTTGCTTAAGTAAAGGCTCTGAATCCCTCCAGCTGACGGTAGGGGAGGATGACTCCCAGGAGAAAAGGGACGAGGCTGTTTTTCAGCCTACTTTGAGAACTTTTTGTTTTGAGTTGTCCTGACCCTTCAAACCCAGTTTCTTAAAAAATCCCTCCTCAAGAGGAAAAGTTGGAGCTTAAATATTCCCCACACATTTCCCCATTGCATTGTCTGACTGGGAGACTGCCATAAATGTGAGATTCATATTCTTAAACACAACAATGCGCAGCGTTCTAACAATACATGCTATATCATCACGTTATTGTTCCTGTGCCCTGCAGATAACAGCGCATTGTCGCACTTCTACCCAATATCTGCTCTTTTCTCTGTGAGTGAAACACATTTGCCAGCGAAACGATGGTTAACATTTAAAAAAAATAAATATATTGCAGACAAATACAGTCGCATCAGTTGTGCCCAGATGTTAAACAAACACCCAGAGAAAGCATCCTCCTCCTCTATGGGAAGCTTCTTCATTCCATTTTCTAATTAATTACTGGCTGTAACACCTCCGCCATGCTGACATGAAGAGTGACGTGTCCCTGGGCCCCCAGTCACTTCCACCAGCAGCCCCGGTGGCAGGGGAGCTGTGTTTTTAATCACCTGGCCACCGGCATTATCAAGCTGGAAGACCCGTCACCTGCTCTGCGCACAGATGCTTGCTCATTCATCTCTGCCGGAGGTCAGCGCGGCGGAGGAGAGTGGCGCCCGCTGCGTCGTCATCCGCCGTGCCTCACCCTTCCCTGTTTCTCTTAAAGGCGCCACATGCGACATCTTACCTTCAATGGATCGCTTCCTCATTAATTTAAATGACATTATTCTAATTAAAGCAAACAGAAGGCAGCTGCAGAGAAGCCCATTTACCGCATTTGACCACCATGCAGGTTCGGCAAACAATGCTCTACAGCGGCTAAAAGAGTTGATTCATGGAACATACGTGCAGAAAGCCAAAACAGCACACAGCATTACCCATGTTCCAGTATTCAGAACAGTTTGAAGTTCACATTTCCCCATCCACCAAGAAGCAGCAGCTTTTTTTGCAACAGGACCCTAAAAAACCTGCATTTCCTCTTCAGTGTTTTCATTGGGAAGTTTCAAAGTTTGGAAACCCCAGGAGATGAGAGCTCCCAGATAACCTTTAGCAAAGTCTCAGACCCTAATTAAGTTTGTTAGGGCTATGACTTGTTCACCAACAATCAGCAGCCATGGATTCCTCTAAGCAGCCGCCTAGGAAATAAACTTAACAGATGCCAACAAAACTAAAAATTATGACTAAAAAGCTATTGGAAGATAGCAAAATGTTTCTCCAGGTGCTAATGTAATTAAGAAGTAGTCGTTGACAGGAACAGTGGAGGTCAAGTTAAGGTCTGGAAGATGTGTAATTGCTAAAAAGGGAAATCAAAGCCCATGCTTGACTGCAAAAAAAAGCAAACCTGTAGGGGGATTTGGCAGACAGTGGGGTGGTGGTGTTTTGTTCTAATGTGCACCACAAATAAGACCTTCACAGTAGCGTAATCAGTAGAAAACAATAAAACACATTAAAAGGTTCATTGTCAGACTTTTGCAAATAAACATCTAAACAAGCCAGATGCATGTTGGAGACAAGTGAAGTGGACTGATGAATCTGAAGTAGAACTTTTGTATCTTGTCCGATGTATGTTTGGAGAAAAAAGGCTCAAGAATTTCATCAAAAGAGCACCTGTCCAACTGTGATCATACAACATGGAACATTTTAGTTTCAGAGTGAGGAATGAATGATCTGGGCGTTTACATCACATATCTATAAAACAGCTGGAGACAGATAACAATCCTAAACACACCTAAAAATCCACAATCGACTAACTCTAGAGGCACAAACTGAAAGCCTGATTAATATTCTGTAGTGAGTGATGTGCCATTTTTAAAAAAAAATCTGGTAGCGTGCATGTCTGAGATTAGCGAGAACATCTGTAAAGTTTCTCCTTATGTGTGTGATGCAACCTGATTTCAAAACCGGGCAACTTCTGTAGTGTGAGCCGTGAGCCTGGCCTGAGCTGCTGCAAAAAGCCCTTACAAGCTCTGATCTTTTCCAAAAAAAAAAAAGTCTTATTAAGTACTGGGAAAAGTGGGGTGCCAGTGCCCAAAGTTCTGCTTTGGGCCCATTAATTGTTTGCTATTTTAAAACTGTAAGAAATTGAAAGATTAAGATCATCGGCTACGTTCAGACAGCAGGCTGAAGTGATCCAAATCTGATTTTTCTGCCCCTATGTGACCTGTATCTGATCTTTTCATGACAGTCTGAACAACACGGATCCGATTTTTTCAAATGCGACCCAGACCACTTGGATATGTGGTCCTACATCCGATAGGTATCTGATCTTTTGCCATGCGACTTCTGTCTGAACGGCCAGATCGCATTTATCCGACCTACACGTCACTGATACACGACAAACGTCTCTATTCTGTGTTCAAGTAGGAACAAAAACAACAACCATGGTCCAGGTTCCAGATGCCTTCGGGACGCCTCCCTGGGGAGGTGTTCTGGGCATGTCCCACCAGGAGGAGGCCTCAAGGTAGACCTAGGACACGCTGGAGGGACTATGTCTCTCGGCTGGCCTGGGAACGCCTCGGGGTCCCACCGAAAAGCTGGAGGAGGTGTCTGGGGCGAGGGAAGTCTGGGCCTCTCTGCTTAGACTGCTGCCCCCGCGACCCGGCCCTGGATAAGCGGAAGACAATGGATGGATGGATGGATGGATGGATGGATGGATGGATGGATGGATGGATGGATACTCATCACTGCTGACCAGGAGAATTCCTTAAGTCTTGTTGTTCAGGACGGCGTCCAACTCAGTTATCTGGATGTAACCATTTGGTCCTTGTCAGAGTTGTTCAGATCTTCACATCCAACAAACCATGACATTCATCCCTGCACAATCAATGCTCTTTTTTTGCATGAAAAAATATTGTTGGAGCAACCATTATGGATCAGACTATAATTTGCTCAAAGATATACTGCCATATTATGACAAAGGATTAGAAATGGTTATAGAAGTATTTCTATGGTCCAGGTGATGCGCAGCAAGCTAAAAACCCAATGTTACCATGGACTGTCTGAACTTTGTTAATCCTGGAGACAAAGAAAGAAGACAATCCACATATAATAGACTTTGACAAGGAACATTTTGATTTTCCGTATGTGTCCCTTAACATGTCGTTTAAAATCCTTTTTTTTGGTTTTGTGAAGTTGTAATTATCAAGAGAACGCACTGAAGTTTGATGCTATTGAATATCTCTACTAAATCAGCCATACTAGTTCTGTCACTGCTATGTGTAATTCAGTGGTTTAATGATGAAACCAAAGCAGCAAGTTCAAACAGAGCAAGCTAGAAGAGCATTGGATAGCAGGAAGTGGGGGAGGGAAACAGTAGAGGCAGGCAGGAGGGCAGCGCCAGGTACTCACACAGGTTCCTTTTTAAGTGGGAGAAATCCAAAGGCATGGAGCACCGCTGAAGATGTAGTCAGGGTATGGTAGAAAGGGACTGGGAATAGGGAGCAAGTGGATGTAAGAGTGAGACAGCTGAGACCACTAAGCCTGAGAAAGTGATGGGTTCAAAGGAGGAGGCCTGCTGGTTGTGTAACCAAAAACTGCTCTTTGCAGGAAAACCAGAAAAAGAAGAAGAAAAAAGTGCACCCCATCATGTGCAATTTGGCAAATTGTTGAAATTCTCCCAGCTTTCACCACTTTGCCTGAAAAGAAGCACTGCACTAGTCCAAAGTGAACACTTTCTATCCACTTCCTGGGAGCCTTTGACTTGTCATGTGGGAAAAGGTGCTGAGAGCATGAAAAAAGGGAGACCTTGGAAGTTAAAGCTTGCTTTGTGATCACTTGAATCATGTTTTTCTGCAACACTTGCTCTCTAAAACTTCACCAATATATGGCCGGAAGTGATTCTAGCCTCCTTAAAGTTCAATGTGTAAATTAATAGGGATATTAAATGTATTCTTTTTAATGTAATCCTTAAAGTACATTCAACACGAATGTCTAAGTTGACATGAAAATGCTATAAAAAAAGACTAGCCTTTCTTAGGTTAGCATACCAGTGTCATCTAAAGGCTTTTGGGGAATATCCAGCCAACATTAAGAGCCTGATTTTGCAATTTTATGGGATGAAATGTGGATTTATTATTTGTCATCGCCTCCTTTTGTGAATTTGTAATGGATCAGTAGCTACATGTGAATATATTAAGGGGGACTACACATTTACACTTCATTTTACCAAAAACAAAAAAGAAATGCAGACGTGCTACTAGCAGATAAAAGAGGAGAAGGGCTTCGTCTGTATACCTTAATCAGTGACTTCTGTGATGTTGGTTACAAATGCGTTATAAATTACGCTTCATGTCTACACCAGGTTTTGGGTGGCATTTAGAAAAACCAGACTGCAGACAGGGTCCTAGGTGAGCCAAACCGAGCGGGCTTTAGCAATACATGCTAATTGAATCAGTGAATTCAAAGGTCAACTGAATGCAGGGTGCGCCGCTCCAGCTCCGATTCCCTGGCACAGATCACACATTATGACCAAATTATTCATTATTTTTTTGGGACTGAAAATTCGGGGGGAAAAAAAGACCATTTTCCATTGCATTATGTTACTATGCTCTACGTCTAGGTGTTAAATTTAGCCGAAGCACATGAAGTCACCAGCACTGGTCTTAAATCAGATTAGATGCTGCAACTCCATGTTATATAACTATACACTGTAATTACAGGATTATGAGACAAGTTGCATGGTCACACAACTCTACATCATGTTGCCTGTTGAAATGGGGTGAACAGTACCTTTGTCATCGTGCAGGAAACTAAAGGCCCTGAGAATTAAGGAGAAATCTATCAAATCCCAGTGAAGTTGGAATGAATTATAGTAATCTTACAGACTAATCAGAATTGTCAATTGCAGCTCTGTCCTCTAGAAATTACACACAAATATTTTAAAACACCTGTTTATTGACATTATGGATACAATATTTGTCAGTTTACATATTTGACAACTTGCTAATGTGTTGATAATGAATGAACCAGTAATGTGTTTCCTGAAAACCTCTTTCCATCAGCATATCTGATCCCCGACTGCTAATAAAAACCACTAAACAATGAAATTAGGTCCTTGAATCGAAATGCGGGCGGATTAACATGACTGGCAGACGATGCGAAACCCATCGCGCCGTGCATTCCACATCAGCTTCCTGATGGGGTGATGCCACGTGAACCAGTGCGGTGGCACGGAGTAGGCCTGGAAGACGAAACCCTTCGGTAACAATCAGAAAGCTGTTAGATAGAGTGTTGGATAACGTCGCTTAGAAGCATCAGAAGCAAACTACCATGAAATTGCATAATGAAAACACAGAGTTTGGCTGAATAAACAGATCTCAAGCCTGTCGTATGTCTTGATAATGGAGCGTCCTACAAGTGACACTTAGCAGGTGTGTTGTTCTGTTTCGTCATTGGCATGTGACAATGTGCCTGTTGCCCAGTCTGCTTTCGGAGGTGTCAGTTCATCACTGGCTTGCCTTTTTCCTCTGGGTCTTTAGCGGGTAAGGGGTTGTGGGTCCCTCCACTCTGTACTGTTCTCCACATGGCTTCCATGGCTGTCTTCCAAGATGCACGGGTCTGCTACTGCCTTGACCTCTTGTTACCTGCATAGACCTCACCTTGTGGGGGCTGCGATCACCAGCAATTGCCTTTGTGAGATGTTGAATGGTCTGCACTTATGTGGCGCCTTTCTACCGCAGCGGCACTCAAAGTGCTTTACAGTGTGTTTCGCATTCACCCATTCACACGCCAATGGCGGCAGAGTTTCCATGAAAGGCGCTTGGCTGCCATTGGGATTGGGGTTCAGTGTCTTGTCAAAGGACTCTTCTGCATGCTGGGGATCGAACCGCCAACCTTGCAACCAGTGGACAACCTACTCTACTACCAAGGGCTGACGGACTTGACGTCGGGATGTGTGGATACTCAGTTTTCCAAAATCTAAATTAAAAATAGGCTTAAAAAGTAAGCTTATGTCACAGCCCCCAGTGAAGTTCAAACTATCCACAGCGACATTGTTCTTTTTGTTTCTTCCAAAGGTTTAGACTGTTTCACACATTTTCCAAAATATGTTTTTAATGCAAACTAGTTGAAACTCCTTTGCAACAGTAAAAAACAATGGTATCTAATTAGAGGGATAAATGTCACTTATGTACATATGTCTGCATGTTGCACTAGCCATCAAAAAGTTCGAGTTAATATGAATGCATTAAATGACACTGAAGGAGGACAACTTCCAACCCTCGATTTGAGACTGTTCTCTTACAGGGTGCACGCAGTCACCAACCCCAACACACACAAATCAAGAGTTGGCCCGGTCAGAGAGATGGAATCCTGTCTTACCCCAGTCTGATGCTTGTCTAATGAGCAGTGTGGCAAAGATACATTATGAAGAAAATCAATCATGTATAACACCACAGCGAGCCGGAGAATTGTCAGATTTGTCAGCTAATTTCATGCTAATTGAGTCCCCAACCCCGGGGTTATTTTTAACCTCATCACGGCTCCGATCACGTGAAATAGCGGGCTCTTTGCTCACGTGTCATTAATTAGACTAAAAGCATCAATCATAATTCCTCCCTCTCTCTCCCCGCAGTACCCGCCAGGATCACGAACATATCGAAGGATGTCACGGTGAACGAGGGCAGCAACGTCAATCTTATGTGCCTGGCAGTCGGTCGACCTGAGGCCAACATCATATGGAAGCACCATTCACCAAGGGGTAAGTCACTGTGTTTTACCTTCTTGTCCTAAAAGCTGCTTTTTATGTGGAAATCTGAAAGTAATGAGTCCTATTAGCTGTTATTCTGCTCTGCTACAGTACTTTATCAGATCTTAGTATAAAGTTTTCTGCACATTATTATGCTGTCTCTTTGAAATCCTTACCACATCTCGAATGCTCTCCTCTTTTTTTTTCATCTTTTTCCAACAGCCTGAGCTAGTTTAGAAATTCCACTAAACAAATGTGTCAAGCAAAGCTGCAGCAGCATTAAATCAGCGTAAAGGTGATTGAACTAACCCTCCCACACGCTCGGCCTGATGTCCGCAGTCCCACACACACCTCCAACATTTGCTACACATGAATATTTGCCTGTGTGAATACCGGCTATTTACCTCCAGCTGAGGATGAATCTATCGCTATTGTGTGAGCATACAGTAGCTACAAGAGGATTTCTGGTGAATTACACAAGGGCTTAGTCTATTGACCGAAGCCCTGTTTTTAACTTGGTGGATTTGAGGGGTTGCAACTGCACAACCTGTGGCCTGACAGGAACCGAGTCCAATCAAAGCATGATTTGGCTGGAGGCCACAGCTGCTTTGGTTGTGTTGTGTTGGAGCCTCGCAGCCTGATGAAGAGCCAAGAAGCCCTGTGTGTCTGAATGTGTGTGTGTGTGTGTGTTCTGTGTTCTAATTGTGTCGGCTCCATGCTTCCCACTGAGCATTCAGCAGCGTGAGTCATGCACTGCTTCTCTATAGGATCAGATGTTTAGCCTCCAACATGACACGAATGCTTACAGCCCAGCTGTTCCTCGCTCCCTTCCCATTATCTAGAGCCAGCAGAGTCTGGTTCTCACAGCCCAGCGGCCCTCCACCACCTCAGCCATCAACAGTGTTTGCGTCCCTTCATTTCCTGGTTCACCATGTTTCCTTTTAACATCATAAGCCAGTTGTTGAATGTGTGTATTGGAGTCAAAAGGGACAACTTTAATGACCATTAGCAGTATGGCGCCATTTATATGGACTGTCTTTGGCACTTGATTAATGCATGGTTTTTTTTAAAAAATATTGTTTGGGGGTGTTTTTCCGTTTTAATGATGGGGTGAAAGGGGATAAAGAGTGGAAAGAGACATGCAGCAAAGGGTCCTGAGCCGGACTCGAACTCACAACCGCTGCTCGCGACCTGCACCTACGTGGCAACGCCCTAACTCAGTAAGCTAGACGGCGGCCCACTTGATCAATACTTTGAAGCAACTTTTGTCTTTTGTTTTTTAATCAAGTGGAAGCAAAGAAAAAAGATAAGTATCAGCAAGTCACTGGACTTTCCCTAGAAGCAGATAGGAAGAAGTCACTTCTCACTACCAAGTCTGAACTGATACACAGCAGGACGAGCAGGGGAAATGAAGAAATGGAGCAATGAAATCACACTTGAAAAGTAATATACTGGCATCCAAAGTCAGGCAGCCCGGCATGCTATGCCGCCTTTATGTGTGTGTGTTTGTATGTGTGTTTGTATGTGTTATAGTCAACAGGGAAGATAATGGGCTATCTTACTTGACATTTCTCTGAGTTGCACTAATGAAAAGAGCGACTATGTGGGGAGATGTTTGGGCAGGCAAAGAAATTCTCGCTGGCAGTCAGAATCTTAAATGTTTTTCCTGCAGAGTGGCATTTCCCCGACTAGCTCCTCACCGTTTGCTTTTCATGTTTGTCACCAGCGATAATGGACTGTTCCCTCAGAGGATACCGTTTGCGTCTGTTAGTTCAGCACTAAAGCAAGCAGCCTTTTTCCCCCCGAGTTAAAAACCCGCATTTCTGGGGTGTCTCCAGTCTGCGACGCGGCCGCCTCGCCGTTTGATCGTCGTGTTTTTTTTTTCTCCTCCTGACATATCATTTTAAATGTTCACACTCACATGGTGTCAGGGACATGAGCAATTGTGCTGCAGCAGCTGATGATGCAGAGAGATGCATCACCTTCCACTCGGAAAATGACAAGTGACGTGAGAAGAAAGTGTCTGGCCGAGACAGAAGGAGCAGGAAATATTAAAGTCGTGCCGCCTAATTTCAGCCTGGAGTTTGTTAACAGAACGTAAAGCTGACTGAATCCTTTAATCGGGATCCTGTTCCAATCGCAGCACTGAATGAAGGAGGACTAAAAGTGGCCACAGTGGATGCAAATAAATCCTTGAGTAGAGATGGTGACAGAAATAAGAGCTGTGTGGAGGCAGCAGCCCATAAATGTGTAGCCTCTGTAGTCCTTTACTTAATATATGTACCCTGTCAATTTAAGTCTCACCTTTATTTTGTGCGGTGCAAGACTCAGTCCTCATTTCGGCTCAGTGGGACTACATAAATTATTCAGCAGTGTCCAGTGACTCTCTGGCTGCTGGCCACTAAATGGATTAAAAGATATATGGTGGGGAGAAAACAGTTTATTCAGGGGACAATGCAATATGGATCCCTCCAGCCCATTAAGGCTCATTAAAGTGGATAGGTTGTGAATGTGCACTCACTCAGATGTCAGGTGCCATTCCTTTTTCAAATTACTGCAGAGTAAAAGACAGGCAGGCCGCGAGCTCTTCTTTAAAGGGCTTGGACTGACTCCTGGAATTAAGGAGTTGATAACCACAATACATACAATAAACTCTGTGTCTTAGAACAGCAGCATATTACAGAGAAGCATAATGACACCATCAGCAGAAATATGTCAACATCTTATGGATTAGATTGCATCGAAGGTTGGGACGGACATTCACAGTCCCCAGATGAATTAATTCTAAAGACTCTCCTTTAGCACCACCTTGAAATTGTCAAGTGTGTGTATGTGGTCATTAAGCACCATTATCAGTTAAAATCACAATTAAAATCTGACTGGTACTTTGGCTTATGACCTAATACCTCCAAAAATTATTCACAACCCCATTCAACGTTAGCAAATAATAGAATGTGAACAAGCTAATCTAAGAGGGTTCACATGGTAGGCATTAGAAACACAAACATGTCGACTTGTAAGCATGGTAACGTTCAGACATTGACATGTAATTCAAGCTGCATTAAGAGATATACACCGATCAGCCACAACATCATGACCACTGACAGGTGAAGTGAATAACGTTGATCATATTGGTACTATGTGGTGTTCTGATGGAAAACCTTGGATTTTAACATCCGTGTTGATGAGACTTAGACACCCAAATAAACAATGTCCCTCAACAAGAACACTCCCTCATGCTAATGGAAACCCCAAATGTCACTGGCAGGAAAATGCACCCCACCACATGGAAACAACACCAACTAATCAGGAACACGTTGAAGAACATGACAATGACCCAACATGTTGATTTGACCTCCAAACTTCCTACAGCCCATTCTGATCAAGCATCAACAGGATGCAGTGGAACAAGTTGGATTGACAGAGGCCCCACTGCACAAGCCAGAGTACCTAAAGGATTCAGTGCCAACGTCCTGGTTCCAGACCCCATAGGACACCCTGAGAGGTCCTCTTGTCCATGCCCAATGGTTCAGAGCATTTTTGAGCACATAAGGGGGACCAACACAATATTATATCATAATGTTATGCCTGATCGGTGAATTCCTTGCAGATTTTACATGAAAATAGTACATTTTTGCCGTCACGTCAGATCAAAAGCTGCCTAGATTGACGATTTTGCTTTCTGTATATAGGGCTGTCCATCCAGGACGACTAAATCTAAATACATCATGGTCTCAGGAGGTGAAACCAAGGGTCCTACATTTCATCCACCCACTTTCAACCACTCAGCTTCTGAAATATAGCATTAATTAGAAGAAACAAATAAGTAAATAATTAAAAGTCAGCTTCAGACATCTCAGGTAGCAATTATGTTCCCAACAAAAATATGTGACACAGCAAGGTTGTTGCTTTCTAACCTCAAATCTATTAAAGACTATTTTATTTTTGTTGATTTTTTTTTTTTTGGTCCCCTGAGAGTTTCACTTTATTTTTGCTTTTCATTTAATAATATTTTTCAGAGATTCAGGTTTGGAGACCTGACAAGTAAATTGAGAGGCACAAAGCTTTCATGACATCTGAGGCACAATTATTTGAAAAACTGGCAGTGCCGAGCGCTTTTGACAGAACGACAGCAGCACAGACAGATGTAGTCAACTTGTGATTAGTCTCCTGATGAGGGCCATTCACAGTGTTATACAGCAGGAATGAATGGCACGCTATTTGCAGTGATGCCGCCTTCCAATAAGAACAATAGTCGGGCATTGCCTGCTGACACTTGTGGTGCAGTCATCACTGGGGGAAGAAAGAGACTGTGTGCAGGTGTTTCTGACAAAAAGAAAACAGAATATAGAAAAGATCCTTAAAAAATTGCGTTGCATGACATTTCACAAAGGGACTACTGCACTGCAAAGAAAGCCTGACATGTATTCTGTCTTTTTAGATGGGGGATAAAAGACACAGGCTGATTTTCAATTCTTTTTTTTTCTTTTAAAGAGCTTCAGTAACCCCTATCAATGCACCAATACAGGCCCCTAATCTAATAAAAGTGATATTGATTATTGAATTGTTGGTAGAGGACAATAGTTCGCCTGGTTCTCTGCATGGTTTCACTACCAAGAAGTTTTGTCATGACTAGACCATCACATAGAAATAAACAGTTGGAGAAATTAACATTCATGTGTCTTTGAATTACTCTCGCCTTTGCCAACACGCACAAAAGGTGGTGTGTAATTTTGTGCCGGCCAAAAATGAATAAAGCAGGTCTGGCTTCGGCACTGCAGGTGGTGACAGACATGTTTTTTTCCCCCTGGAGGAAAAAGTGTCTGTGCACTGAAGAATACTGGACAGACTGCTTGGGGAGCTTCAGGGTTCATCAGATTTGTTCGTGAACCAGAGTCACACATTAGACTCAGTGCTTCTTAGTCTGTTAGCCTGATAGACTCTGGAATACAATTCCTGGCTGAATGCAGATTTTGGCTTCACTTGCTGGGTTTGGTCGATAACAACTTTCAGTGCCTGTTAGTATTGGTTTTCTCTTGCGCATGCGCCGGTGAGAGCCGGCTGCTGAGTTGCAACAGTCCCCCGTTTCTTTTCCACTTTCTGCACTTTTTTTAATGTTTTTTGTTGCGTTTTTGCGGACCCTTCTGTAAATATTGGTAGATTAAGCGGGGCATCACTGACTTCTGCTAACTCTACTCGGGAAACTATTCTCATTTCCCCTCACTTTGCCACTTTCGTCCCAACATGTGTGTCGGAGCGCGCCCTCGGCGTGTGTACACAAAGGAGCAGCTGATCTCGCTGCGGAGCGCAGAGGTGGTGGCGAGAGACAAACACACTATCCCGGCGGAGATTCTGAAGAGGACGAGAAGAGGAGTCCGTGCAGGACGGAGGCTCCGTGTAAAACAGCGCTGCTTTAGACCTGCTGTCCCCTCAGTCATCATGGGGAACGTGCGCTCGCTACCTAAGAACTCCGAGGAGCTGGCGGCACTGGCGCGGTTTCGGCGGGAGTACAGGGACGCGAGCGTCATGATTTTCACTGAGTCCTGGCTAACCCCGGACATTGCGGACTCCGCTGTGGACATGGACCACTTCCACCTGGTGAGGGCGGATAGGACAGCGGAGAGCGGGAAGAAAAGAGGCGGAGGACTGGCTGTGTTTGTGCACGAGAAGTGGTGTAAGCCCGGACACATCACCGTGAAGGAGCAGACGTGCAGCAGGGACATTGAGCTGCTGGCGGTGAGCATGAGGCCGGTCTATCTGCCCAGGGAGTTTACACAGACTATTGTTGTAGCGGTGTATGTTCCTCCTCACGCCAACGCGGACAGTGCCTGCGACGCACTGCTCTCTTGTACCAGCAGGCTGCAAACACAGCATCCTCAGGCGCTCATCCTTATCTCCGGAGACTTCAACCATGCGTGTCCCTCTTCTGTGCTCCCCTCTTTCACCCAATATGTCACTTGCCCCACAAGAAACAATAGAACACTGGACCTATTCTTCTCCAACATCAAGAACGCATACACTGCCTCTGCGTTTCCTCCTCTGGGCAACGGGGACCACAATATCATCCATCTGCGCCCTATGTACTCTCCACTGGTACAGAGAGAGCCAGTTGTGACCCGTGTGGTGAGGAAATGGACAGATGACAGTGCAGAGGCCCTGAGAGACTGTTTTGGGACCACGGTGTGGCCTGCACTCTGCGCCCCTCATGGTGAGGACATCAACGCCATGACAGAGTGCATCTCTGGCTACATTAACTTTTGTTATGAGAACACTGTACCCGCCCAGACAGTGCGGTGTTTCTCTAACAACAAGCCGTGGATTAATCGTGATATCAAGGACTTGCTGAAACAGAAAAAGAGGGCCTTCAGGTCTGGTGACAGGGAGATGCTGAAGGAGACACAGAAGAGGCTCAGGAGGAGCATACGTGGGGCCAAGGATGCCTACAGGAGGAAAATGGAGGGACAGCTGCTGGACAATAACATCTGTGAAGTCTGGAGAGGCCTTAAGACCATCTCTGGGTTCAAAGCCCCCCCTCCTGCACAAACAGCAGCTGACATTCAGTGGGTGAATGACCTGAATGACTTTTTTCTGAGGTTCGATCAGACACCACCCCTCCCCCTCAACACACCTCAGGACAATGGCTCAACTCTGCTCCTCTTCATACCTCTGTGATGGCCCATCAGCCTCCACTCAGACCCATGCTTCCCACCCCCGACACTCTTCAGACTCAGCTGCCCCCCTGCACAGAGTCACCCCCAGCCCCACCTCTCTCCTTCAGCTCACACCAGGTGAGGAGGGAAATGATGAGGATTCGGCAAAGGAAAGCGCCAGGTCCGGATGGGGTCAGTCCTAGGCTCCTCAGATGCTGCGCTGATGAACTGTGTGGCATCATGGAGCATGTCTTCAACCTGAGCCTGAGGCTGCGGGTGGTACCACAGCTCTGGAAGACCTCCTGTGTGGTACCAGTGCCCAAGACACCACGGGCTACAGACCCCGGCAGCTTTAGGCCAGTGGCCCTAACGTCCCACCTCATGAAGACACTGGAGAGACTGATCCTGGGACATCTTCGCTCTGCTGTGGGCCCAGCGATGGACCCGCTGCAGTTCGCGTACCGGCCTGGCATTGGAGTGGAGGACGCCGTTATCCATCTGCTTCATCGTGTGTTCTCCCACCTGGAGAAACCCGGCAGCACTGTGAGAATTCTCTTCTTTGACTTCTCCAGTGCTTTTAATACCATTCAGCCGAGGATCCTGAGAGAGAAGCTGGAGATGTTTGGGGTGGACTTCAATCTGGCAGATTGGATCCTGGACTACCTCACTGACAGGCCCCAGTATGTGAGAGTCCGTGACTGTGTGTCTGAAGTCCGGACCTGCAGTGTGGGGGCGCCTCAGGGCACAGTGCTCGCGCCCTTTCTCTTCACCCTCTACACTGCTGACTTCAGACACAACACAGAGAGCTGTGTCCTGCAGAAGTTCTCTGACGACTCTGCCATCATCGGTCTCATCACGGGGGACGAGGACGCAGAGTACAGAGGACTAACACAGAACTTCGTGGACTGGTGTCAGCAGAACCATCTTCTCCTCAACACCGGGAAGACCAAGGAGATGCTGGTGGACTTCCGTCGACGTCACTCTACTCCACCTGCACCAGTGAGCATCCAGGGAAGGGACATTGAGAGAGTGGTCTCATACAAGTACCTGGGTGTTCATCTGAACAATAAACTGGACTGGACTCACCACACAGACGCACTCTACAGAAGGGGCCAGAGTCGTCTCTACCTCCTGAGGAGGCTCAGGTCTTTTGGAGTGAGAGGGCCACTCCTGAAGACCTTCTACGACTCTGTGGTGGCATCTGCCATTCTGTACGGTGTGGTCTGCTGGAGCAGCGGCATCACAGAGAGGGAGAGGAAGAAGCTGGACAAGATCATCAGGAAGTCCAGCTCAGTCCTGGGCTGTCCTCTGGACTCTGCTCGGGAGGTGGGGGACAGGAGGGTCCTGGCTAAACTCATGTCAATGCTGGACCATGAGTCCCACCCCCTGCAGGAGACTTTATCAGCTCTGGAGAGCAGCTTCAGTGACAGACTAATCCACCCTCGCTGTGTGAAGGAGAGGTTTCGCAGGTCTTTCCTTCCTGCTGCTGTCAGACTTTACAACGCACATCTCTGAACTGGCCGTATAATTGGTGTACATTATAGTCCACATGTGCAATATTGAACTCTAACTCTAGTGCAATACATGGATCGGACAATGCTGGGAAACACGACAAATTATTACTGTACTGCAATGTACTGTATTTCTTATCTTATTTTTTTATTTTTATTTTGTACTTACTTCATTGCACACTTAGTATTACGGATATTGCTTAACAATTTCCCTCTTTATTTTTATTTATTTACTCTATTTTGCACATTTCTTTTATTATCTTGTATGACTACTTTCTGTACTGTCCTATTATGTTGCAACTCTTGGAATTTCCCCTTGTGGGACAAATAAAGGATCTCTTATCTTGTAAATACTTTTGTCTCCAGGTCATTTCTTATTTCTGCTTATGCTACTGTAATGATAAAACATGCAGACAGTATAACAGATGGGACTTTCCAGGCATGCTTTGGTCTTGCTATTGTGGTCGTGGTTCACAAGGTGTCTACCAAGGAGTAGGACAAGCAAGGACATGCAAGTAGGGGAGGCCACATTACCCTTCAGTTTGACATGTACACCAGTGGCAACAGGCGCTATGGCTCCAAAGGAGGTCATGAGGTCATGTATGGGATTACATGAGTTGACAGAAGACAATGACACAATATAAGTACACAGAAGTACTGCAGAAAGTTCTCCAAGATGCCTGGAACAGCCTACCGGATAGATGTTGTTTATTTCAATTACTTCCACATAATAAGACAGCTATAAAGATGACAAGAGAATGTAGTTGGTATTTAAGATCTTTGGATAGTCTGGATTCAGGTACTGGACTTGATATCAGGAGCAAAAAAGCCTGACTGCTCGATACAATCAGCACCCTCCAAAGATAAACACGTTAACTGATTAGAAGGACGCCTGTCCGGTAAATAAAACCGAACACCACAGTCCTCAATGCATGCCCTTTACCGGTACCTAACACCGAGGGCGCTGGACCAAAGGCCACAGAACTGAACTGGCTTATGTGCATACAGATTACAGTGAGTGTAAAAAGGTAAGGCCTCAGCACAACAGACAGATAATTAAACCTATACCAGTCGGCAATGTATTCGACAAGCATCTCACCACAGATGCACCGTCACATAATGATTACATAATTGGCTAGAGTCAAATTTATTTAGAACCATGATCGCCATAGCAATTTTTCAATACAGCAGATGGACTAATTTGCAAGCGCCTTCATCCGAAAAATACAGAGCAGGATTTAGTTTGTGTCTTTTTAATGAATGCTTTGTAGAAATGACACGGTATTTTTGATGTACAAAAATTGCGAGAGCGTATCTGATATGGCGAGCCCGTCAACGGCAGTACGAATGAACTGAAAAACGACTTTGATCCGAACTGGCAATGAAACAGTGGCAGCAAACTGTGTTTTGAGACTGTTTAAACCTAAAACTACATTTGTAGTACTGATATGATCCTTTTGGGTCAAGCAAAACATGACTGCTACAACTTGGTGAACGTCAAAGTAGTGTGAAACTAAGTCCCGCTACTTACCCAATGTCCAATTTGTTGACCCAAAGACGCACTTTAGAACCAGTTTTCACTATAGCTTCAGGCTTTAGCAGTTAAGCTATGTTAACTATGGTCAGTGCCAGGTCTTTATAATCACAAGTCTACCTCCACTGAAGATAGACTCTGTAACAGATCTGCTGGGGTGCACATAAGGAAATATGCATATGTGGGAAAAAAAATAGAAATACTAGGCATTACCACTTATCTTGCAGGCATGACATTCTGCATTGACATCAAGGGAACTGACCTTTTTCACAGCTTGAAAAAGTGCAATTGATAACATTGATGAAGGGGATAAAATTGGTTTCACCAGTGCCACACATGTTATTGCAAGTCAAAACGTCTATGATGAGAAAGGTCTTGGAAAATGCGTTCACTCCAAGGCTACGAAGTCAGTGATAATAGAATAGCGTCTCTATTTGCAGCACTGCAGCTTGGAAATGCGTGCTGGATGAGATAAATTTGATGAACTGAAACAGAAACATGTGTAAAGTAGAAAAACTATTTTGTGAACTTGCCCTTGTTTCAACACGTTATGTGAAATTACAGAGGCTTATACGTGTCTCACAATTGCTAAGAAAAATTAAATGTATAATTAAAAAGTCAGCTTCTAACAGCAACTAACATAATAAAGATATACTCACCAATCGACCACAACATTAAAACCTCTCACCAAATAATGTGCAGGTCGTCCCTTGTGGTGCCACAAACAGCTGGGGGTGTCCTGTGGGGTTAGGGTCTGGGTCTGGGTTAGGGCCTCTGTTGATTGGGCTTATTTGTGCGAATCCCATGGATGATCAACTGGGTTAAGATCTAGTCCAAGTTTGGAACTTTGGGCCCTTTTTAATATTCTTCAAGTCATTCCTGAGCTGTTTTTCTGGTGTGGCAGGGCCTGCTGTGATGCTCTGAAAGGTGCCTGACATTGAGGAGAGCCCCGGCAGCTTGGTCTGCAAAACATTTGGATCAGTGGGACACATCAAAACTCAACAGGGCCTAAACTTTCCCCACAGAACACTCCACTGTCACGAGATGATAAATGTCTTTCACCTCAGCGGTCGGCGGTTGTCATGTCATGACTGATCAGTGCACATACATACATACAGTGACTAAACATGGGACAGTACAACAGGAACATGTGTATATGTGGGCTTTGACTGTTTTCTTTATTTATTACCTTTAATTTTGCATATTGTGTTTTGTATGAGGAGATGCTCCTCCAATTTCGTTTGTACAAAAAACAAGGACAATAAAGAGCTGTTCTCAAGCAGTTTTAGCAGATTATCTCACACCACTAATCCAGATGCTACTGGTCCTTAGAGCAAAACTTTCATTAGCAGGCAAATTAAGAGATTCAATGTTTTTGTTCTTTTTCTCCGTAAAATTTTTTTTTAAAAAGAAACAATGAGCCTAGCAAAATATTCGCTTGTTTCCCCTCATCATATCATAAGTTATGTAATTCATGCTTTCTAATAGGGATGCATGATAATGCCAATTTCAACCGATACCGATAATATATAATTTTATACTTCTTGCAGCCGATAACCGATAATGTCAACCGATTGGGTTCGTGCCGCGGTGTCGGGTTTGTGACACCGGAGCATGGCACCGGAGTTGGCAGGTTCCCTACTACAACCACCGCGGCGTTCTAGAGACTCAGCAGCATACTAGAGCCCTGGCGACACTCGGCGATGCTCAGCTGCACCTGGCGGCGTACTACAGCCTCGGCAACGCTCAGTGTTGCGTGGCGGCGTGTGGCGGTGCGCACGACTATTTGATTATCAAAATTATTATCCCAATACCACCACAACGAACAAATATTCGGATATTCCAATATTCAGGACCAGCCCTAGTGAAACGTCTTCTTCTGACACTGTAAAGAAAGTCCACACTGGTCAGTGCCACGCCATGCTGCTTGTTTTTCTCTGCCCGCGCAGTCTTATGACATCACACACATGCGACAGTACCGTCAGGGAGGGGAGGGGCATGAGGACAAACCACAACACACAGACCAACGGTAACAACCTAGATTCGAAGTCTGTATTATTATCGGGTCATTTTATCGACTGATTTTTTAATTATCGGAATGACGTTATAATTGACAATATCAACCGATAATTATCGGACGCCGATATTATCGTGAATCCCGACTTCCTAATTAAAGGATGTTATTTATTACTAGTGGAACCTTTCATCATGAGATATGACAAAAGCATAGCTGTTGGGTTTACAGGTATTCATGAGGTTTAACAAGGATTAACAGTATTTACTGTCATAGTTATTGTTGTTTCGTTGTTGTCAGTTGATATGTTTTGCCAGTCAGTGCAAGCCTAACATACACCACATAGACTTTCTATAACTAACTTTCATTTAAACACAACTTTACAGACCAATACATCTGATAAAGCAATGTGAAGTACAAAACAAAGGCAAGTATTTTGCACTGCAGCGGTTGTCCACAGCTATCCAGATCAAATGCCAACTATCACATGAAATGTCACAGAGGACAAACCCACGATTCTTAGCGAGCAGCTTCTGGGCTGTAGTAGTCCCTGGATCAATGGGGTTCAAGTGGCCCGCCATTATCCATGAGAGACTGGGGAAGCTTGACGTACCCTTTCAGGACAATCATAAAATAAGGGGAACAAAGATAAAAGGCAAAGATAAAGGCACGCCGGCGAGAGTGCTGGTTCGTTCCCCGTGGAGCAAACACTTTAAATCTCATGATGGCTGGCTTCAGCAAAGAGGCAATTCATAGCAAAGGGCTCTGTGGAGTTGTTCAGAAACTCTATACAGATTTCTTTCTTTGGGTTCCTGATTTTTGAGTGATGCAAGTGGAAAGAACAAAAGATTTTAAAAAAGATGTATATACACCTCCGCTGAGAATGAAATGAGGTGAGGCCACAGTCAGCCGGAATGAGACATCATTATTCAAAAAATAAACCTGGCAGAAAGCAAATGATCCATATGCAGTGTTTGGCAAAGTGAATCAGATCACATCGCAAATAAATTGTTGGCTGTCATCATAAGATTATTATGATTATTAATTACTGTTCTACAGATTGCTGTGTAAGAACTATAACAGGCAGCTTTGTTATAAATCTTCTTCTAGAATTGTAGCTGTATCATACTGGATGATTTATTGTGATTTTAAGCAGATTGGGTGAGTTAAAGCCTTTAAGAAACTGAATGTATGGATAGACTCTGTAAATCTGTGTGTCAGAGTTCAACAAACACATTGCTGGCGGACACTGAAGATCTCTGACTGATTGGTTTCATGTTATACTTTTACAAATTGGACTCGGCCGTGACAGTCAGATTGCTCTTCCTGACATATAAAGGCACCATTCTCGAGCTGCCTCATGCTGCTGGGTTGATTTATAAGATGTCACTGTTTACGTGGTAGTTACGTGTTCACATCTAGCAGCACAGATGTTTATTACGTGTACGAATGAACCTCCATCAATACATTTTCACGAGTTGACTTTTCTGAATCACCCCTGACTGAATCAAATGCTTTTAGCAATGTCCGGCAAGTACATTACTCTGTTAAGCACTTATTAAAAGGTGTTGCCAGGGAAACAATCTTAGTTGCTCAGACGTAGCTAACAAGCTGTCGACGTAATGTTCTGTGCTGGTATGTATCATGTTTTGGACAGACTACCGAACTAAGAACAGGCTTAATCAGTGCCAAACATGTTGTGATGTAAACGGTGGTGTGCTTGTGTCGTGCGTAGCGGAGCGCATCTGGAGGTAGATGCATGGCGCTGCATGATGCAACAAGCGTAGGTAATTAGTGAATACAAATCTCTGAGCTGAACCGACTGAAAGTATTCTGAAACAGCAAAGCGGCCCACGGTTTCCTCCTCTATTCAGTAATGTTGCCGTTTTCAGGCTCAGATACCCCGAAAAAGACGAGGTAAATGGCATCTGGATGCATGAAGTGTCTCTCTTTAAAAGCGTGAGACCGTATGTACCACAATGCATTCATTGAATAGAAAGAAGAAGTAAAATAACTATAAAAAAACACAGCTCGTCTTGCTCCTCTCATATAAAACTGGGTCAAACTAATTGGCGCCTGATTGCCACCCAATAAAGAATTCACTTGCACAGAGACTCTGCTTCTCACAACAGAGCTATATCAATCTTTTAATGATTAAAAAATGTCTCTGCCTGATGCATATTCATGAGATTTTTTTTAACATTAAAGGAAAGACTCAGAGAGACCTCGGTAGCATTTTAAAAGTTTCAATGCCTATAACAAGGTGATGTTGAAGAACGTCCTGAAATAATACGTTGTGGTACTTTAGACCCCGGTCAAATGGAAAAGATGCGTTTGAAGAGTTGTTGTTTAGTAAGCTGAAGAGTCTTAGACAGATGTTCTGTAATCAAGGGGCATATGAGTTAAATAAGGATTCACTGCTGCGTCCAACATCAATCCCCTATATGGTGCACTACACTTACCGTCTGCCCTTTAGTTTAAGCGTGTCAAATTATCCACTATATACTCCACCCAGAGTAAGTCCAGCATTCATGGCACACACTCTTCTTTCTACTAACAATCCCACAAAGCAGATGTCAAGACGGCAGCGACGCGGCTGCCAATGATGACACGAAACGACAACAGTGACTGACGCCCACCGCTGTCCGCTTTGTTGATTCGAAAGGCGGCACGTACAGTGGTATCTGGTGTGTCCGTCAAACTCGCCGTGGTCAGCCTCGGTTCGCGTCAGTCAAAGCAGACGCCGGGATTTGAGGGTTTTTTTTTTTCCTGTAGAAGGAGTGACAAAATATGAGTACCTTTTTCAAACCTCCTCTGCAGAACAAAACACTTCTGCTGCACGTTTCGAATGCTCGGTGGTTTCCACAGTCCAGGTCCATGGACCAGATGGAACTAAAGGCCCGGCTTACGTCTCAATCCCAAAACATGACCCAAGATTTGGCTCAATTAACAATAATAATAATAATAATAATGCATTGGTTTTATGTAGCGCTTTTCTAGACACTCAAAGATGCTTTACATTGCATTATTCATTCATTCCATACTCAATGGTGGTAAACTACATATGTAGCCACAGCTGCCCTGGGGTAGACTGACGGAGGCGAGGCTGCCAGTCTGCACCATCGGCACCTCCGACCACCACCAGCCACTCACTCTCACACTGCATCCACCCAGGCTTCCTGGTGTTCCCTCACGGTCTCCCATCCAGGTACTGACCAGCCCAACCTTATGACGATGTGTGTATGAAATGATGCCTGTTCTTTGATAATCTCTGTTTTGTCCTTAAACAGCACAACATTCCTGACCATCTATTCCCTCATATCTTTTTTTTAAAAATTTTGCGGGAGTTTTTTTCCATTTTATCGAAAGGAGGAGAGACAGAGTGAAAGGGGGGAGAGACAAGAAAGACATGCAGCAAAGGGTCGTGAGCCGGGCTTAAACCCACGACCGCTGCTGGCGACCTGCGCCCACATGGTAACACCGTAACTCAGCAAGCTATACGGTGGCCCTATTCCCTCATATCTTAATAGGGTGGAAATAAACAACAAAAAAAGCGGTAAAAACAGAACAGTGATGAAATTCCATCCCCTGACTTTATCAGTTTTCATGACATAGCCTAATGCGTCATATGAAATGAATACTGTGTACAATAGATGATACAGTCTTTCTACAGAAACAAGGAAAGAGGGGTGTGACTGGCAATGGACAAAAAAGCAGGACAATGAACAGAACACTGAGCAATCATCAGTTGTTTTGTTAATATTTGCTAAACACTGAAGACAAATCTCAGATCTCTACTCCGCAGGACATAGCCTCTCTGCTGAGTGAGCACTTAACACACAAACACACACACACACACACACACACACACACATTCATGGAAGCAGGACTGGTACAGATAGATAGGTATGCTTCTCTATCAACATACCTGCACAGTTTTGAAGCAGGACATGTACACACAGAGCTGAATTAAAGGCGTAATCTGACTGTGAACACTGTGACACAGCTCGTGTCAGCGCTACTTAAAAGTGCAATTTTAAATTCTCTAAAATAATGAGCAGAAATGCAAAATTAGCCGTGACAAAAACACATGCAGAAACAAGACGCCCGTCAAATCCTGCTCAGACTGTTTTTTTTCCCCGACTAGCACAGTTGCATCATTAACTGGCGAGTATGTACGGATGTGTGACAAGTTGACACATTCAAAGTTTTTTTTTTTGTATGAACAACAGGCAAGAAAAGTGAGAAAAAAAGGATATATAATACCAATAAATATACACCAATCAGGCATAACATCACAACCACCTGCCTAATATTGTGTTGGTCCCCCTTATATGCTCAAAAATGCTCTGATTCACTTGATACGCCTGAAAACAATGTAAAACACATGCCAGGCCTGTTGGTGGTTCTATGACACCGTAACATGAACAAGCGGAAACTGGCGGTTGGACTTTAGGCATGAAGAAATCTGTATACGATGTAAACATAGAACATGGCGGCGGCAAAGTGGACGAACTGGTAGGACTCTAGTCTGGACGGACGATGAGGTGGAACTATCAGCAGCACATACGCAGCACTATACGGAGACATTGTTGTCGTTTTCTGAGTTTGCCACATTTACCGAGAGGTGGAGCTATGAGGCAAGCGTGTCAGAAAAAGAAGCGGACAGGGCGTAACAACGGTGACATGTAAACGGCGTTTTCGGATCTTTGCACTCTGGGACGTAGGTTCAAAAATGATCGTTTTCAGACCCCCTTCATGTGGATGATACACAAGTTGGAGGAACTATTTGTGCGTTTAGGCCTTGGCTCGTCTTCGTGTGGATGGGGCTTTAGTCTGATCAACACGGATGTTAAAATCCAAGGTTTTCCATCAGAACAGCACATAGTACCAATATGATCAATGTTATTCACTTCACCTGTCAGTGGTTTTAATGTTGTGGCTGATCAGTGTATGCCACCATTGCTTGTTGCTAACTTTGTGTCTTCCTCGTTTGTGTTTTGTCCCTCTATGTTCTTTTCCTCCATCTGCTATCCTGCCATCCCCACCCAAACACTCTCTGCTCCAGGATTGTTGGATTCTCTGTTTGAAATTCGTGAGGTCTTCACCGTACTGTGTGAATTGCTGTGAGATGACATATGTTGTGAGGTGTGAGTGCTATATAAATAAAATTACATTGGAAATTGAATTTAATAGTATAAATATTGCAATTCAGGGGCATGTTGATATAAATCAACACACAGATCTTGCCACAAAGCTACCTGTCATAAAGATTCTTTGAAGAATTTGTGACCGCATGAAAGCATTGTGTGCGACCATATGGAAGTCACCATGCTAACTGAGTCTGTACCGCTGACTGATCGTCTTTGCCCTCTTAGTAGACACACAACAACAACAACCACAGAGTTGATATAGAGCAACAGAACACGCTGTCTTCTGGCAAGTTAAGTCAAACTGACAAGAAATTCCACTGTTGACATATCTTTTTATCTTTTAATCTTTTAGACTTTACGTTTCATGACGATGCTCCCTCGTTCTGCATTTGCTTGATTGAGTACCATTTCACTATCTGTCTATATTAGATGGTGATGATACAAGCAAATCAAATCTTCCATAAAGCAGCGAGATCAGATTGTATTAAAGGCTGAGCAGGGAGTCGCGCCGAGCCAGGATGAAGCTGCCACACGGGTGGTGAGCGAAGTGGGTGCCGTGAGGACAAGCCATGGGTGCTGCAAGATTCATCATAACATTTTTCATTTACTACATTTCACCACATTAAAGGCGCCATAGGGTGAAAATCAAGCTTTACTGGGTTTTGTATCTTTATAAACTTGGGAGGTGTAAAATAAAAACCGGGACACTCCTCCAGCCTACAGACACTGGGACAGCCCGTTTAGGACAGCTGAAAATGTAAAGACACATTCCGGACATGTATGTGAGAGATTCACTGTATGGGACCTTTAAAGCAACAGGAAACATTTACATAAACTACTAAATTACAAATCGCTTAATGCAGACTTATAACAGCATATGTTTGTCATTTTAACCCAACATGCTTCCCAGGTTTCAAAAGGTCAGCAGTTGGAAAACAGTGTGCATCAAAGCAGGCATTGGAAACAGAGCACAATGTAAAATGTAGGGATGCACGATAATATCAGCGTCCGATAATTATCGGTTAATTTTGGCAACTATGACGTCATTCCGAATAATTCCGATAATTAAAAAATCAGCCGATAAAATGACTGGATAAGAATAAAAACTTGGAATCTTGGTTTTTGCCGTTGGTCTGTGTGTTGTGGTTTGTGCTCATGCCTGGCTCCTCAACCCCTCCCCTCCCCGATGGTACTGTCGCATGTGTGTGATGTCATCAGACTGCGCGGGCAGAGAAAAACAAGCAGCATGGCGTGGCACTGACCAGTTTAGACTTTCTTTACTGTAACAAAAGAAGTCGTTTCACTAGGGCTGGTCCCGAATATGGGAATATCCGAATATTTGCTCGTTGTGGTGGTATTCGGATGATAGTTTTGATACTCAAAAAGTCGTGCATGCCACTGAACGCCACAGAGCGTTGCCGAGGCTGTAGAACGCCGGTGATGCTCTAACGCCACGGTGGTTGCAGTAGGAGACCTGACAACTCCGGTGTCACGTTCCGGTGCGCTGCCGGGCGTGGCTGAGCGTCGCCAGGTGCTCCAGTGCGCCGCTGAGGCTCTAGAACGCTGCGGTGGTTGTAGTAGCAGACCTGACAACTCCGGTGTCACGCACCATTGTGCAATCGGTTGACATTATCGGTTATCGGCTGCAAGAACAATAAAATTATCGGTTATCCGAATCGGTTGAAATTGGTATTATCGTGCATCCCTAGTAAAACAACTATCAAAACTAAAATGGCTTTGCGGACACATTTTGGCTGCTTGCGGAAGATAGATATCTGTCATTATCTGCAATACTGCAGGTTCTCAACATCCTATAGGACATGTGTAATCCAGGTGTCTTATCCCTGGCAAGCATAAAAGGTTTCTGGAACAACAACATCACAGTTTAGCCTTTTAGACGGCTTTTTAGCAGCAGCATGTGAACAACACGTAAACAAATACCTGGAAATGTCACTTGAGCAAGTTTGTTTACATTGTTTCTCATCTCCTGCAGTTTAACACGAGCACTTTGGATGTGCGGAAAACAAGCGTGATCCATATAAAATTAGGCAGATGGTTGTCATGGTCACTGAAAGGAAACAGGGTAATTAACTGTGATGACAGACAAGAACTTCATTTGTCCCAACATCCGCTGTGACTTCACCCAGGGTTTTCTTTTTCTTTTCTTTTCTTTTCTTTTTTTTTTAGAAATGGAACATCACACTGCTTTTGCATTTATTTCTCACAGCTGATTTTAGATGGTTCTAACAAAAGAGGAGCACAGAAGATGTTAAAATAAGTGGCGCCTGCATCTCATTGAACTGTGTTAGTTTCAGACTCCTGGTGGTGTGAATGCTCACTCATTATCACACTGTCATGACTTACTGAGAGACTTGAACAGAACAGAGCCATAGTATGTTATAAGTAACGTCTATGTCTATGTTCAGGGTCCAACACCTGTGTTATGGGTTAGGCTGATTATACACCAGTCAGCCCCAACATCCTGACCACTGACAGGTGAAGTGAATAACATTGATCATGTTGGTACCGAAGACCACAGAGCCCTTTCATGGCTCTGTGGTCTTCGGGGCCACGACAAGTGAAAATCAAGCTCTGCCATGTGAACATTCAATCCCCATTGAGAGCTAATTTACAACAAGTGGCGGTAGGTAACATTAAAAACTGATTGCGACTTGACAGTTTCAGTCTGCATTGTTAAATCTACTCTAACAATCAGTCGTTAGTTTACAGTGAGATCTCATGTCCACAGAGGGCTCACTGGTGCTTTAAAGCCAATTACTGTAAATCAGACAGGCTCCAGCTTTGGGGTCTGTGACCGGAGCTACTGGCTGTTAGTCAGCCAGGCCCAGACACGGCATTGGCTAGTGGAAATAAAGCATATAACATTAAAAGAAGCTTTTCCCAATAACCTGCTCTGTGCCCTATGTACTTCTGGGAAGTCTCCAAGAAAGCTTTCTTTTCAAATTTATTGGCCAAATGCACTTCTAAAATCACAACGTGGGAGTGCGAGGTGTTGTTTGGCTGTTAGAGGTGGCAAAAGTAGTATGCGGCTGTGTGAGTGCAGCATGCTGATGTAGGTGTGTGTGTGTGTGTGTGTGTGTGTGTGTGTGTGTGCTTTGCAGGGGACCTGGAGGGCTCACTCAAACTTTCTGTTTCTCCCAGCCGCCCACACAAGGCGTAAAAGGCAGTGAGAAAGAAGTGCAAAGCATTCAGGAAAAGTACGGGTGAGGGTTAGTAAAAAGGGAGCAGGTCTGCACTGAGTCAATGAGTGAGACAGAGATGCAGAGAAAAAAGTGTGCAGAGAAGGAATTGAGGGGCATGGGGGGGCTAAGGGAAAGATTAGTTCACCAGGGAGCTCCCAATTTGCTCTTAGCGGCGTCTTATCCAGAGTGTTTTGTACGTGAAAGCCATCAGAAAAGCTTCAGACAGGTGCACACTGTTCCAAGTGAATGGCTTCTGCTCTCCTGTCCTCCGTCATTAATCACCGGAGCAATGTGAGTAATTCCCCCTCGAAACTAAATCATTAATAACACATAGGAGGTGGACATTTGCACACACACCTGTTTCCCCTTTCTGGAGTGGTAGAGGGGAGGGGTTGTTTCGCATCGTCTTCTCTTGTGACTGAGGGTTAGGAGGAATAATGTTTCTTAATTAATTGCTATATATCAACGTAATGAGTTGCTGAAATACCCGTGTCACAGAGGGCTTCTATCCAGAGGGAGGAGGAATCTGCTTCAGTTCATTTAAATGAGACGCTCGGTTCGTTTGAAGATCCTTTCAGTGAGAGGAGCAATCGGACCTTTGTAGTTTGTGTATAAATGCTCGTGTCACGGTTAAATTTCAACAGCATTCTTGTGCCCTCAGATGCGAAAATCTGCCCGTAAATAGACTGTTAAGGAGGCAGGATTGTCCTCAAAGTGCATTTTTTTAGGTTGCTGCTTGATCTGTGAAACAAAGACACTAATAAACCTCCATATTAAACAAGCAGTTATGTTCAAAGAGGACGTACAGGACGCCCTGCTGCACGGCAAAGTTAGATCCATTATATTGGCCTCACAGTGGTGACCCGTCAATATTCTAATCCTCCAATGAGAAACCTCCCACTGTCAATACAACCGGGATAACTGAGTCTTTTCTTCGCCTGCTCGCTAAGCTGAGGCATTGGCCAAACCATGAAATCCCAGGCAGAGATAACAAGTAATTTAGGCATGAAGGACACAAGATTGTTTATGAAACCTCAACCTGTTACAGTGCCTGAGGTGTGTTTTTAATCAGCCGCTGTTGCTCTGCATGCTCTCCAGGATTTCTGACGCTTTAGAATTCAGAGGATACACTGTTGCACCTTTTGTGTCCAGCATCCCCCCCCACCCCCCCAACAACGGCCCGCTTCACCTCACTAGCGCTTTGTCTTTCTCTGACGAGGCATGCACAAATCAAAGTAGATGTAGCTCTGCAGCTTGCATCAAAGAGTCTGAAAGCTCAAAGCTCGGTGTGTTGCATCTGTGTTTGTTTGGTCCGACTCTTTTTTTTTTAAATCATAGAAGACTTCGACCCTATGATAGATGACCTAACGCCCACTTTAGCTTTAGGTCGCACCTCAGCCGGAACGTTCAATATCGCCACGCGACTGAAGAGAGAACAGAAGCTCATTTTGTCGGGAACCAAATAATTATCCATTCATCATCTAACATCATTGACATTCAGCTTTTAACCTTGAGCATGGAATCGTTGCAGTAATTGCCTTTTCAGATATTCATAAACGTTCAAAGGCAGGCGTTCTGTCGTCTTCTGCGAGAGACAATGGATAGTTGGAGGAGGTGAAATGCGAGCCGCCCGAAAGGATTCAAGGATTCAAGGTTCTTATTGTCGTACCAGCACACGTGTTCGCATGGGATGGCACGAAATTGGCACTCGGGTCCCGGTTATGAGCCCAACCAAAGTAATAAATAGATAAAAATAAGAAAAAGAAAGAAAGATAAGTGAGTTACAAGCAATAAAAACAATATATACAAGTGTCTACAAGTGGTAAACAGATAAATATGCATGTCCCTTTAAAAATGGAGACATAGTTATTATGAACTCATATAGTTGTTGGGTTTGTTTTGTTTTTCTTGTGTACCCACTCAAGTTTTTTTTCTCCCCAATCCACTTAATAAATAATGCTGAGCATCTGCCAATACCCACTCCCGATCCGATACAGTTTTTCTAGATAATACACATTCCAAGTACATAAAATGAATTTCAAGTTGCTTGACAGCGACTTGGTTCTGCAGTGCACTAAGAAAATCAATTTCTGCGTACAAGCGTAGATAGTTGTGAACCTTCGTTGTCAAGCCCCGGTGTCTGAAATATGATTGTGAGAAGTTAGGGTGCGGCATTGCTCAGAAAGTTCCAAAAGATGCCAAAAAAAGCGACCACATACTCTCCACCACGGCGATGAGCCGAGTCCAGCGGATTCAGTTCGCCTCTCTGTAATCTTTCTGGCCTTGTCGCTGTTTTGAGGAAATATGGCTCTCCTTTTACAAAGTGTGTGTTGCTTTGGTGCAGCCTTTGCCTGAGTTACCTGAGTGAACCCACTGCGTTCAGTACTTCTCAGGTGTGCATTGCAGATATGAGACGTGGCCGTTGGATTGCTTACGTTTTCCATTTTAAAATACTACCATGCTGCTGCTACGAAGTACGCCATCTTCCACACTCCAGTCCAGTAGGTGGTGGTAATTACCTTGGCCAACTGCCAATCAAACTAAAAGGAAAAGGAGAAGCAGAAGAACTGTTCTCTCTCTTCACAACACCTTTGTGACAGTGGACATGAACTAAGCATCAGACCTATGATTGTGCTTTATGGGCATAAACACATGTTCAAGAATTCCATGATCGACCCCAAACCTGACACCTACTATAGTGGCAACTAGCTCGAAGGTAGTTGTAAGTACTTTGGCAGGTGTTTATACTATCTGTCTATCTTTTGAAAGATTTTGTTACCACAATAGAACACAACTGTGCAAACTACAGTCACTTTACAGATGTGTAGGTGAGATCAAAATCAAGGCTGACCCATGAGAGCTGAGCATGTGCCCAAACTCCTTGAACTATCGGTGGCTGTACGCTGGGTGTTACAGGGGTTAGTCTTCAAAGCTTGCAAACACTGAGCGATTTTTTAAACTGAACATGTACGATGCCTTAACTCACACATTTTAATCAGTCTTCCTGCAGTCGCTTCTCTGCTCACACTGTGCAGACCTGTTGACCGGCCACCATCTGGAGATCACAAGCACCAGTCCCCTGCTCAGATTAACCACCGACTATATAGCTGCGTCCAGTCAGTGTTAACGAAAAGAGAAAGGTGCCGGTGCTTGGGAACATTCTAAACCTGAAACTGCACTGCAGATCTTAAGGGTTCATTTGAGTTGCTTATGAAAACGTTGCAGTGGTCTTAATGGACTTTTTTGTTATATAGACAGAAAAAATGTCCATTAAGTTGCAGCATTGAAGTGCCTCAGATGGTACAGTAAGAATTATGGCAAATTACACAGTTCTCTGTGTTCATTTTGAGGGTCATACCTTAAATTCGAGTGTGCTAAAATTACACCCCTACATAAGTACTCGGTTGCCATCTTTTTTTCTTATTTTTCTTCTACTTTGCTGTGTGGATGGTTGGAAAAAAGCTGGAACACAACAATGATGCCAGTGCCATTTCACCAGTCACAATGACTAGCAGCCTACCCTTCTCCCAGGTTTTGAATCTTCATGTGTTATGCTCACTGAGATACCCACCCAGAGGTCTGAAGCTTAGACTGTGAGAAAAAGGTTTATCCTCCATTAAACTATGGATAAAGAACCGGGGTTAAAAAGTTTCAGTGTTAACATTTCTTTGGTAGGGTTAGGGTTAGGGTTGCTAACATACTGTGAGAAAAATGCAACAATAGCTTACTTCTATACTATGAAAGGTCAGTATTAGTAGCATTTTCTGTTTTTGTTAACCCTTATTTCTATACTTTACACAAAGTAGAATACTTCATACAGATATAGAGAAACTTGAATCCCACAAACAGGCTCAGAAGTTCTAAAATTGGACGATGTGGCAGCATACACATCTGCTCATCTGGTTCTGGTGATGGACTACAGATTGCCTACCTGCTTGCAGAGGCCAAGGTTGTAGAGTTGGGCCACACCTCGCAGGCACTCTGTCGGGTTCCAGATGCAAAAGCAGGTGTTTTGAGTAGATCATAATCAATAATGCACAAGTTCCTTGGAGGATCGTCTTCGAGCCCAGCTGGAAGATATCTCCCAGTGTTTTCTATTACATGTAAGTCTGAGAAAAATGACTGAGCTCAGCCAATGTGCCGATCACCCCATGTGCTACTCTATAGTACTATAAAGGATTCCCTTATGATAATAATAATTATTATAATAATAATAATAATAATAATAATAATAACAACAACAACAACAACAACAACAATAATAATAATAATGCATTGGTTTTATATAGCACTTTTCTAGACACTCAAAGACACTTTACATTGCATTATTCATTCACTCCATACTCGATGGTGGTAAGCTACATATGTAGCCACAGCTGCCCTGGGGTAGACTGACAGAGGCCAGGCTGCCAGTCTGCACCATCGGCCCCTCCAACCACCACCAACAATCTCACATTGCATCCACCCAGGCTCCCTGGTGTTCCCTGATGGTCTCCCATCCAGGTACTGATGAGTCCCAACCTCGCTCAGGTTCGGAGATCTGACGGGATCGGACATCCACAAGGCGATATAGCACTATAGAGGATTACCAGGTTACTTACCACTCTGGCATCTGACTTTCACGTTAGCACCATTAATAGTTGATCTTGACAAAATTAATTCCTAATAGTCATACTGTGGTATTGGATGGAAACAGACTTTAAATCTTTTACAGATTATCTCGGAATTCTGTTACAGTAATCGCTACATTTGGATGACAATCATTCTTCTTGTAGAGATTGTCTAAAAAGTGCACCACTATTCCTTTATTTAAATGACATCCCCTCTCTCCCCTGGCTATTTAATTCATTTCAGTTCAACTCAACTTTTTTATTTAATATAGCGCCAATTCTGAGCGTGTGTCATCTCCATGCGCATCACATAATAGGGTGAAGACCTTGCAAAATTATGCAGAGGAATAACAAACAAATGCAAAATTTACATTGGATTCTCTTTGAGCAGCTCTTGGCTACAGCGGGAAGAGGAAAAAAAAACTCCCATTTACATGGAAGAAATCTTCAGCAGAACCAGGCTCAGGAAGGGCAGCCGTCTGCCTCGCCCGGTTGGGGTGAGGTTAAAGAGGAGAGAGAACAGGATGGCAGAGAGAAAACAAACAGGCAATCCATAGCAGAACAATAAACAACAAAAGAAGAGAAGGTAACCTTTTCTTTTGCCTTTCAGTGTTGCTCTTCAGAACAATTACAAACACTTGTGATTTCCAGTGTGTACAACATGTGAAATCATCCACTTTCAACCTGCGACTAAGAAAGGTTGTTGTGGTAAGTAGCACATGCAGCAACACACATCAGTGCTCATTTATTTTGTAGAGCTTGTTTGGATCTTTCTTGCAAAAAGAACGAACAAATGACATCAAAAAAATATTAACAAAACTGCTGTTAAGGTCTCTGATGAAATGTCTTCTGCTTTCCCAGCCCAAGTTACAGCACTTGAACTCCATAACTTCAGCCCTGAAAGGCTTTTAATTCACTCAGCGGTTTTAATTTGAAAGGGCTTGATGAGGGAAAACACCTATTGATTGATCATTGTTCTCAGGAAAGGTCATGCATTTGAAATGAATGAGACAAACAAGAGGGTGGCGGGGAGGGGTTTGGGGGTGGGGGGGTGGATGGATGGAGGAATGCGCGGCAATTAAATTATGATGCGGGGAGGAGGCGGGGTCGGGGAGGCTTCGAGTGGAGTAAACAGCACATCGGGGGAGTAAACGTGGCCCATCATCAAGGGGAAGCGAAGGGGGGGGGGATGATCCTGCTGTCAGCCGAGGGAGGAGCAGGGGCATCACGACTCCGGGCTGATGTTGTACCTCGCTTAGTAGCGCGGATAGAGAAAGCAGACAAACACAAACACACACTGAACAAACAAGAGCCTGCGCACAAAGGTACACAAAGGGGTGCACTGGGGCCTGACAGTGTGTGTGGAACTTCACACCGAAACACTGGAGGACCTCAGGATTTTTAAAGGAAATCACTGAATGTGTCAGGAAAGTCAAACACCGGGAAGAGCGGACGACTATGACAGGATATTGTGTTGCCGCAGACCAGCGGTAGTTATGGCAACCTTTTGTTCAAAAGAGAAAATGCGAGGCGGCTACATATTGCAAGGTTGCTCTTTTGAAATGTGGCATTCTTCATTATATGAAGACATGCTGTGGTCACTCATAAATATGGTAATGACGGGCACTCATTGGACCGCCTCGTGTCAGTCAGACATTGATTTGCAGGTAAATCACTCCAGCAGTATGAACCATGCGGTCTGTAAATCTAACCTGTTTGCCATTTGCACGGGCATTTTTAATATTTCCACATATCCTGAGCAACCACGCATTTATTGCAAACATAAGCTCTGCGAGACTGAGGCTGAAACTGTGGGAACTTTATTTTTATCGTCGCTGCAGAGTTCAGTGGGTTGCCGAGTCACATGCAATACCTTCCCCGTATGTTCAGTGATATGGTAGCACGGCACTGCTAGATGGGAATACAATGCAAAGCTCCCTCGCTTTGCCTCGCGAGTTTGCAAGTGTATTTATGGAGCACCACGGATGCCTCGCCCTTACCCACAACTTTTGTTTCTCCATTCATTATTTGTCAAACATTTAAACAACTCACACACTGGCAAAGTGAAGCCGGGTGTTTTTTTTTTTCATAATTAAGCCGTTATCTCGCCATAATTAGGGCATTGTGAAATAAAGTGTAGCCATTTTTCAATACATAATTTGTTATGCTCTGCTGAGAAAGCAAAAATTTTTATCGCCATATATCAAATTAGACTGTCCCCATTCTGTCAAGATGTGAGAAACTGAGCCAAGAGAGTGGAAGTACTTGGCTGTGAATGGATTTTTTTTTCTCCTCTTCTTCTTTCTTTTGCTCCGGGAGAATGTGGGTCACAAGCAAAGCGAGAGCCGATCCGCACGACTTTAAACTGGAGGCATTGGAATGAACTGATACAAACAATCTCTCGTTTGTTTTACCGTGAGGCGCTTCTGATGCGTCTTTAACAGCGCTTGGTAAAATACACTTACCAAATACTGTACATGTGCTTAGGTACCATTTTGAGGTAACTGCACTTTATCCTGGTGTCTCTATTACATGTTACTTTATACATTTACTGTGTTGTTTATTTGACAGTTGAAGACACTACCTAAAAATACATGTTGGCTACCAGCTTTTCTTGCTTTCAACCATACAAAACATCTAGTTGGGGCTTCTTGTCCCATTATAAATGTCTATATGAGTTTCACCTAAGAGATTTTGTGACTCAAAATTTAGTATACTGTGATTTTATTTCATTTATCTCCCTTTAATTATGACACAACCTCTCAGATGCATCTTGAGCTCTACGTAGGGAAGCAGTTGACTGAACTATACTATCTGTACAAAGTCGTTAAAGCTCCATCTGGACAAACGTGCAGAGAAATGAAAGCACAGAAACACTAAATTAGAGATAAGGAGGGTCACATTTTTAAGGCTCTTAGTCCAACTTTGCCATAAATTGGTTATGTTGCATTGAAATCCTTACCTGGTCCAATAACTACCAATATCTTCTAGTCGTTTAGTTTAAATTTTTGTAGCCAACTTACTGTATTTATTTTATTTAATAATAATAATGCATTGGTTTTATATAGGGCTTTTTCTAGACACTACATTGCATTATTCATTCACTCCATACTCCATGGTGGTAAGCTACATATGTAGCCACAGCTGTCCTGGGGTAGACTGACGGAGGCCAGTCTGGTCCATCGGCCCCTCCGACCACCACCAACCACTCACTCTCACATTGCATCCACCCAGGCTTCCTGGTGTTCCCTCACGGTCTCCCATCCAGCTACTGACCAGGCCCAACCTCACTTAGGTTCCGAGATCTGACGGGATCGGACATCCACAAGGTGGTATGGTTATTTTAGGCACTATTCTACACTTGCATTTTGTACTTGTATTCTTATTAGGGCCTGAGCACGCAGTGCAAGGACCCTATTGTTCCTGCTCTGTTTCTTTCTTTCTTTCTTTTTCTTACCTAAACGCCACTTAACGTGCACAAAAACTCCCCAAATTTGACACACACATCAGGACTGGCAAAAAAGTTCATATTTGGGGGGGAATTACACATATGAATGGCAAAATGCCTCAATAGCGCCACCTTAAAAATTGGACTTTAGTGGAATTAAGACAATTAGTTTCACGTACAGCTATGAAATTCGGTACACATATCATATGTATCACGCCAAGACGAACAAAATTGCCTAATCAACCCTTTACCCAAAATGCAACAGGAAGTCGGCCATTTTGAATTTATGATCAGAAAAACAACTCGTCCTACAGGATAACTCACACAGATCTGAAATTTTGCCCACATATACTACAGGCGGTTCTGACAAAAAGTTTAAATGTTCCACAAAAGTGTAATGGCGTGTCCGTCGCTGCCCATCGTATTTTGGTGTTTGGCCATTTTGGTGTTTGGCCATTTTGACGTTTTCCATGAAAGACACAGTAAGTGCTGTGGTCTGTACGTGCTCCAAATGTCCTGAAATTTCACATGCATGATAAAACTCAGGCCCTGATGACCACATGGCCATATCCTGTCTCATTCCCCAGCACGCCATGAAACAGGAAGTGCTCTATAACTACTGTGTACGTGCTCTGATTGGCCTGAGACTTCACATGCGTGATCAAATCCTGGTCCTGATGACATGCATTGGTCGCTGACCAGCGAGAGGCGAGGGCCCAGCCGACGCTGCTTGCAGCTTTAATTTGATTTTTTTAAATTCAAATTTAACTACTAACACTTTCTGCAATTCTGTATATTTCACTAACCTTTGTTTACTGTCATTGTAGTCTGACAAAATGATTTCCTTCAGGATGAATAAAGTTGATCTTATCTTATCTTAATAATCGTATATAATAGTGCATGAGCTATAAACCTTATCAGTTCACTTCAATTCAATTTTATTTGTACAGTTCATATTTACAACACATGTCATCATATTGCGCTTTTCATAGCAAGAAGAACAGAAAACCCAGCAATGCAAAGTTGCATTTGGATTCCCTATGAGGAAGCAGTCAGTGACGGTGGGAAGGAACCAAAAAACATAGGGAGGGGAAAAAACAAACCTCCGACAGAAACAGGCTCAGGGAGGGCGGCCATCTGCCTCGACTGGTTGACAATTGACAAAGATTTTGTTTTATTTATGTGATATGAAAAAAAACAATTATTAAGATTTTGCAGCAGCAGAAGAGCTTTTTTAATTCTAGAAAATTAAAAAAGCTATGGGTACATTACCAACCACAGACACACTGCTTCACTGCTTTTTGGTTTTTCACCTGTTTTCTGGTTCTTCAATGACTTTTCGATGCATTTTTCACAGGATTAAACTTTTAAAGGCGTAATAATTTATTGGGAATCCGTCAGTTAGTGGATATATGAATATACAGTATCTAAGGCTTGTCTATTTGTATGTATATATGTATGGGAATGTGCGAACTGATGCTTTGGTAACAAACAGCATTGCTTGTTTTTCCTGGACACCATGTTTATTGAAGGTACTGTAGCTGTTGTGGGTCCTGGAGATACTGGGCGACATGTGGAATGGCAGCAGCAAATGCAGGTGCAGCGAGCGGTCAGCTGTGACTCTCTATTAATAACATGCTGACGTAATGTTCACATCCTGAGATGGTGTCATTACTGAACCGCAGCGGCCGCATCTGGTGTGGCAGTGCTTTGAACCCAGCGCTCACCGAGGCTAATGTTGGCGCGTCCGGCTCGTGACTTCAGTGGGCTGCCATCGTTGCCATTTAGCCCGTCAAGATATAGCATTGTGTCTGGGTGACTGTGAATCAGCACACGTTAATCTATTATTTTTGATATCAAATGTGGTATAGAGAAATGTGCGGAGTTAGTACTGACGGCAAACAAATCTAAGCACCTTATTATACACGTCCTGTTCCATGTTTCCAGTTAATTTTGAATTGTTTAAATATTCAGATGTTCAAAATTTTGCCTAAACTAAGCAGTAATGTAAGAACCCAGACAAAATGTTAATTCATTCACCATAAGTAGATATTTGCTATTGTAAATCAATATTATTAGTAAGGATATAGAGTTGTAGAGTGTTTTATTTCGCCCTTGTTTTTGATCCCTTTGTGGATAACATCAGCATTAATAGGGATTAACACTGACTGCACCCCTAATACTTCACCCCACTAATTAATTTCCTTAATATGGAATTCAGGTAAAATCTTAATTAATATCCATTTAATCCAGATGTAGAAGGAAGGAGACTGTAATTCACCTGGTAGCCACGCCGTGACTGACATGTAATTTATCTGGTAGTGTAATTAAAGCAACAAGTTTAGAATTAACCTGCATTTAATCCTTATTAATAGGCTAACAACAATGGGTGTGTGTGTGGCGCGTCTTTCTTTTTCTTTTCCCTTTGGTTGTCAGCACTTTGAAAACAAACCCACCAGACACCTCTTTCGTCGTTTCCCGCTTCGTTTTCATCATGTAAGAGGAGATTAATCAGCACCATCACAGTGACAGGATGGCATTGATCTTTATCGCGAGTCTGACATGGTTCCGACATAGGCGCTTCCCTCTCCTCCTCAGGCTCGCTGCTGCCTTCAGGGTGTATTAAGTGTTTTCACTCCTGGGAGACGGCTTCGGAGCGGCATGCATGGGTTTACTTTACAACGGGTAAGCCTAACAAAGCGGTTTTCGCGTTGCAATTCCCATATGTTTCACCACGTGCTTTCACTGGAAGCCCAAAAATACCGCTTGGTGGAAGAAGTGTTCAGATCGGAAGAAGAGAAAGCACAAATACATCAGTGTAAAAACAATACTGCAAGTACAAGTCCTGCTTTCAGGAGAGTATTATAGGCAATACTCAAAAGAAAAACGTCATTCACTGGGAACGACATTGCCAATGAACATAACACAGGCAGGAATTAGATGTATCAGTGTAGCCCACCTGGCTATGGCCTGTTGCTTGACAATCCCTGTGTTGTGTGTGAAGAACAATATGGAGACGAAGGGGAACGGAGGAAGGGGTTTATTTCCACCGGAGCACTGTTCAGAATTAAAAGTCAGTGCAGCAGCTTTTCGCAACCTGGCTTCTTCATGCACACCTTCTCCTGAGCGGGGCCTCCGGCCGACTGAGTAAAATTCGTCATGCTCAAATTTTTACAGTCAATAAAGGATCAATAAAAGAAGATATAGCATACTGTGATCGCATAGCTACAGTTTCATATTAAGAAAAAACATGAATCATGCTTAAAGAAGTTAATCTCCCTCCAACCAGTGGCAAATTTGATATTTTATGACAAGAGAAATCATTAAATTTTAACATGTGAACACTGACATACCATTATCATCATAGGACTAAAAGTCACAATACAAAAACAAATACAGTCGTCCCTCGCCATATCGCGGTTCACTTCTCGCGGTCTCACTGTATCACAGATTTTTAAATTGTATATGAAACACGTGGCGTACAGCAGATGAGTAGACGCACGTATGGAAAACGCAGCTACGGCCGCTTCCTCTTGAGCTTGTCGGTCTGATTGATCGGCAATGATGGAAGCCAGCCAGAACCTTTGGTCCCACACAGTGAGTGTTTACTGGAAATGACTGTCAGAGAACCGGTGACAGTCTGTAGGATTACCGTAACATCATCATCAGCTTCCCGGTAGGCAGCCAGACGTCCTCGGTGTCGGTGTGTTTAAAATACGGCAAAGTTTTTCCGAAGTGGGCGTTTCAAGTGGATCGCCGCGTCGCTAGTTTTATTATCGGACACGGCTGTAGAAGCTCCTCTAGATGGAAGGTTTAAGAGTGTAGGAAGGGTGTGTGGGTGAGTGTGGGAAAGGTTAGTAACAGTGTGGGGAGGGTTTATAAAGCCTTTATATATATATATATATATATATATATAAATAATAAAATAAATATAAGGTCGCTACTTCGTGGATTTTGTCTATCGCTGTGGGGTTCTAGAACCGAACCCCTGCGATAGACGAGGGTCCACTGTACACAATACAAATGGGGAAACTCACATACCTGTTAAAAAAAAAAAACAGCTTTCATAACCTGGCTCCTTCACACACACCCTTAAAGAAGAGGTCAAAAACAGCGAACCGCATGTGAAACCGCCCACATGCTACGTCAACCTAGCTTAAAATCGGTAAATTAGCATGTTACATAAAAGTGCTGTACCTCACAGAAACAACTGTACCATCCTGTAACAACTAACACGAGGCCATTAAACATCGCCTGTGAGTCAGACTAAACCACTGTGAGGTGCTATTTAACACTTTTAGGCCTATTTGGATCTTGAATCTTTGGTGAAATAAACATTATTTGAACACACCTGTTGCATTAGCGGGCTCGGTTGTTAGCAGCGTCGCCTCAAAGCTAGAAGATCCCCGGTTCGCGTCCCGGTTAGGACGCCTGGGATCTTTCTGTATGGAGTTTGCATGTTCTCCCTGTGCAGTGTGGGTTTTCACCGGGTACTCCAGCTTCCTCCCACAGTCCAAAAACATGCTGAGGTTAACTGATGATTCTAAATTGTCCATAGGTGTGAATGAGAGTGAGCTTGTTTGTCTGGCTCTATGTGTAGCTCTGTGATGGACTGGGGAACTGTCCAGGGTGTTTCCTGCCTTTGCCCGACTCGGCTGGGATACGCTCCAGCCCCCCTACGACCCTTCAGAGGATTAAGTGGTGTATAGATAATGGATGGATGGGTGTTACATTAGCATCATTTTGATTATTTATGTATGTATTTTAAATGTCATGTTTGCTTTCATTTCAGCATAGCAGTATAGAGAGGCAGGAATTGTGTAGAAAGAGAGTGTGCCGAGATCCGGCCGACAGCATCACCCACATGTGGTATGTGCCGTTACCGCCACCAATCAGACTGAACCCATAAACATGATTTCTGGCAGACAGGTTGCACAAATAGCGTAAATCTACCAAACGGCAGCTCACAGGACAGTTTAACCTTTAACAGTTCAGTGACTTTGCCGCCGATTTCGGGAGGTCAGCCGTGAATGAATGTAACTCCATTTTTACATCTGACGATATGCTTTCCCAGAGAGAATTTTGCAAAGGAAAAAAAAAAGTTTTATGACCCCATTTATAATTTTCAACAGAGCCCTTTTCTCTTTTAACTCGATTGTATGCCAGCACTCTGTCAGCGGGTTCCCTCATTTCTTGATAAAGTGCCTAATTCTGTGTTTTAATGCGGGATTCTCGTCACTGCTAAGCCCGAGCTTTTGTGACAGACCCTCTGACAGGTATTGCTGTTCTAACCTTACAGGGATGACAGGGCATCTGTAGAGAGGTGAGAAATGCTACATTCTAAGTGGCTGTCACATGTTGGGTTGCAAGAGAACAAATGACAGTCACTTATCCACGTAGGTGGACATGGCTGTCAGAAGCTCAGCTCAGGGGCTAAGTTGTGATTAAGCGTTGCCGTTCCTCTGTGAGCCTTTGGAGTGGGATCCTGCTGCCTCTTGGCATCAGGAGGACTTTTTATCCCTATGATTTCTGTTTAATTACGCTGTGTTTAATTAAGCCGTAATAGTTATTGCAGAGCAAACAGTCTATGTCCAGGGAAATATCATTGAAACTGCGGCGCATGAAGCCAAGAGTTGTCTATCATTGCTAATGATGTGAGACATCAACGCCTTGACAAAGAGGTTAATCTTTGGTTCAAAGTGAACATAATGGCGCCGTGTCTTGAGAGCAGCTCTTCATCCAATCTGCTGCAGCTTTCATCGGAACATAGGCGCGGCAGATCTGAAGTGGTGGATGCTTGCTTTCCAACCAGCGGCATTCTCACTCGTCTCGCTCGGTTTTAGCCCGGATGTCCTTTGTTCTAATTCAACCCACCTGCACAGTAATGGGGCACATTTCCCCTACTCTTCCTGTAGGTTTCAAAGGAGCCAAAACATTAATGAACTGTTCAATAGACTCAGGCTGTCCCTAAGGCAACAGCTAATGGCTTGTGATCTCTCCCGAGAGCTGCCTTAAACCTTCTCAACTGAAGCTCTTATATCAGATCATTACGGCGCCATCCTTAGCTGAATTCGGCACACACTGAGGATTTCCTCTCTGCTTTTTTTTTTTTTTTTTTTACATATTATAAAGCCAGTCACACACCTGATGAAGCTTGAATGGAATGCGTATTCCCAGTTCACGTCATGTTTCCTTTCATCTCACATGTGTAACCACTGTCTCCACACTGGCTTTGTCAAATGCCACAGGGGTGCAACTGAGATGGTGTGCATGAACGCCTCACTGGTGGATCGTTATTAATTATCATCAGGTGGAATTATCAAGCTGATGCAATGCAGGCCTGGGATTTCACACTTCCACACTCGCGCTGAATTTCTCCAGGTTTCAGCGCCGTGTTGCTAGCGGTTGAAGGACAGATTTTTGCATCGAGAGTGATGCTCCAAGAACTGCGGCGTGTCACAGAGCAACACTGGATCCCCGTAAATATAATAAGTCACCTCAAAAGCCGACTTGGAAAAGCTCCGTGATTTTTATGACAGGGGCCATTTTTCTGAGCTTCTCCCGATTCTGTCATTCGGCAGATGCAGTGCAGATTTAATGTTGAATGCTTGAGGCAAATGTGGCCTGCATTCACATCCTTTGCAGTTTGTTATTTGTCAGTGACAATATATAGACTTTTTTGACCACATGCGCCGCAGCCAGTGAGCAAGAAGAACATTTAGGGACTTTCTTTAGGGAGTGTAAAAACGTATTTGTCATCATTTAAAGAAAGACATAGATTGGACAGTTTTTACTGATAGTTGTGTGCAAACATCTTGGGCCCTCATCATCTTGAAGCACTGTTCTTTTCCCAGTCGCTGCCACTAGGTTTAGACCAGGGGTGTCCAATAATCCTGGTCCTCGAGGGCCACTATCCTGCACGTTTTAGGTGCTTCCCTCTTCCGACACACCTGATTCCAATGATCAGGATCATTATCAGGCTTCTGCAGAGCTTGATGATGAGCTGATCATTTGAATCAAGTGTGTCGGAAGAGGGAAACACCTAATTCATGCAGGATAGTGGCCCTCGAGGACCAGGACTATTGGACACCCCTGGTTTAGAGCCTGCAGGAGAACCCGAAACTACATGGTTTATTGTTGTTCTTATGTTGTTGTTGATTGTGTATTTTTAGATAAGTGAACAAGTAACACAATGCAGTTTATCATGACTCCAGTGTCCTTAGTTAAGGAACATTTCTTGTGTATGTGTTTAAGCAAAAGTATAAATAAATGAAACTAAACCAACATGGATTCACAAATAATTCAGCAGTTTGTTTACGCTGCTCATCTGTCAACTCCTTCTCCTTCTTGTCGCTGCATATATTCATCTCTTCGGGCTCAAATGACTCTCTTCTCATGGTATGTTTTCACATTCTGCATTTTCTCCCTTATTTAAGGAGTGGATGCTCTTTGCCACACACAGAACCGATGGCAAAATGCTATTCACAACAGGCGACGCTGATATACATGAAACTTGTAGGGACTAACGCAGGTTTGTCTTTGGTTTACTGTGAGTTTAGGAGTCGCATCTGCCTCCAGCAACATCTGAATCTATCAAAGTTCATTCTAAGAGTACTTTTTTTCATTTTATGTGTCGTTCCATGCCAACTCACCTCGGGCCTCCCAGTTGGGGTCACGGATTTTCTTGAAAAACAAAACATGCAAAAACTTCTACCTAAACCGTGGAACCTTTCAAAATCCCACAGCTCTGCTCCAAAGACTTCTTGAGTTAAGAATTTTTAAAAATAGGCCCTCGGTGTTCAATTTGATCACTTCAGCGATTCTTTTAAAGCGTCTTTAAAGCCTCACCTGACAATTAAAGTCACCAGATGTGATTTTAAAGCCACCGAAAACTACGAAATATGTGTTGTTGTCATCAAATGTTTAAACAATGAAGGAGTAATATGACACCTTTAACTTTTGAATATGTTTTTAATGGGTATGAAGACATGCCCTTCAAAATGTTTCAAAGAAATCAAAACAATCCTTCCTGTAAAACAATCCTGTTAAAATGACCTAAAAGGTTGATTTCCCAGCTCCGAAGCTAGTTTTAGGAAGAGCTGTGGCAGTCAGTTTTTAAAGTAGCACCAAATGGTGTTTAGAAATGACGGAACTATGTTGTTTCTACCCACAACACAGATTTGGCTGGAATTCAGTGAATATTAGTGGAGATATGAATTTTTGAAAATGAAAGATTTTTCGTTGTAATGATAAAGTATAGATTTTTAGATTTTTTGTTGACTGTTGACATTAAGTTTGGGTAATTGCTACGCATGTAAATAAGCACCAGGGGGCAAACTGTAGAGCAGAGTCAATATAGGTAACCATACATTCTGTATGAATGTATGAGAGAGAGTGGAGTGGCACCCACTTAACAATGTGTTGTCCCCACACAGAAACTGCTTATATTTTGTAAATAATTGTCAAACTGAGAATTTCAAATGCTTTTGTGTTCCCAGTGTTCCAGATTAATATCTGTTTGCCTAGCAAATATGGATAGATGCAGAGACTGATTAGTGTGTGCTGTTTAGTTCTGTTGTATGAGTGCTAATTCCCTGGTAGTCTGTCTAGTGTTGATGCTGCTGAGATGGAAATGATTATAACACGACGCTCTGGCACTGCAAGATAAACTGTGTTAGCTCAGTGAATAGTGTTTTGCTGTATGCTGTGATTACTAATAGCTCACTTAGTCAGGCTAATGAGATGGTCAAGTAGCTTAAAGATGCTGTTTTCTTGAGGCATTTGATGGTGAGTCAGACAGATGACCACACACACAGACATTCCTACTATACCAACAGTGGACCATCGTTATACACCTGCGAAGCGAGGTCATTTAAAAATTAAAGTTACTTCTTGACTTTGAATTTAATTTTCTCAATTTGACGTGTAACCAACAGCTTGGTGGTCCTCTCTTTTAAGTGTGTAACAGCACTCGTTACAGAAAAATCCCACGTGACACACACACCTACACACACACACAAGAATATGTGTGCAACCGCCTCTAATGTTCTGTGGAAATCTTGCAGCATTTGCCCCGCTCACAGCTGTTTTCCAAGCTTTGAGTAAACAGGCTGCTGGGGTTGCGGTGTTGAATGAGCCAAATAAAGTCAGCGCTCTTTAGAGGTGTCATGGATGGCATTGTAATGAATCTCTTCCTGTGGTTGTTAAGAAAATCAATTGCAAAACCATCCTTTTATGTTGCGTCTGATGCGCAGTGCTCCTAGTGGTGGGCTGGTAACGCTCTAATGCCTCCAGATAACGATGTACAAACTGCTCTTTTTGTAGAATAAGTGGGAAATCTTTTATCTGTGAGAACACTTTTGCACGTACAGTCTTGTTTACAACTATTCAGTACGCTCACTTCTGATTGATTTACTCCGCAACTTTCTAACTTTATTGTTGATGACAGTATCCAGGAAAGAGCCTATAACATGCAAATTCACAGGCTTTTGTGTTGTACTAGAACTTTCTTACATGCCGTAACTGTCAAAAACACATTATTTCTCTCACTGTACATCGCTGCAGCACCTTTTATCTTTTATCTGTTGGGGCAGCTGTGTCTCAGGTGGTAGAACGGGTTGTCCACTGATCGCAAAGTTGGCGGTTCGATCCCCGGCCCCTCCGCATGCCGAAGTGTCCTTGGGCAAGACACTGAACCCCAAGTTGCTCCCAATGCTAGATTAGCCTTTGCATTGGAGTATGAATGTGTGTGTGAATGGGTGAATGCGAAACATATTGTAAAGTGCTTTGGATACCACTAAAGTAGAGAAAAGCGCTATACAACTGCAGACCATTTACCATTTTGTTGTTTTCCAAAAAGCTCAGTGTGTTCAGTTTGGTGCCTGATGAAAGAAAGACAGTGTTGGTTACAGACTCTAATGCTAGGCATGCAAATGTGTTCATGGTGATGTAGGTAAGTAATGGAAGGAAAAGCTGGTCTTCAAATGAGTGTTTTCTGTGGGAGAGAAAAACTCCCCTTGGGTGTGCGGGGTTTTTTTGCGTTTTTGACTAATCAGCTTTGGTAACAGCCCTATAAAGTGTGTCAATGAAATACTTAATATTTACCATTTTGAATGCAATCAAATCTGTCTTTTTCCTGAAAATGAGGTTTGCACAATTCAAGTATTATTAATCCGTCTGTGTGTACAGTAGCTTTCATTTGGCAGTGAGGATGTTTACTTCCTCTGCTGCTCACAGACGCAGCAAGTATCCCTCATGTGCTCCCATTATTTTCACTATAGCCAGCTCTTTATCAAATGTCAGCATTCTCCTAATTAGACTGCTCACAGAGAAGTTACAATTGTCTTAGGAACGCCTATTCTGGGCATCCCATCCAGGGGTGATTATATATTGCAGTTACAGGTGTTGCCAACAGCGATGGTCAGTGGTTTATTATGAAATCATTTGCATCAGGGAATGCTATAATTGCTTGAATGGCACCCTGCAGCATGCCAGCATTAATTAACAATAAGCTGTGGGGCTGAATGAAGTTCGGTCTATGCAAAGAACAGAGTAGACCACAGTGATGCAGCACATGCATGACCTCGGCTCACAGATCAGTCTTAATTTGTCTTTTATCACTACACACACACACACACACACACACACACACGCATCAACAGGACACTGAGAGTCTTCATCAAGAACTCAATGGGACTGTGGAAAACAACACTAGAGGCCAACTCAAAGCCAAATGCACAGGTTATCACCGGTATGGTATACACTGTGCTGTTCTGCATAGACCTGAACCCCCAAGCCAGATCATCACAAAGACCGGCTTCAGATATTGGTTCCAAAACCCACTACTATACATGGATGGCATCAAGCTGTGTGCCAGAAAAGAGCGAGACATTGGGACTGGACAAGTTGGGTTGGATGATAACAAAGAGGTGCGAGATGATCACCACTGAAAGGGTTGAACTACCCCTTGAGGCATTGTCCGTGTCAGAAGGCAACATAGCAGATGTACAGGACAGGTACAAACACCTTGGAGTCCCAAAGGCAAATGGAAACTATGAAGTGACTGTAAGGAAGTCAGCCACAGCCAAATACCTACATAAAGTGAGGCAGGTCCTGAAAGTCAGCTAAATGGACCAAACAAGATACGAGGCATCAACACATATACCCTGCCGGTGATCAGATACCCTGCTGGGATAATAACCCCTGCCAAAGGAAGGAGGGAGCCCGAAGACTAGTGAGCATCAGAGCCACTATCTATCCAGGATAAAACAACAAAGATCCAGGAATACATCAGGAAGATGGCTCACGGTTACATCCTACTACGTGAACACCTCAGGCAGCAGAAACCCAATTATGAAGAAGAAGAGGAGGAGGAGGAGGAAGAAGCACCATCATGGAAGCACAAGCGCCTGTATGGCATGTACAACCGACAGATAGAAGAAGTGGTTGATATTGATAAAACATAACAGTGGCTGGAAAAAGCTGGTCTGACAGACAGCAAACAGGCAATTATAATGGAAGCACAAGAACAGGCGCTGAGCACAAGATCAATAGAGGCTGGGGTCTACCACACCACACAGGACCCCAGGTGCAGTCTGTGCAAAGAACCCTTCAGACAGTGCAGCACATGACAGCAGCTGTAAGATTCAGGCTGGTACAACATGCATGTGGTGGCTTAAACAAAATGCTACCACAGTGTACAGAAACATCTGCACCGAGTATGGGCTGAAAGTCCTAGGATCAAAATGGAAGACACCTCGAAAGGTGGTAGGGAATGGCCAAGATAAGATCCTGTGGGACTCCAAATCCAGACTGACAGACCTGATACTGGTGGTGGCTAATCAACCAGACATTGTGGTAAACAGCAGAAGAAGGCAGGACTGATAGATGTAGCAGTCCCAGGTGACAGCAACATCAAGAAGAAGGAACACAAGAAGCTTGAAAAATACCAAGAGCTGACAAGATGTGGAAAATAAAAGCAACAGTGGTGCCGGTGTTGATCGGAGATCCCACGGGCTGTGAAACCCAAACTGGGAGAGTGGCTTCATCTGATCCCAGGAACAACATCTGCAATTTCTGCCTAGAAGAGTGTAAGTCCTCTCCTTGGAACAGCTAAGATACTGTGCAGAACCCTCAGGCGTCCAGGCCTCTGTCAAAGGACCTGAGCTTGAAGGAAGTATATGACCACCCACAACCTTCACCATGAGCAATTAAGGAGTAATTATGCATATTATACTCCAGAAATGTCCATTTAATAGAGAAAGGCTTGTCTTGAAAATGTGAGTCCTGACGGCAAGCCATTGACCACAGTAGGCGTCTGTCAAAATGTTCTACATATATGTGTGTGTGTGTGTTTGATGCCCACTGGTAGAAAAGACCTCCTGTGGCGTTCTGTGCTGCACCTCGGTGGTCTCAGACTGAAGCTGCTCTGATGTGACACCAGCATGGTGTGCAGAAGATTAGAGCAGTTTCCTCGGCGTTCTCCTCTCTGACACCTTCACCAAAGACTCCAGCTCCATTCCCTGGACAGAACAAGCTCTCCTGATGAGCTGCCCCTGTACGCTACACTGGAAATCCCGCTGGCCGCCACTAAGGGATTAAACATCTGCAGCATGGCTCTGCAGACGTTGAAAGATCTCAGTCTCCTGATTAAAAAAAACACAGCTTTGATTTTCTTGTTCAGAGCCTCCGTGTTTTCTAGTCCAGTCCGGTTTAGCCGTGAGCTGTTGGTCTTTGTCCATATCACATAGCAAGTTTCTCTTACTTTGCACATAAGAAGAGAAACTAAGTTCACATAAGAAGGTTGAAGAGGTAGGGGGACATAAATGGTCTTTGCTGTTTGGTTTAATTTTCAGTTGCTGTTTTACGTTGTTGTTTGCTTTCGTCAGTGGTTCTTCCTTGAGTTTGCTCGGTTACCTTTAGGAATCGATCGTAGGTTGGGTGACAAGACACCCATGCAAATGCTCACGTGCTTCCCCTGTGAAATCAAGGGCATATTCATCTTTAACTTGCAGCACGTGACTGGCATGCATGGAGACATCAAACAAGGCACGCCAGGCTGCTGACATAAAGCAGAAAAGCACATGAAACACACAACATAGTCCGAATAATTTATTTATAACTTCTTTATCCGCTGATGAAGAGCAAGTTGGCTTACAGAACAGAGAACAGCTACACAGACGAGCACATGATGTGTTTGGGGGAAGATGGAAAAGCCAGGGAAATCAAAAAGAAAGAGAGAGGCACAATGTGGGGGAGGCGGGGGGGGGAGAAAGGTTCAGTGAAGAACTCAGCGATCTGTTTACTTTGACCAGTTTACGCTGCAGTGAGAGAACACAGTGGATGGAGACGCAGCAGGGAGAGCAGCTGGAGCACACCGAGGCGCTGAGAGAGAGAGACAGTGAGACAGTGCACCCTGTGGTCAAGTGCTATGGATTCGTAGCCACATTCAGCCACCATTTTACTCACTGAGGGCTGGGACGGCCAGGTGAGGCCAGAATAGCTCCATCGGAGGCTAAAACAAAACGCCAGGTGGGGTCAGGAGCATGGAAACCCGTCTAAACACTGAGACAAGAGTTCAGGCGCCATGTTATGCTGCACACATCCACAGACTGCTATGAACCAGCAGAGTTGACGCTTCCATTGGCTTCCTGTTGTTGGTGCCACTTGGGTTCTGAACTGATCATTACCACTTTGCACGGACTGAATGATTTATATTTCTCTGTGGATCGCGGGGGAGCGGAGCCTATCCCAGCCGACTTGGGCACCCTAGACAGGTTGCCAGCCTATTTTATAGAAATCAATGTAATAAAAATATTACAATATACTTACTTGAGTTTCACTGCATGTACTTTCACTAATTGTTTGTCCATGTAAAATCATAAGCTCTATCAAAAGCTAAAGTCCAATGTAAAATATAGTTTGCTCCATATTCTGAACTAATCTGCATCTGTTTATGTCCATTAGCCTCCTGGCAAACAAATGCAAACATTAAATTCCGTTTGCATTCATGCGTCTCGCTGACATTGAAAGGTGTTTGAATGAAAAAAAAAACTATCTGTCACATAACTTTTAGTTTCCAAAGTCAGGTGGAACTGAGCCGGTCCCTTCCCACACAGACAGATGGCAACTGGGTGAAGCCGTGGTGGTTAATATTTAGGGTGCATGCTAAACGACCACTCGAGCTTTAAAGGGCATATGGCACAAGTCATACAGGAATTAAATGGCTGGCGGGAACAGAAGGCCAATATCTTCTTCATCTTTTAAGCTGACAAAACAGCCCCTGCAGAATATATTATAATGCACATTGTTCTGGTGGAAAGGTGACAACTTTGCTGACTATTAGTTTGCCCGGTGGGAGCTTCGGAAGCCGGTGCAGAGCGCGGTTAATACCCGCACTCGCACATTTCAATCTGCTAATTGTGATGGATGTGGATGTAGATCACACCATTTTAAAACAACATGCCCTCGTATGTACAAGAGCAGCACGCCTTATGTCGCTGCCTGCTGAATGTGACATATGCATTCTGATGTAAATATTCTGCTGTTGGCTGCTGTTCAATGTAAAAATGAGATCAAGTATATTCTTGTCTTGTATTTTTTTTAAACCTGGGTCTTACTGACTTTATTATTCAGATTATGGGTAATAACGACTTGCTACCTTGCAGCTCTCACATACATTGGGTAAAGCAGTGCAAACTTCCTAATGCTTTCCAAATAAACTTTAATTTCTCATAAATCAACCAAGTGAATGAAGAAATCGTCACCGCAATCACATATTTGTTGTTTGTTAGTTTGTCTTAAAGTAGCACAATGGATAGCAGCCTTGGGGAACCTTCTTCTACAATTTCTGTTATTTTTCTGATCGCATGCACCCAATCGAAACTGTTAGGCATTTGACAATTCAGTCCACAAACTTTGCAGATTTTTACACAACTAGAAAGTACTTGCCTGGGGATGTCCACAAAACGTACTTTAAACTCTGCTCCTGGTAATACATTTTGGCAAATTTCAGCCCTCCGGCTGACAAAATGGATGGACTGCTGCTCCTTAACAGATCAAAGGCGGCCTTATCGAGATCTTCTGCCCCGTATCTGACCGAAACTGGGCTTGATGATTCAGTTCCAGAAAGTACATCTGCCGGGTGTCCGTCTCCGTAGTGGGGAGTTTGATTTATGCTAATTGTGTGTGTGTGTGTGTGTGTTGTGCCGACAGTGTTTAGGAGAGCATGCAAATTCTTTCTTAGAAACCATTTTCACTTCCTTTTTTCTGGTCAGTGTTTACATCCCACCTCAGGCTTGTGTTAATGAGATGTTAACACCTGGCTGACTAGATAATTTCAAAAACGTCAAGCCTCCATCCTTATTAGGTTTGTTACAGGAGCAGAAACTCCCCCCAGGGAGCAGGAACCATTTCAAGAACTCAGTTGCCCTGACTGTATTTCCACTTGACCAACCACGGTCTAAATGAAGTTCTAGGATGACAGATTTACATCTCAAACAGTCCACGCTCATTTAGGAGTAAGTTTGAGGATATTGGGCTTGCTGATTGGGCAAATAAGCCAGTGTTTTCTCCCGCATTGCTTTACACCCAGCAGCTGCAAACACATTGTTTTTCTTGTAGTTTGCAGTCCGGCTCGAGCAGTCCAACATATTTTATGACCAACGGACCGTTGCCTTTGTTCATTTCTGCAGAGGAACTATTGTTCTTGGGGCTTTCAACAGCACATTAAGAGTCCCACCAGGGATCAAAACACACTGAAATACTGCTACATGCCCATGGCCCTGCCACATGTGCAGCTTTGGGACTCTCTGATCACTGCCTGGTTTATCTTCTGGCTACTTAGCAGAAACCAAAATTGCAGGGCCTGTGGTCAAGACCGTGAGAAAATGATCCAGCGAGACTAAGCTGGAACTACATGCCTGATACGACTTACAGACACTTTGACATCTTACATCAGAAGACATGTGTGTGCCCAGTAAGAACTTTGACACAACCAATAACAATAAATCTTCATTTCCAGAAGAAAGGTGTCGGAATTTTGTGCCATTTAGCAATCTTCTATCTTTGCATATTTCTCCTACTTAAATGTTCCAGATCATCAAACTGATTAGACAGAGATAACCCACAAAACACAAAATGCTGCTTTTAAATTATGGTTTATTAAAAGTGTATTTAAAAACCTGTATCACCCTTGTGAAAAAGTAATCCTCCCCCCAAACCTGATAACTTTGCAGCAATAATTGCAGTTAAATGTTTGTTACAGCTTGTGATCAGTCTTTTCCATCACCATGGGGGAATCTTGGTCCACTCTTCTCTGCAGAATACTCAGGTGGTTTATGAGCATGAACTGCCCTGTTAAGATCTTTTGAAATTGAAGTCCAGACTTTGACTCGGCCACTCCGAAACCTTCATTTTGTTCTTTTTGAGCCACTCAGAAGTGGACTTGAATGTGTGCTTTGGGTCTTTGTGTTGCTGCATGAACCATTTGTGTTGAGCTTTAGGTCATAAGCTGATGGGTGGATATTCTCCAGGAGGATTTTCAGTTCCACCTTTGACTCATCAGTCCACAGGATGTTATCCCACAAGTCCTGGGGCTCATCTGGACATTTATTTGCAAATGCTGGACGAACCTTTGTGTTCTTTTTGGTCAGTAGTGGTTTGTGCTTTGCAACTCTATGGAGCCCCTAAAGGGACGTGGGCAGAAAAAAGTGAAAATGTAAGTTTCTCGTGCGCACGGGAAAGTTTCCGGCATCGTCTGGGTTCCTTTGTGACCTCCTGGATTAGATATCGATGCACTCTTGGAGAAATGTTGGTCGGCCTGCCGCTCCTGGGAAGGTTCACTCTTCATGTTTTCTCCATTTGTGGATAATGTCTCTCACTGTGGTTCTCTGGAGTCCCAGAGCCTCAGCAATGGCTTTGTAACCCTTTTTTAGACTGATAACTATCAATGACTTTGTTTCTCATCTGTTCTTGAATCTCTGTAGAACGTGGCCTCATGTGCTGCTTTTTACGTCCCTACGCTACTTCACAGCTTCTGTTTAAGTGACGCTTAGATTCAGTTGCAGAGTTTCTTTGGGTAGATTATATTTTGACGTCTTTGTTTCGATTTTTCCATGCAGATGTGAATTGTGCTAAATGATTATATTAGTTTGGGTTAGTTTCATAAATTTAAATACTTTATTTTAGACTTTGTGTGCTGCCCTAGTTTCATTCAGCTCACAACACCGCTGCTGTGTGCATTCAGACTGCAGGACTGCTTTCTCTCAACATCAAACAGCAAAGGCCTTGAGACAGAATGGACCTCCTTCACTCACTTACTGCTTATATTGCAGGAATCCTGAAAAGGAGATCACTTCGTGGACAAAGTGGTTCAGTGCCAATGACCCTTTTTAGCCATTTATATACTGTTGTGGAAGTATGCCACTGTGCTGTTTCTCAGAGTGGATCTAATGTCCCACAGTTATTGTGTGTTGAGTCTTGACCTTCTTAAAATGGCAACATAAGTTTGTGACGATCACTCTAACACAAACAGTTTCTTATTATTAAAGTTTAATTAAATTGAGCAGTCGAGAATAATGTGTAGATAATCAATCCAGAGAGTTGTGTGTTGATACCTTCGCCTTAGAGCATTCACTAGTCTCAAACAAACTAGTCTAGGCAGAGGTGTGTCTGTGGGAGCAGCACTGACACAGTCTCATGGGTGGATTGATTTTCTGATACCATCAGGTCAATTTCTTGTAGTCAGTGATCGATCCCCCCTTTAATGGCTTATGCAAATTAATGTTCTGAATCTATGTATATCTACAGCTCACAGTCACTTCGTCACCATATTAATTATTTTCTATAAAAACTAGTTTGTAAACCCTTAAATGTCTACCTTGGGGCATCGGTGACCTATACTGCTTTACTATTTTACACACAGTCAGTTTCATTCCGTTACGCTCAGCTCCCTGGTATTCCTCAAACTGACTAAAATGTCAATAATAGTAATAATGAAACATCAAAGAGTTCAAGGTGCCGATTTGGCCCACAAACTCCAAAGATTCCAGTCCAAGTAAACATCCATTGGATGCACCGTAGAGGTCCCACCTCACAGCAGCACAAGGCTGACCTACACAGGCAGGTGGTTGTAATGTTGTGGCTGATAGGTGTATATGTGGATTACCTTAACTTCTATACATATTAAGAATAAGCATGTTGTATCAGCCATATTCATATGATGAATGAAACTGGACGCATCAGTTCCAAAGGAGACTCTCAACTTCATCTTGGAACAGCAACTTTACAGTTTTGGTCTCTAAAGCTAATTTTCCCCATTTAAGGTAACTTTAGATTTTTATATAGCTTCCCTGTTTAAACTGCATGAGGCTTCAAATCATGCAAAGTTGAGGGTGTGGCTGCCTTGAGTGACGGGTCAGTGTTGTTGCTGGACAGTCCACAACCAAGAGATGTCGGCTTTACCTGTCTGAACTCCACTCACACTCCACATCGTTCATTTATTTTCAGATTAATGTGTTGCTTAAATGCCCTTTTCACATCCAGTAGTCACAATAGCTTTGGTTCATGAGTGTAAGTCACACTTACTACACATTCATACACAGCCAAAGTGGTACTCCTTGACTTGCTACTAAGAAGGTCATTCTACTTCCTGTAACGGCCCTGAGTGTTGACAGTGACTGTAATACGGATAGTTTTACTTTCTACTTGTCCGGGCTGATGGAGGTCAGGGCTGGTGCAGTTTAGACTTCCAAAAAAGCACAGCTGGTGAGCAGGTAAACTCATAGCTTTCACTGATCTTAACAAATTCTCCCTTTTACCAAAAGTCTCTTTCAACTTCTATCCATAATTTACACAAGTATTTGAAGTGTTCAGATGTTATAAATGCCCCAAACAGTACGACAGACTACAAGGGAAAAAAGTGCTTTCAGTTCTGTGAGTTTGATTCAGAGTTTGACTTACAGAAGACTGCAGGCTTGCAGAAAAATTTACCTGCGACAACTGAATAAAACAATTAAACAGCAGAAAACTGTGGCTGCAGCAGTAAAACACCCCATGAGACGGTGCTATCACAGCAGCTCTGCAGCCGTGTGCTAATTGTCTGAGCCTCGTGGGACATGGGCGGGGACGTAGTGCCCAGTTCCACAGTGCGTTTATTGCTTTCGTCACATTGCATTTCCATATTCAGAGGAGGAGATGAAAAGAGAGGAGCGGCTACACAGCAGCGAGAGCCAACATGGATTTCAGCAGGTGTGCAGGCCTCACAATGCAACCACACAACTTGAGACACGTCGTCTTTTCAAAAAGGTGCCACCTCCTGGACGGATGACGTCCGCCTTCTCAGCACCAGCGACTGTTCCACATCAATACTGCCAATTAAATGACTCTGTCAGTGCACAAGAAAAGTGTTTATCTCCTAGGAGATAAAGATTTTCATTTAAGTTATTTTTGAGTTGTTTTTAAAGACTTTTCCGTCGCTGACCAAGGGTCTTCTGTGTCTGAAACTTCTTTGTTTGTCAGTGTGATGGAATTCTGAAAAGCTTTTTCTCCTTACCCTGTCACATCTGTGACTATGATTACTATTCTCGCGCTTTACCTCTGCATTTATAAGTAAGAAATGTTCTAACTGCTGCTCTTCTAGGAAAGAATAGAAGTTATGTAACTGGTGTGTAATCTGGGAAAATTGCTTCAAGTGCAGGTGCAGGAAGAAAGGGGCTGTGTGAGAATTGCTTGTACCTACCCACCTCCTCTGAGACCAAACTGTGCCAGAGGATACGGCCACTCCGTCCTCCATGCTGTAGCACAGTTTCATTCCCAGGGGAGGCAGTAAAAGGAGAGTGAAGGTGGTCCAAGAAGGTCATCAAAAAAAATAATAAAATGAAGACGACGGCAGACGCAACTAAACAAGGTGAGGGAGAAGAGAAGAGGCCCGTGGCTGGTGTCAGCAGGACACGGGTCCTGAGGGAGATGCTGTGCTCAGTGGGGCAGCTGGACTGTCTAGCCATCAAATGGACCATAGACCATTTCAAGTGCCGTCTGCTAAGTACAGAATTCGGCTTAGAGAATGACCATGGGGCTCTGCAACGGTTAGAAACCATGAAACTCTAGAATTACCTGCTGGCTGCTGTCAGTGCAGACACACTGCTTCACATCAAGTGTTCTCAAGTGTCTTTTTCAGGCAAGTGACTCCATGTCCCGCTGTTCTCTAAAGAAGGGCCACACACACACACACACACACACACACACACACATGCTGACAGTTACACATTTGAAAGCCACTCTACCTTACCAGCCACTGCTTTTCAAAGAATTCACTCCTTTTGTCCAAAACAGAACACTGGAAGTAATCCTCATCAAAAGATTTTATGGAATTTATACTGACTCATTCACATTCTTATCTTACATCTAATCGCCACGAAAGCTGTTCAGATGGTATATATTAAAGTAAATATTACTTTTCAGGACAGTCAGCAAACCCTTTGTTTGAAAGCCGGCAACTGCAGTCCCGCCTTTGTGTGCGTTCCACTAAAACCACACACTCAAACAAGCCCGAAAATCAAGGTTAGTGTAATATCACACAAGTTAATGGTAATTGCAGGTTGCCCAGAGCTTCCTAACAGACAGGCCTCCTCTGGTAGACGTGCTAATGTTGGGTTTGACTGGTTAGCGATAAAATGTTATGCAACTCCGGCCTCGTTCAGATCGCTGCCAACGTCTCTGAACCGGAGTCTGTTGGGTTCCGCTTTTCTCTTTCCCTGCTCGAGCAGCGAAATGCGCCCGCATAACTGCAGGCCTGAAAGCAGGATACACAGAGCTGCGTTTCCAGGGCCTCTGCAGCTGTTATTCAGATCTGATGCGCGCTGCTCCAAACACATGTGCTGTCAGGTTGAATTATGGATTTTGGAAGGAAAATCTAATCTAATATAGAAATGTAGTGGATAAAAAGAGTGGGGGAAAAAAAGCTGCACTGTGTTATTTCCCTAACAAGTTGGGGCCCTACTTTAACACTGCAGCAGGTTGAGCTAAATGCTAACACGAGGATGCCGGTATGCTCATTGTGACAATGCTAGCAGGATTATTAAATAATATTTGCTATTAATATGTATCACCTGTTTAGGACACTAATATGTGTTAATTAGAAGTACACAGAGTGCAGCTGAGGTTGATGGAGAGTCAGTTTTGGAGACATACCAAAGCTACAGTATTGACCTAAACAAATATCTAATTCTTTGGCGAGATGATACGTCAGGGTGTGTGTGTGTGTGTGTGTGTGTGTGTGTGTGTGTGTTGAGGCATCAGCTGTGCCATTAGACTGACTGACATACTTTGCGATCCCCGGAGTCTTGCCCCTAAAAATACAGCCTGATGGAATGTGTGAACAATTACGAACAAAAACAATATTCAGTAGCTCCGTAGCAGCAGCTAGACAGGGGGCATGTTGTGCTGCACTTTAATAAATTGTGAAATCACTCCAGTAATGGCCACTGTTCTTTCCTCTGACAATTTCCTCAGTATTCTCAGGAGGCAACAGTCGTATCGGCACCTGCACCTGCTGCCCCTGAAACTCTGGTAGCTTCTACGTTGCTCCTGTGTGTCTGAAATGTCACGTCCCGTAGAGGTTGTTTGACTACGGCTGCGTTCATTCATTTAAAACTACAGACTTTATTTCCTGAGTAGTTTTTCATTGGTTAGTTTGAAATAATGATTTGGACGATCACAGTGTGATCATTTATTCTGATATTCTCACACATCCTGGTCTTCATTTGTGCCTTGTTGTTTTCTTTGTAAATGCAGCCCAAAGTTGTGTCAGATAGACAAAACCCATCCACTAGTATTGTCTATGCATTTGTCCTGCTGTATAACCACCTTTATGTGTCACCAGTTCACAGGGTGGACTGGGGCAAAAAATCAGCCCTGGTATTTTTGGCCTAGACCGGCCCACAACATTATCGGTTGACTGAATCAAGCACTGATTTTTGAATGCAAGGACAAAAATTGACAAAAAGGTCGGGTTTTCAGAACAAAAAATTCAAAGACATCCTCAGAGACCTATGCAAACTTGCTGCAATTGCAATCCAGAGGAGAGGTTAGTGCCTGGATCAGGCATGGTCTGTGGGATCTGTCCTCCGCTATCGGATGCTGCTGCTGCTGCTGCTGCTGCTGGACCAAATAACACAGTTATTGTGGTGCATTTGGAGGCCTCTGCTTCCAGTGCTTTCATTTTTTTTCATTCGTTGCTTTTCAGTGCCACCGGGGCGTTTTTTCAGTGGCTGTTTTTCCATGATGGTGTCAGACTCCTCACCTAACCTCAGCTCACTTGCCGTGACTCTTCTAGCCCCACCCATCCCGCAACCGGGTGATTGACAGGCCCTGACTGACAGTTAACCAATGGGATGTGTCGATGGGCTGTGTTGAATGGCCAGTCAGCCACGCAGCTGGACAATAGGTCATGTAACTGTCCGGCCAATTATGTAGGGGAAAAAAAATTAAAATACCTGTTGACCAGCCCCCACTAGACATCGGCCCACCAGGACAGTGCCCGGTATGCCAGATGGCCAGTCCAGCCCTGCCAGTTTAACACCAGACTCACAAACATTGAGAGCAGTTTAAACCATCTCATGTGATACCAAAATATTTAATTCTCAGTTTTTTCTTCATTGGCTTGTTATGGGTGAGCTTTTACAAAAGCAAATTCTGAGCACTGCGCAGATTTCTACAAATTTGTTATAAAACGATTCTTGCTTGTCAAATGCTGTAACTGTGCTTTTGCGGCCACCACACCAAAGTGTACGAACTTGAAAGTAAACACGGACGGCATAGTTTCTCTTGATTGATTGAAGGTTGCGTTATTAGGAAAGCATGCCAATTAACCTTTCAAGCCCGAGGCTAAATTTCTGCCTTTAAAAGCACTCAGATACAGTAAACCAACAGCTCTGTAATTCTGAGGCCGAAATGAACAACCTTGGGCTCTGTGGATAAGAGACACGTCAGAGTGTTTGAAAGTACGCTCACTGAAACTGAGTTCAACAAGGACGCCAGGGTGAGGTCTTAAAACTGATCTTGTTTTCCTTCTCCCTGATTAAAACTTACAGTTTTGATTAGAGGATTAAAGAAAGCCTTATACCAGTGACCCACAAACACCAATGTTTTTAAAGTAATGTTTCTTAAAATCGCGGTGGGTTGCCCCTCCTCATCCCTACCCTCACCCCGACCGGCTGAGGCAGATGGCCGCCTTCCCTGAGCCTGGTTCTATCTGAGGTTTTTTGTTCCTTCCCCCCGTCACTGATTGCTTCTCATAGGGAACCCAAAGGTAACTAAGGCAAAGTTGAAGAAGCCGGTTTCTTTTCTTCACTCTTGGATCAGTTTTGGTGTTTTCACCAACAGCGACTCGTCTCTGGAGCTCCAACTGCAGCGTGGCGTCAGCATGAGGTAGAGGAATCATTAAAACCAAAAGAAAGTAGATAAAACCAGGTAACAAAGTGTTGAGGTAAGAAAAGTCTCCAGCTGACTCCACACCTCCATTAATACAGGCGACCTTGTTGGTTCCCTCAGTAACGTTGTTTTAACCTTTGGACTCTGTAAAGACTTGGACTCAAACTGCTGGAAACTCGACCTGGAAGTTTCCTGTTTGTGGCTTTTAAGGCGTTGAACAGTCATCAGAACCTTTCACCCAAAGCTTTGTCCTGTTGGTCGCCACATTTGGTTTGTTTCACCTGAAACCAGGTAAAGAGCACGTTAGGGTTAGAAGAAGACTGAATCATGTGTTTTGAGGCCTTCAGGCGTGATGAGATGCTGGGTTCTCTGTTCTTTGTTTAAAATGCGTAGGGGTGTTTACCTTCTTATCTGAAGTGTTACAAGATTACATATGTTGTGAACTGGCGCTATATAAATAAAATTTAAGTGCATTACAATAACCAATCTGGCCGTGTTTCACTGCAGGGGCTCAGGTGTGACATGTTAAAAGCCTTTATGTCTGTGAAGTAGAAACTGGTGCCTGCAAACCTCTATCAGAGCGAGGTCAACGTTCTTTTTTTTTTACAAATTGCCCCTTTTTTGTGCTTAAACAGTTTTTCTCACTGTTCTTAAGAGGATGCCTTCTGTCTTGGTACGACGCCTTTTTTTTCTGCAGTCCATGCTCTTTTCCATCCTAACGCTTGTAATTGGTCTGCAGTAATCTTCCTGCAAAAGCGGCACTGAGTGGCGTCTCGGCAGCAGAGCTCCTTAAGCTAATGGCTAATATTGCTGAGGTGCTCCGCCGAGTGCTTTTAGATGCTCATTTGTGCCGGCTGCCACCCGGTATTTTAATGGCTCTCTTATTAGTCATCCAGTCATGCCGTACTGACACTGATGCTGTGCTGGAATTATGGCCAGCGCCACGGTGCAGTGATATGGTTGTTGATGATAATGGTGATTGTTTTTATATTTGTTCATCCAGAGTAATATGTGATCGTTATGAGTTCTTTATATTCATTCGCCGGGGTAATTTAGATTCACATTTATATCATAATACTTAGACTGTAACCATGTGTGGTCATTATCTCACTTTTTTTTGTCCTAACGCACTTTTTTTGATCAGGTTTCTCAATGGGAATCAACAGCGGATTGAATGTGTTTCTCCAATTGTTGTTTGAAAGCTGACATGTGACTTCTAACAATGCTGTAATGAGGACTTGCACAGACCCATGTACAGTCTCAATTGTGGGCTGAGTGGGAAAGCTGATGCAAACTCACACACCTGTAGTTGTCTTCATTTGCCGACAAAACCGCCAGAGTTTCAGGATGTCAGCACACAATCAGCTTCGGAAGCTAAACTGAGAAATAAGGGACTATTGTTTAAAGACTAAAACAGGCGTTTGGATCGGTAAACTGGGACAAACACTTCAAACCGTTTTTTTTATCAGCCGCTTTGGCATCCAATCTGGAATTTTACGACTTCTGCAGTGTCCTCTGGTGTCGCTGTTTGAAGCTTCGGTCGAACACACACCAAAATATCACCAATTTAAGAAAGTTTGCTCCAACCAAAGATACATTTTCAACCTGAGAAATTCTGAAATCAAGACATTTTCCAGTTCTATGCTCTTTTTTTTAACCTTTTACTCGCTTAAAATTACAAATTAAAATAATCACATGTCTTTTAATTGTATGATTTCACGACAGTATACTTAAAAAATAATATACTTTATACGCAATTTAGAAAGCAGTATTCCAGTGTACTAGAAAGACAACAAGGTCATTAGAGTAGACTTCATTATAAAAGTCACACTCTACCAGCAAGTAACTCGGCAGCATTTCGCCACCAGTGTAACTAATAGAGTTATCCATGATGAAACTGCTCAATTACCTGTTCTTGCCGTTCCCCTGGTTCTACGCAACAACGTGATTATCCCGAGCCCACAACCTTTTCAGTGAATCCCCCAGCCAGCTGCAGCAGTGTCTGCAGCCGAGGATTTGGAAACCATAATGATATTATGCTAATGTCAAGATACTGCTGGATTGACATTTCTGCTGATTGGGATTAGTGCTCCTATCCATTTCCCCACCCACACAGCAATAGCTCCAGGTCTCTCTGTCACAAGAACATGCTTTTAACATTGCTGGTGTCAGGGGTAATTTTTGATGCTCCTCAAGTGGGCTTGTTTTGATGCAATTAGTTGATTTTCTTTGTGTAATGAGTGCGTGCCCTGAGCCGCCTGCCTTCTGGAGACGTTGGGAAAAAAATCCCAAATTTCAGGGACAGACTGCTTCTATGGTCTGTTTGTTTTCTTTTGTAATCAAGATCTCTAACAAGGGATAGTCACAAGATTGTCTCATCTGTTATGTTTGCACAGTAATATATTAAAAGGAAAGCCAAGCAGTTTTTAGCAGCCACTTCAAGTCGTGTATTTCAAGGGTGGCGTGGTTTAAGTGTCTGTTCTTTAAATGAAAAGTAAAAGACTAACTATCTGGCACTAAATGTTTAAAACAGGAGCTAACCCATGTCTAAATCAATTTACGAGTCATGTGGAGTACTACTCTGCCTGGTAAAAACGACCGTATAATGTGTTCTTCAGGTCCAGAACTATTGTCAAGTCTTTCGTCTGTCTTAAATCTAATCTTGTTTCTAAATCCAGTGCTGTAGCTCGGTTTTTGTTTGGTTTGGTTCAGGCCTAATGGTAACTTAGGTTAGTTTGAGGGTTATATCATAGGTTGGGTTAAAATAAGTACTTTACTGAGATTAGAAAATCTTGTTATTGTGGATGCACTAGCCTCCACCAAAGCCTTGCTTCCTCTGAAGACTGCTCCAGTGTTCCAACCACAAGAACCGCCACTGTCAGGGCTGTTTTTTGAGGTCAGTAAGGCCTCAGTAACGTATTAACCAGCCAATAATGTTATAAGTTATTACGTCAGTGGCATAGCATTAAAAAAAAAACCTTTGAAAATGTAATAACTGCAGGCAATAATGTAATAATACATCAATAGGACTGAATTTCTTGGAAATAAAAGCTTGTTTTGCAGTTTTTGTGCAGTTTGCTCATCAAAAAATAGGTCTAGTGGATGCATAGTGGTCATATTCATCCATCAAGGATACGTCCCATGTAGCTCTCACTCTCCTTAATTATGGTTGTAAGAGCCAATTTGACAATTATCTGTTGTACAAAGTCTTTATTTAGAATATTGTTTATTTGCTTAGATATGCAAGTTCATCATTTCACATCAATGTCTCTGTTGGTTGTTGCATTGTCAGATGAGTTTAGCACATTTTTTTTTCTTGGAAAACATTTCATTAAAACTTTGTTCAAACATTTCTCAAGGAAAAACGATTCAGTCCTCACTTCAAATTGGATTTAAATAACTGGACTGGCTCTATAATGGCACTTAACTCCAATATACAACATATAACATGAGCACTCATTTACACTGAAGAGTATTATGGACGTTATTGGCTCAAAAACTTTATTACAGCATTGGCAGGATTATGTTATTGAATGCTTTTTTCTGCTCTTTTGATGTCCTCATTGAGTAGCAGTCTTCCCCTCTATCACATTGCTGTTTTCAATGTAAATCCACCATATAGGATATCATGATAAAACAAACCCTCCATTGTTCCGTCTCTTATGTGCCCATAGATCTGGAGTTACACTGAGTCACTAATGTTTTGGTGTATTCTGAATTAACGTGGTGGCCGAAGCTGTTGGATACTACACCGCAATGTGAAAAAAGAAAGACAGAAAGGGACCATTATGGGGCCACTCAAGCAAACAGCTGTGTCAACTCATGGTCGAAAGCCGCTGTTTGTCTCCTTACTTTTCACCTGTCGTTATTCCCATGACTATGAGAGGGCACTGCTATTTCAGCCGGTACCAAAATGATATACTGACATGTTGACTGCCATTGCCATTACTAGAACCCTGCCGCCAGCACAGCTAATAGATAACCGCTGGACAAATAATCCCCTGGTCTACAGATTCTGAAGCTTCGGAAAGATAGCTTCTCTGGTCAACATATTCTGTGTGGCAGTACCTCTTCATTCTTGCCAAAATCTAATAGAAAGTGAAAATACTGTGGAGGTCAGTACAGGTCACTCATCCACCAGTTCTATGAGGTATTAACACATGCATTTTTATCTCTTATTTCTTTCCCTCTCAACAGGTACCCATAAATTTGTGACAGGCGGGGAACATCTGGAGCTGACAGCCCTCACCAAAGAGCAGTCAGGATCGTATGAATGCATTGCTTCTAATGACATCTCAAGCCCCGATGTCAGGACAGTGCAAGTCACCGTTAACTGTAAGGGGCACACCATCACATTCACACTATATCGGGGGGCGTAATGATCGGGCACGGCTAGATTACGGCCCAAATAATCCATCAAGTCCTTTCCAGTCTATATTTTCAGTCCGTTTTTAGTCTTATTGGGACTGCTGCTAGTACACTGATCAGGCATAACATTATGACAACCTCATATTGTTTTGGTCCCCATTATGTACTCAAAAATGCTCTGAACCATTGGGCATGGACAAGAGGACCTCTCAGGGTGTCCTATGGGGTCTGGCACCAGGACGTTGGCAGTAGAGCTGGTCCGAATAGCAATATCTGTGCTCCGGATATGCGGATCCAGTCCACTATTCGAATATTCGGTTCGTGCCGTGGCGTCAGCTTGGGTGGGGGTCCGGGTGGGTAGGGTTGGGGAAGGTGGGGGACCGGAGCGTAACACCGGAGTACTTGAACCACTGCGACGTTTTAGAGTCTCGTAAGCCTTCTACAGCCTCGGCAACGCTTGGCAGCCTTAGGCAACGCTCAGCAATGCCCGGCGTCACCCGGCGGCGGTGCGCACAAATATTGGAATATCAAAATTATTATTCGAATACCACCACAACGAGCAAATATTCAGATATTCGAATATTCGGGACCAGCCTTAGTTGGCACTGGATCCTTTGGGTACTCTGGCTTGTCCAGTGGGGCCTCCGTCAATCAAACTTGTTCCACTGCATCCTGTTGATGCTTGATCACAATGAGGTGTAGGAAGTTTGGAGGTCAAACCAACATGTTGGGCCATTGTCATGTTCCTCAACATGTTCCTGATTGGTTGATGTTGTTGCCATGTGGTGGGGTGCATTTTCATCCAGTGACATTTGGGATTTCCACTTGCTTGAGGGAGTGTGTTTGTTGTGGGACAATGTTTATTTGGGTGTCTAAGTCTCATCAACATGGATGTTAAAATCCAAGGTTTTCCATCAGAACACCACATAGTACCAATATGAACAATGTTATTCACTTCACCTGTCAGTGGTCATGATGTTGTGGCTGACTGGTGTATAAAACAACCCAAAACATGAAGCGATGTGGCAGATATATTCTGCTATTGTAACATTTCTTTCATGCACTTTTGCAGATCCACCCTTCATTTCCAAGGCGAGAAGTACGGGTACTCCGGTTGGACAAAAAGGCGTCCTACAATGTGAAGCCTCTGCTGTCCCGAGGGCAGATTTTGAGTGGTACAAAGAAGACCGCAGGCAAGTTTCTTGTCTGAGCTCTGTGATTTCTACAGGCTCTGAATTGTTTGAAGTCAGTATTACAGCCTCAAAAAGACACCTGTAAGCCGTAGACTTAGTTTATTTGAAACAAGCCAGACTGGATTATCTTTGTTGATAAGTGATGGCTTTTACAACATATCCGTGTTCAAAGTAAGGTACTGCTTTTGACATAATGAGATAATCTTTCATGCCCTGCTTTTTTCCGTCTCTCAATGGATAAAATAACCTTTTTTAATTACATCATGAAAAAAAAGAAAATCTTCATTCAATCAATTCAAAACTATCTTTTCAAAACAGTCATGCTCACCAAAGGCTGTGATCACCAAAGAGCTATTATTATTTTTTACACTGTAATTGGTTTATGTCAATGGGCTGTGGGGCTCCAGTGTTTAGAGGATATTCTAGTATAATGCTTTTTTTTTTACACTGATGGCCGGAGACTGGAACGATGTTTATGAGCAGACTCGGAGCTGGTAAACCTGATATAAACAGAGGCTGTGTCGCACTGTTAAATGGTCCCTGACGGTGGAAACAGCATTTCTCGTCAGTCCCCAAAAGACAGTACGGGTCCTCGAGAAGAAAAAGATAGAGGACAGTGATAAAACAAATGACAAGCACTCACAAACATGGAATAAGGCAATGAAATGGTAGCAGAGGAATAGGAAGTGCAATAAGTGAAACAGAGGGAAGGCTGTCGCTCAATGAAGGATGAAGCACACAAATGCATGCGTAGATACTTAAGTAAGGCAGCAAGGTATTCAGAGCTTTGGCTCTTCAACTGAATGTTTGCTTTTCACAGCAGGCGTAAAATACGTCTCTAATGTCATGCGGATGTCATTCATCTTAAGGATCAAGTGCTTGAGATTTGATAAAATAAGCAAACGGCCTCATGGAAGATTCCAGAGAGGCTCAGGTTCATTTCTCATCGGTAGGATGTTTGAAAGCTGCTTCTTCTCTTTCCTGCAGGCTCCTCAACGGACTTAATGGGGTTAAGATAGAGAATCAGGGGAAACAGTCGATGCTCATCTTTTTCAACGTCTCCGAAGAGGACTATGGGAACTACACTTGCGTCGCCATGAACACCATGGGAATCACTAATGCCAGTATAATCCTTTACGGTGAGAAAATTAATGACGCATTTTCAAACTGACTATTTTAAGTGCTTTAAGAGCAGCTGTGCATCTAAGAAAGTAAATTCTGACCCACTGTATGTTATTCACTGATTTGCCTTCATACCATTCAATAGTTTCCATGGCAATGGCAATTTAAGTCACAGAAACATCTGAATTGCAGCTAAGTATAGTTAATACTGAAGCAAAGCTCTTGCTCCGGCATCGATCTGACCTCAAAGACTTGCTAACCCCTACGATGAATCAAGTGTTGCATTCTCGTCCTGCAGGTCCCGGCGCGATGCATGATGTGAACGGGGCCGCCGTGTTGCCCCGTAGCTCCACATGCCTCCTGCTGACTGTAACCTTACTGTACCTGCTCAAGTTCTGATGCGAAATGTGACTACCTTCAAGCGTTGAATGGCAAGAACAGACTATTAGTGCTGCAAGAAGAATGGAAACCCAAGGTTGCCGGTGAAACGTCCTCAGTTTTCTTTCTTTTTCCTTTTTTTCTTTTCTTTCTTTCTGGCTTTGCATCGGAGTCTGTTCCATGTTAGCTCGCCAAGCGTGAGAGGTATCAATCCAAGGAAGGGAAAAATTGGAATCATGCACTAATCTGATGATGGTAGAACTACTGAGTTTGTGTCTCCCCAAACCTTTTTTGTATGTGAAAAGGGAAAAAGAAAAAAATACATGTACCTGTTGATAGTTGACTGTTTATTGCCCAATATTGAAGTGTACATTCAGATTATTATTATTGTGTCACGTCCTGTTCAATATCTGTACAATACCATTACGCTTTTTTAAGTAAACGACAAAAAAGTAAAAAATGCAATGTGATTGTTGAATTTTACTGTATTTTTACAGTTGTATGCAAAACAGAATAACTGATTCCTTCATAATAAACAGTTCCGAATAATAAATAGTACACCATGATTTCTCAGGCAAAGTCCTACAGCATAGTGCATCCAAATTTTTATTTCCATCGTAGTGTCTGTAGAAAATGTACAAACGTGTACAGACAATTCCTGCACTGTCGTTTTCCAAAATGCATACACTTATCAAATTGCATTTTTGAAACACTTAATCATGGTTTCATAGCAGCTTCATGGCATGTTCACGCTGACAATCTTGAAACGAGACTCCCAGGCGCGCTCGCGTGAAGCGTCGTTGAGGAGAGCGGCACCGGTCGGTTTGCTGCTTCGTTCCTCCGCCGTCGCAAACAGTGAAATGCTCAGAGCTTACGCCTGTTTGACAGCGCCCAGCGTTCGTGCTGACGGCGTCGTTCGAGTGTCACGGTCTAATTAGCGACTTGGCTCGAAACCGACTCCTCACAAGGTGCTGCTGTCGATTTAAGAAACTGAACTTAATTTGTTAAACATCTTTGCAATCCTAAGTCTTCATTTTAAAGCCGATATGATTTAACAGGATGGTCAGTTAGAAACCCCCCTCCTAGATTAAAAATAAATGAATGAATAAATGAAAGCACATATGAAGAATAATTGCTTTTCCGTTCCTCAGGCAGCCACAGCGGTTCTTGTGTTTCCTCGGTTGAGCAGTGGACCTTTATGCAATTGAAACTTTTCGTTCGGATTCACAGAGTCAAACAGGTTGCTGCTTCTCACACTCATGTTGGTGCTTTTCTTTTTTCTACTGAATGCAATTTACATGTGAATAGAGGGACTTAATGGCCCGCGCCTGTGTTTTGGCGGCTTATTTTCTAAGAAGCGAGCCGTCTTTTTTACTGCCCGTGCAGTCGTTTCTCTCTCCACCACTACTGGTACGGCCTTTTTTTTTTTTTTTTTTGTTAACTTATTGTTCATGTTCTGTTTCTTTTAAATATGGCTCTTATTTGTATTATTCCTTCCTGTTAATCTAACTTTAATATTGTTATGGTCAAGTAATCATTGTGTGGTAATATGAGTGAAAAGCATAAACGGTATTACCAGTGCAGCGCTACAGTAACATAACTGTGAAAAGACTAAAAGCAGACATTATATTACGTACTTGTATCTCAAGCGTACATCTGTAAATTGATTTAGCACATTCATTTACATATAGAGTGTGTCAATTCTGTTATAATCAAGGTTTGTACTCAAACTTGCTGTCAGTTAACCAGATAATATTTATCCCACAAGTATTTTAATGTGATGTGTCGGAAAAGCTAGATAGACTTAAGAGCTCCGTCGATTTTTGATAGTTTTGAACGTTCTCTTCTTTTTTTTTTTTGTTCCCCCTCGAAAACCTGCACACAACCCCACAGATAACACAAGCGAGTGAATGAATGTTCCGTGCAGCTGCTATGAAGCTTTGTTTTTCTCAGATGTTGTGAATGTGTGCTTTTAACCCGGTTCCGCTCCCGAGATAAACGGCGGACGCTGTTTCTCGAGACCGCGTAGGAGTGATGGTCGTGTTTCGTGGTTGGTGGATGAATTTTCAAGGGGACATTTTTCAGTCTGCCTCCGCCCAACCTCCCCCTCCCTCCCTCCCTCCCCCCGCAAGTGACGAGAATATACCTAGAGCACAAGTGATCGCTAATGTGATGTTCTTCTATTGTCCAGTTCACTCCCGTGCATACCCCATGAGTTCGAAGTGTGCGGAAGAGACAGAACAACCGGGATGAGGCCGATGCACGTGGGAATGCTTTGTGTTGTGCTCATATGTTAAGTTCTGTGCTTGTGATGATGGTGAACCAGTTAGCTGAGGTTGTTGTCACAGGATGTGGTATCACTTTTTAGGGGTTCGCAAAAAAACACAGACGGGGCAAAAGGGGGGGGATACAGATGCCTGATCAACTCAAGGTTACTGTCACCCTTTTCATCCCAGATAGGTGATCATTATAAATATTGATGTCAATAAGCTTGAATGAATTTGTTTTCAAATCCCTATTAAAAGAGAACTGATACTGGAATTTTACTTAAGTTGTATTTTTGCATGACACCACGACAGAGACGACAATGCAAGTTTGCTTTTTTTTAATGGTTTAACAGTTTCAGGTTCACGCATTTCACATTATCGATAAACCTCCTCGATGCATCGCTCTCTGGGCATTTTAAAAAATTGCAGTATTTGCCATTCAACTTGTCATTTTACTCTGTTTTGTCTTCTCCCCCCCCCCCCACCCCCCGAGACAGTTTAATTTACAATGTACAATCCCACTGATGGTTGCATTGTTACCCTGTTTGATATGTTTTCTGACATTCCTGGAGGTCGAGCATACAGTAGTCACTATTGTGGTATGTAGTCATCGTATCATTTGATTGAGAGATTGCAAAATTGTCCATAAACTGGTTAAATGTGTATTCAAGGTGTCGATCATTTGTTCTGACTCTGATGCCATGCATTTCTGTCCGTAGTTTTTGTTGGGGTTTTTTGTATGTGTGTTTTGAGTGTTTTTCTTCGTGTCAAGTGGACAGCTTTAGAGACAAACCTACAGAGAATGACCTCCACATCTCGAGTTCCTCTCAGCCTTAATGAAACATTTTGGCATGTTTCAGATCACTGTTTTTTTTACAGTCAAATTATGCACCCAAAAGCCTTTGATAAACCTCCTTGGACAAATATTACAACAGACAAACATGTTAAACATAGAGGAGGATGTAGACGGTCCGTGTACGTCGCGGCCATTCGTTTTCTTATTTTGAGATTTCAAAATAAAAACGAAAAATAAACCGTTTCCCGTTTTTTTCAGTGATAATACAAAATGAAAAACGGAAAACGGGCCCTAATTCATTATCTACTATCCGTTATCCGATTTAATTAGATGTGTTTGTAAATTAAAATTAAAATTACAATACACCCGTGGAAAACGTATTTGCTTTTGGCTCCGTGACCCGTCTGACTTCTGATGAGGAAGGATCTGGTATCTAAAGCTCCAGTGTTAGCTCACTGTTAGCAGACCTTGCTGTGTGCCGTGGCCTGATGAAGACCCACTGTGGGGTCCAAACGTTGCTTGGCACACATTGTTCACTATTTCACAGTGGACTTTTCACCAGCGTGGGGTTTATTTGTCCCTTTGGAGGGACCTTGTGGTGCCGCTAGCGCTAAATCGCTAGCATTAGGCTGCTTTTCGGGACGTTTTTGGGGAGGTTTGGAGGTTTTCTGTTACTTTAGCTTTGCCAGAAAGCAAAGTAGCGATTTAGCGCTAGTGTCGGAGCTAGCGCTAAATTGCTAGTTCCGCCACTTAGCGGAGCTAACTAAATCGCTAGCTCCTCTTCAGAAAGTCAGACGGGTCACGGAGCCAAAACGAACAGGAAATAGAGAAATAGGTTTTCCACGGGTGCATTTTAATTTTAATTTCCATTTGCAAACACATCTAATTAAATCGGATAATGGATAATGAATTAGGGCCCGTTTTCCGTTTTTCATTTTGTATTATCACTGAAAAAAACGGGAAACGGTTTATTTTTGGTTTTTATTTTGAAATCTCAAAATAAGAAAACGAATGGCCGTGACGTACACGGACCGTAGCCATAAGTTTTTATAACAGATAATTAAATGACAATTAAAGGTAGCACTAATTGTAAAAATGGTTCTTAAGAGTGGCCCACAGCGGTGCAGCATTGGAAACTGTAAACATGGAATCATGAGGAGGTAATAATCAGAGGGGCAACAGAGGAGATCGGAGGTTTCGGGACACCAGTGAGGCCAGAGGAGACTGTCCTTCCACAATAATACGACCTGAAAGATCTTTCATACAGGCATAGTTACATTTTATTCCGACGTCTCGCTAGAGGTCACAGAAATTAGAGCAGCCAGATTTACCGTATGATCAGTAAACTGGCTCCTCATGTTGGGCGTAACTGGCTGAAGATGAAAGAGATCAAACAATGTAAGACAGCCAGACAGATGTTTTGTTCCGGTTACTACTGGGACAAGAGTTTATTACCTTCCAATTTCATGTAGAATCAATACCAAAGTAGAAAGGGGAAAAATACTAACAATACAACTACAAGATATTTGGCCAACAAGCTTTACCTGATATTAGGGAGGAAAGAGTTGCATCATCGGCGTATTATTGATTTTTTAAAAAACATTTTTTCCGAATAATATAGTGCAAATAAAAAGGGTCACAGGAGGATGAAAAATTGTCAATCTTCACTGCAACTAATGCTGCAGATGAAAAAAAAACAAATTAATCCCATGCCCGACTCTAAAATGCCCACAATGTGGTTGAGGTGATGCAAGAGTATGAAACGGTCAAAACATGTCATGAGTCATAGTTGGCTCAAATGTTTCACTCGATGTTTTGTAAGAGAATCTGGGAGGAAAAATTCTATTTAAACCGGGAGAATCAGCCAAGATGAAAAGAGGATGGAATAACACAAACGCACACCAACTGTGTTACAACCCTGCATCAGCATCGGTTTAACCAGTGCAATACATTAAAAATACAGTTGTACTGATATATGTCATCCAGTAAAACTACAACATATAACAGCAGTGATAACAACCATGGGCAATACGCAAACATGCAGTCACTTATCTATAACTGCATTATCTATTTTTTGTAAAGATTTATTTTTAACCTCTATTGGAGAGGACAGGACAGTGGATAGAGTTAGGAACAGGAGAGAATGGGCAAGTACATACAGTAAATGTCCGAGGTCGGACTCGCAGCCGCTATGCTTCTGCACGAAGGTCACACGACATAACCATTAGGCTATCAGGTGCCCAATAACTGCATTATTTCTGGATTGACAAGTTCAATATTTCATCTCATGAACCATGATAAACGAGTTCTTTAGAAAGACTATGATAAAACATAGGCCCTAAAGAAGAAACTCTCACACATACAACTTAGAAACCCTGTTCATCTGTGATTTCTAATTAGTCTAATTGAATGAACATGGTTATAAAATGACCTGTGAACACAAGGATTTGCTTAAGTTTGGACACTTGTGTCTGTTGTGGCTTCACATGGAAAATATTTGACAGAGGAATTGAAAAATCTGAATGCAAGAGTTCACAAAAGATGTAAAGGGACACGTGAAGACCTGTGGCCAACTCAAAAGCAGTGGAAACCAACCATCAATGGAATCTGTAGCAGTAATCAGGTACAGTACCAGCCATGGTATCATTAATCAGAGCCACGGTGGTCACCCTCCTAGAATGATGCCATGGACAGTGGACTACTTGCACAATGTAGCTTTAAAAAGAGCTAGAAAGTGGAAATTGAAATTTCTACAGCAGCTTGTACAGTGTGAAGGACTGTACGTAATGTAGACCTTCAGGGACACTGTCTACAAAAACGTAAACAAAACTGTAAGATGAACTTTTGCTAAACAGCGTTAAAAGAAAACCTAAACCAAGGTGAATTTGTTTCAGCTCAGACAGGGTCGACCATGTTTGCTAACCTGGGCAGGACTACCACAGTGAATGCACAGTCCTGACAGTGAAGCACGGAGGTGGGAGTATCATTACATGAGGCTGCATGAGTGCAAAAGGTGTTGGGCGGATGACATTTACAGATGACTGCATGAAAACCTCTGGATGTACCGAAATACCGGATGACGAGATGACTCCCAGTCTGCAGAGGCTTGGCAGTGGAGGAATATTTCATCGTGATTCCAATGACAGAACACTACATGTTGATCGGGGCAATGCCAAGGGTGTGCAGTCGACCTTTTTCGGACCTCAAAGGTCAAGGTCGAGGTCGCATCAAATGTCAAAAACCAAATTTTTCTATATATCCACAAATAATTATCGTAGAATTTTGACGCTTACATTTTCTAACAGCTCAGCTCAAGGGGAGAATTTTATTTCCTGGACCGAAGCTGTGCGACCAACCAGTAAAAAGATCAGTAGGGGTCAAAGTTCATGACGTCACAAAAAATACAAAAACTACATTTTCCCCTCTAACTTGGCAACACATTGAGGTATAGTGCTCATACTGGTGTCATTGAACAGCATTTAATGTTTGCCTTTAATTTGTGACCTCGACCTTGACCTTGACTCAAGGTCAAGGTCAAGTGTTCTGGTTTTTCCTGCATTATTACTCAAAAACAATATACAGACAATAAAAACTCCTCATGTAAAGGGCTACAATTTTCCAGGTTGTCGTTTTGCCAAGCAAAATTGCCAAATGAGTATTTGCCTCGTGAATACAGATCTTCTTAGTTATAAATGGTTTGATTTTACATAAGAATAAATGTCCTACCATTCAATTTAAAAGTAATCTACTTGTTGTACAATGTTATGTTATACTATAGACACCTTTACTATTACTGGACTAGTATTTAGAAGACTCTGCAGTGCTACAAGTCTTGTCATGAATAGGCATCTATCTCTGCTCTAATAATTCCTGTCAGTGGTAAATCTGCACACCACAGTACCCACACCCACCCTCCTTCCTTAATAAACAGGAATACTCAGTGTCACCGCTGTCAGAATTGATAGGGATTTATACAGTCTCAGCACACTGACATCAATATCTGCATGTGTTAGATCCTGAGCTCCTTCCAGTGTAACCTCGTTATCAGAGCAAAGCTTTTTTTTTTAAAAAAAAAGAAGAAGCAGGCAAGTTTGGTGTCTGTGGTGTCAGTAAGCTGCCTGTTACCTCTTTGTGTGTCTGTAAATGAATGGCAGCAGATGCACTCTTGTGACAGATCTGTGAGATATTAATGCAAATTCTTGCCTGAAGGTTTCTGGAATGTGAACACTTTCTTCGTACACCTTCCACAGATTCATTTTATTTTAAGCCACGAGTGTGATGATTACAGAACTGCTGATTCTTTCCGAGGTAATGGGGACATACCTGTTCATTTTGCAATCAGCGAGACAGCGGAATTTTCTTGCATTTCTTAAATTTCGGAGTTTCAAGCCGACTGATTTATCCAGAGAAAGTTAAACAAGCCCGTCTTCTGAAAAGGTTCTTGGCAGGGAAGCTTTTGAAACTTGATGTCGGCATGATGAGCCTGAAGTGCTAACCTGCCAGTGGCCTCACAGCGTGATGAACAGCAGCAATGTTCCAATTACAAGACATAACTCTATTGCGTCTCCGAGGAGGGAATCAAAAAAGGCTTTTTTGTCTTTTGCTCAGACCAAAGCCAGCAGGGAGGAACAAACAAAAGTGATTTTGCTTTTACAGATACCGCCTATAACCAAGCTAATATAATAAAATCATATCCCTTTGAGTAGCCTTTATTTTGATTGAATTTACACCTTGTAAAAATGTTCTCACAGGGCTGGAGGAAATCTGGCGTCCCCGGCGCCTCTAGTCACAAATATGACAATACACAGCCGATGTTACTGAATTCAATGAGCACTGTTCTCCACTGACAGGTTCAATGTGAGGTGAACTTCTTGCGAAACAAAACAAAGCGGCTGGATCAAGAATCAGCCAGAACGTTATTTTTCACGGCTCTGTTCTCCAAAGCAGTCATTGTCTTGAGTAGTTACTTCAAGGTTAATAGACAACTTTAAAAACTTTTATGTTCTTCAGTCATAAATCTAAGGAATTGTATTCTTTCTGTCTTTAAAATAAATGTATAAGGGATGCAGGGAGCTACAACTTACTATAAATACAGTTAAAAACTCATCCCAGGTTCCGACTCATAGCTGTTCTAACCTGGAACATCTTTCTTCACATGCCTATTTACATCCAACAATAGCTGCTCACTCCTTGAATTAGCTTCTCAGAAGGCCAACTGCTCTGTTAAGCCAGTGTAGAAGAGATGCAATAGATGACTTCATGCAGTTAATGATTTAGTTGTGTAACATGAAATGCAGCTGTACTTTTTCAATAGAACCTGCGTCGATATCCCAGAAGATGCAAAACAAGATGAGATGCATAGCTTCCTGTCTCGACTCAGACACCGACTAGCTTGCACTCATGAGTTTACCCTCGCTGATGTGCTGGCAGAGAAGCTAGAGTTGCCCGTGAATGTGGCAAATGCCCTCAGAGAACTGTGCAACCTGGTTAGACGCCAGATGGAAAACAAGCAACATATTCCATCTGTTTCATTGAAGGTACTGTTGTTTTATCTGCCGTGTTAGTGTGTCGGCTAGTTAATAGTTTACTTTCTCATTTCTAACATGCACTGAAATACAAATGCAGTGTGAAACTTTCAAATGTAACATCATGGGTGCACCGCAGCGTCTGTTTAGTCAGAATAGTGATGTTTCCATTAGTGTGGCAGTGGGAGGCTATGTTGCAATGGACACAGGCTTTAAATGCAAAAAAAAATAACTATGTAGAACTGGTGTATTTGTCAACTTGAGTACAAACACAACTGACAGGAGAAGTGAATAACACTGATCATATTGGTACTATGTGCTGTTCTGATGGAAAACCTTGGATTTTAACATCCATGTTGATGAGACTTAGACACCCAAATAAACACTGTCCCACAACAAACACACTCCCTCATGCAAATAGAAATCCCAAATGTCACTGGTCTACCCCCACAGGAAAATGCACCCCACCACATGGAAACAACATCAACCAATCAGGAACATGTTGAGGAACATGACAATAGCCCAACATGTTGGTTTGACCTCCAAACTTCCTACACCCCATTGTGATCAAGCATCAACAGGATGCAGTGGAACAAGTTGGATTGACAGAGGCCCCACTGCACAAGTACCCAAAAGATCCAGTGCCAACATCCTGGTTCCAGACCCCATGGGACACCCTGAGAGGTCCTCTGGTCCATGCCCAGTGGTTCAGAGCATTTTAGACCACATAAGGGGGACCAACACAGTATCAGGCAGGTGGTCATGATGTAATAAGCCACTGTGTAGCGCTGCATTGATGTTACTCCAATACGCAAACAACCACTCATCCATACCGGACAGTGACCCTCATTCTGAGAGGATGTCAGTGTGCTGAAGATGAACCAGTGAATGCAGCACTGGTTTTTTTTTGTGTGAAGAGAACAAGGATGCGATGATGCATTTACTAGCTGTTAGATGACTTATGGGCATAATTTTGAGTGTGCGTGTGGGCGCAGCTGGCTTAATGCAAACACAGGTCAAGACCATAGCTGGAGGGGGGGCAGATCAGTGGCTTGTACAACTGCCGAGGTCCCCAGTCAACTGTGTGGCTAATATCTGCCTCTATCATCTCCTTATCATAGAGAATAAATATCTACATTATGCATCTGCAATACTCTACATATCCCGTTCCATTAGTAACCCATACTCATGATCATATCATGCTATTTCCTTTTATTTTTCCTTGAGCAAGACAATAAATAAATTAATGTAAGTCTCATGATGAACTGGCAACCACCCAGGTTATGGTGGGCTGGAGCACACTGCTACAGGATGAAGCAGGTATAACCAATGGATGAATGGATGATTGTAGCAGTCTTGAAGCATGACTGGATGAAAGGTGTTCAAAATGTGTTTGAGAACCAGTTGGTCAGGACTTTCTCTGAGCACACGGCTAGGTATATTGTCAGGAACCGCATCTTGAAGGTCCTCTGGACATTAGCTGGGTCAAGACTGAGGATCTGGTCATTGTGATGAGGTGCTGCTTTCTTCACAGGTGCGTATTTGAGTTCCTCTAAACATCCAAAATACTTTGAGCATATTGAGGAAAGTTGGTGTTGTTTTCCGAGCAGGTTTGAATCTCCTGCCACTTGCGCCCGGCATTCTTGGAGTTGTGAAAGCGACTCTGGATCTTCTCACAAGGGTTGCACTTTTCTACTCCAGTGACATGGTTCAGGTTGAGTCTTGCTAACCTGATTGTCACTGGATTTGAAGGCAGCATGCCATACTTTCAGCAAAATGCACATGCCTCTGAGGTCAACCAGGGCTTCTCGATGGCACAGGTAGAGATGCTCTTGAAGACACAGATCATTCAAAGACCTGTATGTGCACCTGTTGGTAATTACAGCAAAGGAGGAAAAGAATAGAGAATTGAATACAACTCCTTTATTGTCATTGTACTGTTTATAATAAAATTAAGGAGGCAGCCCGTCAGTGCATTCACAAAATCAGAAAACATTTTGGAAGCACAGTAGCAGATGTTCAAATATAAAACATTACAATCTAGTTGAAAAGTCCATGAAAACAGTGGGATATTCTTGTATTAAGAACTAAAAAGCAGGAGTGTAACTGAGGCTGCACTTCTGGATAGTGCACGTTGTTGGACATAGATTAAAAATGATGTCTTACAAATTACACACAAAGTGCAGTTGTATGCAAACATGTGCAGGTTCAGTAAATTAATACAAGGTGCATAAGTTAAAGTAGGGGCATCAGGTAGAAGGTGCAATGTTTAAGATTCTGTAACACTGAGTAAATTGACACTAAGTAGATTGGTCCAGTGGCTAGCATTGTCACCTCACAGTTAGAGGGTCCTGGGCGGTGTCGGCGTCATGGGGGTGGCATTCGGGGGCCGTGCCTCCTCTGCCGACCTACTGTGCCCCCCCCCCCCCACCCCCACCCCACCCCACCCCCACCCCCCACCCCCCACTCTGAGCAACAGCGGCATGCGGTTCGGGAGGTGGAAAACAAAAGGAGTCGACAGAAAGGTGTGAGATATCCACGCTAATGCCGCCGGACTCCGACGATGAACGTTCACGAATGTTCACGAACGCCCCCACCCCCCACCCCTGATTTGTACCCCCCGCAGTTTTCTTAATGCCCCCCCACTGAATTTTGTCTGGTGCAGACTCTGGTCCTGGGTTAGAATCTTGGCCTATACATGGGTTCTCACCGGGTGCTCCAGCTTTGTCCCACAGTCTAAAGACACACTAAGGTGAATCAGTGGTTCACCATTGTTAGTGTGTGTGCTTGTCTGTCTCGGGATTAGTCTCCAGCCCTGCGGCTCCAGGCAGGCCCTCTGCTGCATCGCTGAGGGAGGAGTGGAGTTTGATGCGTCTCTGCCGGAGCTGGTGAGAGACAAGATAAGAGCAGAGAAAAGAGGCAGAACAATAGGTGTGCTTCATTTACAGTCCTGGTTGGGTGGTGCAGGTGATGAGATTACAGCTCGAGAGGCATCTGGCAGAGCAGTGTGACTGTTTACCTTTCAGAGTAAAAGCTCAGTTTGAATGACACAAACAAACAAATTCATACAGATAACCTTTTTATTTTTGTAGGTGATCTAACAATATACCTTTGGCATATCTCTCTAAGCCCTGTGCCCAATTGGGTGACTGAGTATAGGGACAACCTTTAGTCCTTATTTACACTGGAGGACTTGTTGGTCCAGAAGGTGTTTCTACTCTATTTTGCTCATAACAATATGTAACTGTTTGCTTTCAATAAAAACCGGATGATACAAGGATTTGACAAGCTTCAGGGAGTCAGTCTGTAAAACCTGCCTCATATTGTTTTCAAAGATCGGAGTGTTTTTTTCCCTTCTAATGCAATGAAGACATGAAACACCCTGATGCAGTTGTCACGCTGATTATAAGCCTCTTCTCCCATCCTCTTGGAACTTATAAGTCCTCTGTGTTTCATTTAAAAAAAAAAAAACATTAAAAAGAGCTTGAGGACATACAGTGCAATGCTAACCAACTATGCAATACATGAGACGGCTGGGACTTCCACCTTATGTGTCGTTATACACAATGACTGCTGCTATATCGCTACCTCCTTTCTTCTCAATATTCGTTAGGAAACAAAAAACCAGGGTGATGCTAGTGCTATCTTTCGTCAGACATAAAAGCTAGTATGTGACATTGGTCTCAATCCCTTCCTTAGAGTTTTTTTTTTCTATTGACAAAACAGACATTTTGTAAATAAAGTGTTTGTTTCGTTTTTGAAAACCTTGAAAGTTTTTCCTGCAAAAAAAAAAGAGTACACAAAGAGAACAATGGTGCACTTTATCAACTTTTCAATACAAAAATGCAACCTTCAAAAAAATTGTCACTCTAGAAGTTTGACTGGATTAGGTAAATGTCTAAATCAATGTACTGCACACTTGGAATAGGCTTCTTCTAGCTGCTCATTCTTTCTGTCTGGTCATTCTCTGTCAGTTCTCCTTTCAACCTCTGAGGTAAAATCCGCTCAGACGTGTCTCATAAATACACTCAGATCCCTGCCCTTGACTGTGCTCTCATCTTCAGGTGGAACAACAACATCAGTCAATGCCAGCAACTCACTGGCACATTCATTTCTCTGGTTTTTGAACAGACTATCCCTCGATACCTGCCAGGGACAGAGGGGATCAGCTCCATTCTCTGTGGCTGAAAGCAAGGAGGTCGTGTCTCTTCCGTCATCTGACCAGATGCTGCAGTTTCATAAATAGGTTCAACACAAAGGGATCCTGAGAGGTCTTAATGTAGTTATATGAGGTGACCTTCCACAAATGAACACTATGATGGTGGAACCGTTTTGCTATCAGGCTAAGAACATCCTGTCAGTTCTCATCCATGTCATTTGGTTGTTCAGACATAATTTGAGGACCATTTGTTTAATCTTGGATAAAGTTATTATGCATAACAATGAGTTGGATGGATACTGACTTGAAAGTATCATCAGCATACACATGACTGGGTAAGTGCTCATCATAAGACTACAGTTATAAAAAAGGTAGGTGTTAGGGATTCTTTCCAGACCATCCAATGTGGAACATCCATTCCAATATGACATTTCTCTGGTTCAATCACCCTGTCAGTCTATTTATGTCTACATACTGATGCTACCGGAACAAAAACTGTACAGTACCCAGAAGTTTGGGCACTACACCAGTAGTGTACTCAGAGTCGGCGCCAGACAAAATTCAATGGGGGGGCAATAAGAAAACTGCGGGGGGGCACAAATTCGGGGGCGGGGGGCGTTCATCGTCGGAGTCCGGCGGCATTAGCGTGGATGTCTCCCGCTGGCGGTGGCACAGTAGCAGTGTCCTCGTTCGCCATGCCTTTTTGTCAGCTCCTTTCCTTTTCCGCCTCCCGAGCTGTGTGCAGCTGGTGCAGATGCTCACAGTGAGGTGGGGGGGCACAGCAGGTCAGCAGGGGGGGGCACGGCCCTCGAATGCCCTCCCATGACGCCGACGCCGAGTGTACTGAATACAAATTCTCCACACTGTACAGGTCAGTTGACCAGCAACCATGTGGAGACCCCACTGAGTGTAAGTACCAAGGCCTGGCTTGCTTTTGTCAAGGGATACTTCCAATAAGGGTCTTTTAATCATGTGTTAAACAAAAAAAATAAAAAATACAAAGGCAGTGTTACTTGTTGTCATTTTTAAAGCTTAAAATTGAAGTGCTGGCTTTAATTGTTAATTTATATTCAGTAAAAATATGCCACACTTGTCTTCATGAGTACTTATTTGATTTATTTTACACTTTAGAGTTAACAGCTCAGTCTTATGTCATTGACCGTATCTAGTATCTATAAGCTTCGAAAGCTTCCTTCAACACAGTCATTGTAACATCCTATTGAATCATGACCTTGACAAAAACTGTTATTTCAACACAACCACCAAGACTTTTCCCCCACTGCCTGATTCAGATGAAACCAATAGGACTTAAATAGACTGATACCATTATCTGCCAGTATGAGGAAAAGGGCCACACCAGCAGAGGGCGCTGGTGGGACGTCACTCTGATAGGCGGAGACAGCAGACTTGAACCCGGAAGCTGTACGGCAGGTAACAGGCGCTGAAGGAAACTTGGATGTCGGGGCTTGAATTAGAGTTTATGGTGTTGTTTATGGACGTGACGAGGGGAGGTTGGATGTGGGGACTTCCAGAGCTGGAGCAGGATTGAGGTGGTCCGATCTTGGATATTCCTGGAGGAGCTGGTGCTGGGTGGAGCTTTCAGATGTGTAATTGGAGTTATGAACTGAAGTAGCTGAAACGAATCAAAAGTTCGTGATGACTTCCACCGCTTGGAGTTTGGATTTGTTTTCATCACTTCCTGCATTGACTACTGTAACAGCATCTTGTACGGCTCAACCAACAACCCTTTCAATAAACTTCAGTACATCCAAAACTCTACCGCCTGCCTCCTCACCCACACTCGTTACCATGACCACATCACCCCTGTCCTCTAGAACCTTCACTGGCTTCCTGTTCAATACCGTATTAAATTCAAAATCCTCCTACTCACCCATGAAGCGCTCCATAACCAGGCCCCCTCCTACCTTAAGGACTTGCTCCACCCCTACACTTCTTCCTGTACCCTCCGTTCCTCTGATGCAAACCTCCTGACCGTCCCCAGGACCAAGCACCGAACCTGGGGGGACAGAGCTTTTTCTGTTGCTGCCCCCTCCCTCTGGAACTTACTCCCACAACACATCCATGATACCATTGACCCTGCCACCTTCAAGACCAAATTAAAAACACACCTCTTTCGTTCCGCTTTCAGCTTGTAAACTCCTCAAATTTATGTAAGACCATACACAATACATTATTTACAGACTTCTACCATGAATTTTTGTTTTCTACTGCACCTTCAACTGTATTTCTTCTGTTTTCTTTTTGATTGTTTGATTTGTACATCTGTATTTGTGTCGGTTTTTAACCTGTAAAGCGTCTTTGAGTTTTTGAAAAGCGCTCAATAAATGCAATGTATTATTATTATTACAAAATTATTTCAGATTTTTGTAATGACTTAAATTGTGACAATGACCCCAATAGATAACAATTTTATGTTAATCACATGCGTATGTTCCCACCTTAAACCATTAGACACTGAAAAAGGAATGATGTGTATCTGAAAGGTCTTGGTCATGATCCAGCTGACTGTGAGTGAGATGCTCTTCTCCAGGTTTGAACTGCAGGTAAGTTTCAACTGAAAAATCCAGCCAGTCAAATTATCATTAACTTAAAGTTCAGTTAAGTCAAATCAGCTAAGTTATCAGAACACTGAATTTGATGTGCTCTTCTGGACAACCACAGCTGATACTTCGAGGTACAAATGAGGAAGATTCACCTACTTTCATGCATCCAGGTTGAATCGCTCACTTAATGTAAAGCCAGACATCTCCTGTGTAATAAACCGCAAAAAGAAAAATCCAGATAGACAGAATAGCCTCCAGTGCCAGTCTGCTAACTATGTTTCAACGTCCTGCTCTCCTCTGCTTTTGACTGATCATTGATTTATACCATGACATCAGGGCAGATCTGTTGCTCGCTCTCTGGGGACTTGTGGGTATCTACAGCCTGCAGAGTGTTCATTTACTGGCCCGACAGAAAGTTTTCAGCCCTCTGATTCCGCCGAATGTGGAATGTGCTACAGCTTAATGCAAATTTGTCAGAATACATTTCTTTATATTTGCTGAAAACTGAGATCCAGAAATATCTAATTTAAAAAGAAGAAAAAAAAAGAATCTCTCTCCTGACTCATTACTTTATAGAAGCATCTTTGGCACCATGTTCAGCTTCAAGGCTTCGTAGAATCCCTGATTTGGGATTTACTCCCATTCTTCCCTCACAGATTCTTTCAGGCGCAATGAAGTTGGACCGGAGAGCTTTTGAGCAATTATCTTTACAGATTTTCAATGGGAAGCCTCAGCAGGACTTTGAAAGGGGCCTCTCAAGAACTTTTCAGTTAACACACACATAATAGTAGGTCAATATAGTGTTATTATGGTAGATATATACCAAATAATACTCATATTTAAAGCTCTTGATTGTTTTTTGTAAAGATTTCGAGAACTTATGTATAGTGACGAAAAATATATATGCCTTATATTGTTGGGAATAGTTTGCTTAAATGGTCTGCAGTTATATAGTGCCTTTCTACCTCATTGGTACTCAAAGTGCTTTACAATGTGTTTCGCATTCACCCATTCACACACCAATGGCGACAGAGCTTCCACGCAAGATGCCTGCCTGCCATTAGGAGCAACTTGGGGTTCAGTGTCTTGCCCAAGGACACTTCAGCATGTGGAGGGGCCGGGGATCGAACCACAAACCTTGCGATCAGTGGACAACCCGCTCTACCACCTGAGCCTCAACCGCTAAAAAAGTGCCCCAAGGAATTACAAGGACCCAACCCATCTCCTCATATTTATTTTCACTTGTTACTCATATTTTAAAGGGAGCTTAAATGATGTTTTATCAGCAGGAAAGGTGATCGCTCAGCTCTATTTGGATATGTTTTCCCAGCCTCTGGTCTCAAAGGTAAACTATCCAAGTTGCTCCTCATAAATGCCTGCAGTCCTTTAGAAACTTAAAGAATTCCGGTGACATGTAAAGTTAACTACCTTGGTACTCGTGACAGTTCAAGAACACCAGCCCAGGCTTCAAGGCAACGATGCTTTGCAATAGTGCTGACTGCTTGTTTCGCTCATGATGTGTTTTCCAGCGTATGAAAAGGCCATATGGACTTGTTAACAAGGTAAAAAGTTGATTTCCAGCAAAGGAAGACCTTGATTGATGATGGCATATTACTTGTCTGCCAGTTGCTTATCAAGGACGGTCTTATGTTTACTCATAACAAAGTCTTGCCTATACTCCTTATGGAATTATCAAGTGCCTTTAATGCTATTCCTTTAGGTATCCTGATGTCATCCGCAACCAGAGGCATTATTCATCAAACCACTCCACCGGAATTATATAGAATTATACGGATCCTTTTTTGAGTATAAAACCCTAACAACACAAGTATTTTGGAAGAATTCACAGTAAGGAGACGCACTGTAGGGAAACCAGTTCCTGAATCTGTTTGAACTAATATGTGGCTTTTCAAATACAATGCAAGTGGTGTCATTGAATATATTGTACAGGTTACTACAAAATATAGGCTAAACAGTGATCCCCTTTGTTCCTTCTGTCGCCACAAAGTTAGCATTACAACTCATGTATTTTGGTGACTGCACCTTTAGTCAGACGTTTTGCAAAACATCTTTTTAAATGTATTTTTTAAAGTATGCTTTACAAAACCTATTTAAAGCCGCAGTGTCCTTTTATTGAACCGACCACATTATTATTGCCCAGAATGTACTTAATCTGAGCACAAAAGGATAAAATAACTGGAGTGAAATGATATTCAGGGTTGTACTTTTCTTACCGAGGCAACGGTGTTTAAACAGTCAGAGGATGGTTCAGGGAGACTTTATCCTGTAAGGTACAATTCTGAATCCAGAAGCAGACTCTTTGAGACAGTTTAACAAAGTTTAACGCTGGAGATTAGAAAATGAAATGTTGAAACTGAAAGTGTTGAAGCAGTGCCGTTCGGAGGCCAGGACTGGCAGGAGAAAGTCAAGGTTGGTCTGTGTCTGGCTGGCGAAGCGAGGCTGTTGGCTCGGCAGAGGGATGGTGTGGCGTTGGACGAGGCGGCTGCACAAACGAGCGAGCAGGCAGGCAGTGAGAGGAGACAATGAACCCGAGGCACGGGGAAAACATGGGTTAGCCAGGAGTCAAAAAACATGAAGAATAGCAACTTGTCGGAACATGAGAATTGGCTGTAGCGCGGCCACCATCGGGTGAACCGACTGATCCGGAGGGGAGAGTAAATATACTGCTGGAGTTAATGAGTAATGGACCTCGGCTGTGCTGGCTGATTGGCAGCAGGAGCTGGAACGACAAGCCACACCCAGAGAGACGCAGTAAGAATATAAACAGGAAACCAAGAACAAGCAAAAACAGAGGAGCAGAAACAGCAGGACAAGGGGAAAATGCACCACCAGGATCGTGACACTTTAGTGCAGAAATCAAACTGAAGAAAAAGCGTGAAACATTTGTTTTTCCACTCCCAGAGAAAATCGTTCCCCTGGACTGTCAGCGTAGGAAACGAGTCACCTCTCCCCGACTCTGACATGTAACAGCAGCCCACAGTTTCCTTACTTACTTACTGCAGATGGACAAGAGCAATAAAGCCTGGGATCGCCGGTAAGTTTTGTCACTTGAGGAAAGACAAATGCTGGGTTAAGGTTTTAAATGCAGAGACAGTGGAGAGTAATCACTGGGGGCAGTTGCAGCCTGTGGGAAATAATAGGTGGTCGAGGTGGAGAAGTTTGAAATGATACAGGTAGAAGGATAAATCATTGATTGGTTGGGCAAGATGCATCATGTTGTCCTCATACTTGACGTATACACCGATCAGGCATAACATTATGACCACCTGCGTAATATTGTGTTGGTCCCTCTTATGTGGTCCAAAATGCTTCGAACCATTGGGCATTGACAAGAGGACCTCTCAGGGTGTCCCATGGGGTCTGGAACCAGGACGTTGGCACTGGATCCTTTGGGTCCTCTGGCTTGTGCAGTGGAGCCTCTGTCAATTAAACTTCTTCCACTGCATCCTGTTGATGCTTGATCACAATGGGGTCAATGGAGGTCAAATCAACATGTTGGACCATTGTCATGTTCCTCCACATGTTCCTGATTGGTTGATGTTGTTGCCATGTGGTGGGGTGCATTTTCATCCAGTGACATTTGGGATTTCGATTAGCATGAGGGAGTGTGTTTGATGAGGGACTATATTCATTTGGGTGTCTAAGTCTCATCAACATGGATGCCACAATCTAAGGTTTTCCAGCAGAACAGCACATTGTACCAACTTGATCAATGTTATTCACTTCACCTGTCTTATACAGCGTTTCTTATGGGCTGCAAAATAAGCAGTCAGTGCCGTGGCTGTGCGTTTCCACGACCAACTGGTTGTAAACAGTTTTTGCCAGGGATAACTGTGCAGAGAAGATGTGTTGCGGAGGGCAATAGGAGGTGGGGTGGGGGGGTTTGTTGCTGGTTAGCGGATGAGTCTGTGTACATCAAAAACTTGTCTCATGCAGAGGGGGGCAGCAGGAATGGGCTTTCTGTCCAACAGAGAAGACTGGGAAAAGGGAGCTGTGAAAGCTGTGAATATGTTGCCAAGGAGCTGCTTGAATAAACAGGCTGTGAAGAACAGACAGAGAAGGAGAGAGAAATCCAAAAAGGCACAGGAGAGCCTTCATGTGTGCCGCCGAAGAGGGTGAGAGGAGGGGGCGGGGTGGGGGGGACGAGTGTGTGTGTGTGGCAGAGGTGGAAGAGGATGAGAGCCAGGCTGGTAGCTGACATCAGGACTTGGTGTGAGAGATTATGCGGGATGGACATTCTGTGGAGCAGAGATCTGGGGAGAAGCTCGAATCATCCTGGCGGTGGACTCCTCCTGGAGTAGCAGGAGCCACAGAAGAGAAGCAGCTGTCATGGAGAAGCGTGGTGCAGTTTAAACACTTCACAAAGAGGACACACGAGCTCATACCAGCAGCAGAACGGACCAGAACTGAAAAACCAACAGTGAGTTTTATGCAAGGCCAACCAACCCAAGGCAATCAAAAAGCACATAAGATCACACTCTGCTTTCTTTAACCTTTAACTATAAAGTAACATTATGCAGAACCTATTCTATTGAAACCGTGATGTTGTTTACTTCTTGACATAAAACCAGTATGATAAGTTGCAGAATAGATTTGTCACATTTTGAATAAGCCCAGCAGGATCATGTTTTTTGCAGCGTTGCACTGAGCTGCAGTCACCATGAGCTGTGCTACTGAAAAACAGGAAGGAAAAAAAAAAAGCCTGGTGCGCAGAGGCGTTAAGGCAGAAAAGCTTCTTTTGCAAATCACGTTGTGTGTTTTGTTGGTTCTTTTTTAGTCGTTGACGGGTCTGTCAGTTTGAAACAAAGAAGAATGAGCATCAACAAGTGGCTGCTTCGAGTTTCTTTTTGGTATTTCGTCTGTGCTGTCCTTGGTATTGAAGCGATGCAGGCGGTTGTTGCTCACTTTGGGTGTGCCGTGAGGTGCTGTATGATAAATGGTTTGTCCCTACCTCTGATGAGCATTTCTTGGATTACCACCCCACTAGCACTGGTAGAAAACAACGACCCAAAAGCAGAATACAGGCCGGCAAACCGAGCAATAGGAAGAGAAAAGGCTCAGAGACAAATATGATGTGGTTGACTGTGAATTTAAATACTGGGGGGGTGATTACAGATGGAGAGTAGGGGCGAATTAGGTGTTGTTCAGACTGCAGGGCTTAATGCTCAATTCAGATTTTTCTGTGAAATCTGATTTTTTTTTTGCAAGTCCGTTCGCATTTCCAATTAAATGCAACTTGCATGTGATCTCCTGTGTGAACTTCATACGACCCAAAAGTGTCCCGCCATGCGCAGAAGAGGACACAACAACGTCGAACATCAAAGCCACTATCCAGCAGTTCTATCGACTGAACGCTATAAAAAGGCTCTGAAATAAGTGAAAAATTAGGAAATCATTTACGAAAAATTCCTTTAGAAAAAGGGCTGAGAACTTTTCCGGTGAAGGCACTGTCTCCCTGCATCACTGACAACTGTAGGAGAGACATATTATATATACATATAGTATATTCCACCCAAAAAAATACTTTACTCTCTTACTAACATCGGGTGACAATCACCAGAACATGTGCCTGCTGAAAAAAACCAGGGATGAGAGCAGGGAAACACGTCCAGCTACCCAACGACCTATGCGACTCAGACAATGGCAACAATGAAAATCATGTAGCCACAATCGCATGGGTGAAAGTCACCCAGTGCTGGTGTTCTAGGGTTAAATATATGGTATGTAAAGAAACAATGGCCTTAGCGTTGTAACTCGTTGTAACAGCTTTAGGAGCAAATATAAAAATGTCATTCAAACTGATGAGGTGGGCTTGTTGCAGATCTTACAAGGTCAATCACTGCAGGGTGTTTAAATGCTTTAAGAAGTCATACAAAGGCCTAGAGGGTGCACCGTCTGTGGGGATCTTCCAGGAATGGTGAAGCCATTTTCCAAGAGAACTGACTCGTCAAGATCATGATGGAAGACCCTGAAAAATAAAAATGAAAAAAACAAAACACCATACAGTATGAAAGGCTTTAGTCTTTGGTAATAATGACAGATAGGAGTTTAATAGTGAAGGTATGAACACACCCTGAAAATATAGGCTCATCGGGTTAAAACGGCCTCTGTTGTTAAGATTTTGTAATGATCACTGTTCATGGAAGAAGAACAGAAATTATTAAAAGGACAAAAGACTTTTTTTAACAAATGTTGTCATTTCCACACAGACAACAGACAGCAATGAGCTCAAACACGACACCGAGCACCAAAAACACATTTTCAGACACGAAAAATTTACAACCGGGACACATTAAACCAAAAATATGGTGAGATACCATCAGAGTGCTACAAGAGAACATGTTTTTAATCATATGAGTGTCCTTTAATAGTTAACTCTACTGTCATTTATTTATCCTTTATTCAACCAGGAAGTCCCTTGAGAGGGAGGAAGACCTGGCCAACATAGCACGCCGTTACAAGGATTATAAACTAGTCACAGTATAAAAACATGAAACGTTCAAGATGTGCTTATAGATGAGGAATATTAAAACAAGCTAAGAACAGAAATAATAATAATAAAGAAAGATCAGGAGAAGCAGTTGCACTCATGGATTACATTTTTCTTTATCAGTTTTTCAATTCATTCAGGGAGACAAGATCATTTAGCTTTGAGGTGACCTGGAGATTATTCCATGACCAAGGTGGGTTGTAGGAGAAGCTCTGCCAAGCTCGGAGTAAATCCTGGGTACCTGGCATCTAGCAGAGCGAGAATCGTAGAAATTCTCGGTAAGTGAAAGAAATTTACACAAACATGGAGGCAGTTTGCCCAGTGATGCTTTATAAATAAAGACGTACCAGTGCTGCTGTCTCCTTATACTTAATGAGGGCCAAGAAACCAGATCATACAACAAACAGTGATGGGTACGGAATGGAGAGTTAGTGACGAAGCGAAAAGCACTGTGATGAACCGAGTCCAGTCGACGTAGTAAGGCAGAGGCAGCATTCTTGTAATCTTTTTTTGACAGATTTATTTTTGGCCTTTTTTGGATAGGACAGTGGATAGATTCGGAAACAGGAGAGACTGGGGAAGGACAGGAAGTAAATGCCCGAGGTTGGAATCGAACCCGGGACAGCTGCTACACCTCAGCACTTGGGTCACGCAACATAACCATTAGGCGATCAGGGCGCCCCCAGCATTCATGTAATCTTTAAATAAACTGGTCCAAATGTAGTTTCCAACCAGTCTCCATTCTCACCTCTACTCTTATGAATGTTTACTAGATAAGTCTTGTAATTCTTTTTCATTGTGGTCAGTATAACAAAGTGTAGTTTCCTTTCTATGTGAAGTTTGAGCTGCAGAGTGTGGTCAGGCGGACTGGGGAGTTTAGTGCAGGTTGTATCGTGATTTTTTTCCACATACCTGCACTGTGTTTGCCGAAGCTAATTCTCCTCCCGGTGCAGTGGCGCTTTATTCCCCACGCTCCCTTCCTGGATGATAACACCTGTCTACCCCCGGCTCAGCATCGATTACGTGTCATTTCGGGCAACATAGGCGAGAGGATATGAATTCACACGCGGAAACGCATACGGACTGCCATCCCGGGGCGGCATGTATGTGCGCTTGTGTCAGCTCATTATGTCAGCTCATTGTGTTTAATGTGTGTAATGAAGAGTCTAACCTTGTGTAACTGAGGCATAAATTCGGTCCCAGTGAGATCTCAGCGAGTCTCGCTGTGGTAAAGCGTTTCCTTTATGTACACTGTCAGCTGTGACACAGATGACTGGTTGCAGTGTGCATAGTGCTCTCTGGATGGGGAATAGTCTTGCATTTTATGTTAGCAGTGTTGTAATGTGGGCTGAGAAAAGATAGCTGCTGTAGCTGTGAAACCATCTGAATCTAAAACCCATTAGATAAATTTCGGGTTTGGCTTCTTAATAGTGCACCCTGTTTTAAGAAATCCAACCATTTAGATTCTTTATAAAAACTTAAAAGCTCAGTAATTGCATCACCAAATGTGTTGGTGCAATGCTATTTTTATGCAAACCCAGTGCTGTTGTGATCCTGTACACATGTGCCTGGTTTCGTAACTGTGTCATGGCAGCGTATTTGGCCCACAGGGTAGTTCCCTTTGATATTGTAAAAATACATACACAAAGACAGCTGTTGGAATTTCTTTTGGATTCACACTGGGAGGTGTCACCATTTCTAAGACTTTGTATTGTGCTGCTCAAAGCGCATTCATTGGCCTTGGATGAAAGCAGTGAGGACTGTGAAGGTTGATGGCTGTCAGCTCATTAATCATATTTTCAGGGGGGGTGGAGACCGCTTGGAAGACGCTCAGGCATGTCTCTCCAAGAGAGCACATGCGCTGCCTGAGATTGTGCACCTACGTGGCCAACTAATCTAAGCAAATCGATTTAGGGCTGTTCTTTTTCTCTTTGTTCTTTCTCCTCGCTGCCTCTGGTGCTCTGTGACAATGAAAATGACTCATGTTGGCTGCACCACTCAGCAGGTGAGGGGGCTAATTTGGCCCCAGCATCACAGGTAGCGTTACCGAATTCAATTCGCATAACGGGATTTCATTTTGTCATTGAGAACATTATGATTAGCAGTTCATGATTGGCGTGGTTTTTACCGATTTCAGCCACGCTCAAGCGCCTTAAGATTTTGGCTGATTTGCCATTTTACCAGCTTGACGTTGGGAAGGATAGATGGCTTCCACCAAATTAGGTGAAACATGCTTTGAGTTAAAGGCCTGGTCATGAAAGAAAGCGACATAGCAACTCTGAAATATCTGATTTTAGATGCCTTGTGAAATAGCTGCCGAGGCAATTGCTAGCAGCTGGAACATACTAGCACCAGTCAGCCATAATACCTCAGATAAAGGGTTTTCTCCCCTTTCTTTCTCCTTCTCATTTTTTCCTTGGGGTTGTACATACAGCAATTTTTTGAAGGGACACCTACCAAACCCTGCAGAGTAATCAGTGATTGCACAAAATGTACTTTTGACACCGGAGAATGAACACCGACAAATGCAGGGTGTTGGTGTGGGGCTCGTATGAATGCCTGAATTCAACGGCAAATTTGATAGTAGTTTAATAATCAGGCCACATTTCTGCCAGAGTGCGTTGTAACACCTGATTTATCGTACAATCATCAGTCTGGTTTGCTGAACAAGTGAATGGATTATTGGCAAGTGAGGGATTTGGACGGACTGTCGGGCAGTTTGAGCGGTTCAGAGAGTAGATTCTCCACATGCTGCTGTCAAACAGTTTGCTATTAAGTGTGGTGAGCTCATCTAAATATCACTAGAGGGGTATTTTACAACTGGCTCTGTCCATCTGTGGGCTGATATGTTTTTCTCTCGCGTTCTATTTAAAGGAAAATGCACAACGCAGCACAACTTTCTCGATTTTCCAACCAACAAACCATGTTGAGAGTTCTGTGTTTGCCCTTGTCCTGACCAGTACATTGAGTAATGCAGTGTGAGCGTTAAAGGAGTGTGTTTCTGGTTACGCTGAAAGAATAAAACACAATTTGAGAATTTTAAATAGATGAAAAATCCTTCACCTGAGACAGCCGTCTGCATTTTAGCAGTTCGGTTGATCTTTTGTCCCATTTGCATTGAAATCCTGAATGACAGGCATGCAAAAAATGAAAAAATGGGGGGGGAAAAAGGTTTAGCACTCAATAAGGAGATGAATTCAGTGAAATGCTATGTGTGTCCTTGAGTAGTGGATAGTTTTTATTCAGTTTTAGTATTTATATTTTTTGTAAGACACAGTGAAACTATTTCAGAATTGGTATGTCTAGTTCTGCAAAAGCATATTGTATGATACTAAGAAAAGAATTACAAGGAGCCTTGTTAGAGCTTGATATGTAACAACGACCTGAAATGTAACAGCGACCCGAATTGTTGTAAAACAAAATGTAATAAAACCCGAAATGTAATAACTGGTTGATGATGTAACAAAAGATACAGTTCAGGTCGTTGCTATGTGTCGGGCTCTAACACGCCGGTGCCAATGATATCATGTTAAAATAAAGGAAACAACATTCTTACAAATACAGCAAGAAAACACTCCTGTGATCAAATTAATATGAGTTATGAGTTTAATCTACGTATTTACAGTCTATTCTGACAAACTCCAACACTATGTGGGCGGCACTTTGTTGAACATGGTAGTCCGGCTTTTCTTCCCTGATACAGCTGTACAATAACTCCCCACTCTGTGACAGATAACTCACATATATTTCAAAGCCACTGTGTAAACTGGAACTGCATTATAGTCACTTGTTACATGTTGTATATGTTGTAAATTTCTAAATTTCCATATTGCTAATATTACTTCAGATTGCTTTATTTTTATTTTTTGTAAATGTGTACACATTCCAGATCGCTTTATGGATAGCACCTATTCTATTTTATTATTATTTTTATCTTTATACTGATTACTTTATTACTTTATTTTATATCCTAGTAGTGCTGTCCTTTTCCTCTTTTATTACTGTTCTGAGCTACTGTGACAACAAAATTTCCCTTGTGGATGAATAAAGTCTGTCTAAGTCTAACCCTAACCCTAATTAAAAGACTCGTGTCTTTAAGATTTATATTGTATTGTATTGCTGTGATTTGTTTTGTTATTGTCCTGGTAGAATCACCGTTTGTCTTAGGACAGATTGCGATTGGGATCTGTCCTAGGACAATCAGCAATTATCCTGGATGGCGATTTCTACTGCGACATATATACATATATATATATATATATATATATGTGTATATGACAGGGGCATTTGTGCTTGATACTACACTCTACATTGATGCAAAAAGCCCTTTAATCCATCATTTATTGACTCACTCTATGATGTAATAAAATTATTATACTATCACGGGAAAAATATTTTGCCGGCCCCATGATGTAATAACGGACCCAAAATGTAACAACTTGTTGCATTTCGAGCAAAAAGTTTCTACCTTTTTGGGATCAGCATCTTGTTGCATTATTGACCAGTTATCACGTGTCAGGTTTTATTACTTTTTTCTTTTTTGTTTTACAACAGTTCGGGTCGTTGTAAACACATGGGGCTCTAACAAGCCTGCACGAAAAATACCAAAAGGAATTCAAAATCTCCTCACAGGGCAATGTGCGGTGATTTTTGTATTTAATGAGTTGGTTAAATATAATACAGTGTAGGAAAGATATTCAGTTGCTTCAGAAATGATCTAGAACCCTTCATTTTTCTATGTATTTGCTGTATATTTAACCTGAAATGGATCAAATGCACATTCTTCCTCATTATGTCGGGACTATGCATTCACCGCGGTAGTCCTTGCCAAATTCACACCAAACATGCTGCATACTAACCGACCTGAACAAATTTATGTTTGTCTGATATGACCAAAGAACCTGCTCTCAATATTCATTAGGCTTCTTTTTCACAATCTGTAGCAAAGTTGCGTCTTGCAGTTTGTGCATATGTCCAAAACTGAGCGAGTGATGGTGTTTACGGGTCATTCTCTAATGAAGCGCATCATACTGGGGTGACTGAAATCACGAATAAGTCCATCTCCCTGCGGATGACTTTAGAAATGGGAGGACCTTTCCAGAGCAGCAGTCAGGCCTTTATAGAAGTGCAGCTTGACAGAAGCCACTAAGAGTAAAAGACACACGACAGCCTGGTTGGAAAACACACAAACAGGATTCAGAGAAAAAAAGAACGCCAAGCTGTGAGTAATGCCATCCCTATGATGAGGCATGGTGGTGGCATCATCACCACAACCAGGGGAAGGATAAATGTAGCCAAATACAAAGAGTTTGTCTGAAACTGGGATGGGGGTTAACATTGTAGCACACAACAACAGAAACAAACAGCCAAAAGTGCACGAGAGTTGCTTCATAGAATGTGTCTGACTGCTATTAAGTGACCAGAGTCCAGGCTTAAACCCCACGGAACATCTCCGATTCAGATTTGTTTATTTGTCAAATGCCGTTGCGTTGTTGCATTTGTCTATATACTGTACTTGTGCATCCGTGGAGATACCTGAAGATGTCAGTTCACAGATGCCCCCCATCCAGGAATAATGGATTACGCTACACAAATCCTGCTGTGCAAAGCCTGCAGAGACTCCTAGCTGTAGCTGCTGCCACGGGGGCTTCTGCAATACTGTTTGTTTTTGTCCTAGGCTAGCCTAATGAGCGAAGATTAATGAGGAAAATGGCAATTTTATCCATTTAGGATTAAATCTGCTGCAGAAAGTGAAGGGGTCTGAATATCTCTGAAGCCACTGTAAATGATAATCAAAGACGAGGAACGGACAGTGCAATATGTACTTGGATATGCTTTAAAACTCTTCTTTATGTGTTCATATCGTAGCCATATGTTCCCTGATACCAAACCAGCTGTGAGTATACATTCATCTGTTTGTAGATCTGAGAGCTCAGTAATGATGAGGTAAATGTATCAACTTATAACTGTGTTGCACACTCAGCAGCAGTGTGTTTCATTTAATAAATCAAGAAGTTGCTAATGATCCTCACAGAAAACAGTTAATATTCCGCAAGCGTGTTATGTCATTATTGATTTTTAATACCCCTTTAAATTCCTTTAAAGGACTCGACGGCGCTCGCTGACTAGGAATCTTGCGTTCTGTGGATGGTGCCATTCAGCCTAAAAAGAAGTGAAATTAATTATGCCCTCTGAATTAGCTACCCATGATTGTTCTTGAAAACACACACACACTCACACACTCACACAAAACTCCCTTTAAGAACGACCAGAATAGATGACTCATTTTAACTCATTTTTATTCCTTCATACAGTTAAACTTTATCTCCGGCATAACACTTAAAATAAAAAAAAGATAAATGTGGACATCGGGGGTTTTTACTGATATGAAATTGACTTTTCTAATATAGTTTTTTACAAGGCTGAGGATTGTTGGCTCAGTCCATGGTCGATGCCTTGACGCCATGAAAATGATTCTCTCATATGTGGCTCTACCACATTTCATTGTAAAGCTACACCGATGAGCCACAACATTAAAACCACTGACAGGTGACGTGAATAACATTGGTCATATTGGTACTATGTGGTGTTCTGATGGAGAACCTTTGATTTTAACATCCGTGTTAATGACACTTAGACACCCAAATAAACATTGTCCCACAACAAGCACACTCCCTCATGCAAATGGAAATCCCAAATGTCACTGGCCTACCTACCCCCGCAGGAAAATGCACCCCACCACATGGAAACAACATCCAACAATCAGGAACATGTTGAGGAACAACAGAGTACCCAAAGGATCCAGTGCCAACGTCCTGGTTCCAGACCCCATAGGACACCCTGAGAGGTCCTCTTGTCCATGCCCAATGGTTCAGCATTTTGGACCACATAAGGGACCAACACAATATTAGGCAGGTGGTCATAATGTTATGCCTGATTGGTGTAGATTTTGCATTGAGTCAGCTGCAGTTTGGCTTCTTTCAGCACAGATGTTATCCCTTCTTATTATATTATGCTTCCTCCTTAGTTGATCTCTCCCCCGCTTAACTACAGTAAACCCTGGGAGACCATCAGGCCGATCAAAATATGTTTATTAGCCATTAAGATCATTTACACGAGAGGAAATCGGGACAGTGGAGGGAGAAATCAACAACTTTTTGGACATAAATTCTTAATTGTTTTTACTTCATTTTGACATTAATTAGGTGGGAATACAGTGGAGAGAGTATAGGGGGGATGAGATGGCTCCAACTGGGAGTTAGAAGGTAGACAGCGAGACATTTCTCCAGTGCTTAGATGTCTGTCATGGGCCTCTAAGTGGGCGCTTTGCTACACAAAGACTGTGCCTACTGTCAGACAATTAGTATTTACAGTACGTCTTCCAGCAGTGTGTTGTTCTGTCACTGCTGGAGTCTAAGCATGTTAATAAATTTGCTTGTCCATATAAAACAAAATGCATTAATATGGAGCATATTTCCTTTGACAAATGGACTAAGCATGGTTTCTGCCTAGATTGTACTCACTAGCACGATCAGTCAGATTAGAATTCACACCCTGCATCCTGCATGTGGTCACCTTGATGGGCTCTGTACTGGGAACCAGGCTGTATGTGTTATTAAAATGCAACCCGCTGCCATTTCTTTGCAGGTTGCTAAGATTCGTAATGGGGAGGCTGCCTAGCACTCTAGTGCTGCTTAAATGGATGAGCTTCATTTCTGTAGCGTCAAATTTACTAAACTTGCTGTTGGGAGTTCTTGGAAGAGGTTTAATAAATCAGTGCCACTGACTTATTGTTATGAGGCAGGTATTTATCCCAGCCCAACATTATTTATTTTAATTTAGGTCTAACAGTTGGGTGTTTCTTTTTCGTCCTCCTTTTTGCTCAAGAGTTTCAAGTTTTCCACTGATAAAACACGTTGGTAGGGAAACATGGCCAATTTGACCAAGACTGTGATGCTTCCCCTCACCTTAACCAATAGCTTTGGAAGCAATTATTAGGCCAGTTCCACTTTCATAAAAAAATCAATTCAAAAAACCTACCTGGCATAGCATTTCTTACCCAGCATTTGAACATATGGACATATTCTTAGGGAGACGGAGTTGACTTCTTAGCAATAACTGAATGCTACCATGAAACTTGCCTTTATTTTTAAATGATATCAGCTCATTCTGAATCAAAATTGACAAACTATGCACAATTTCAAGGCACAAACTATTCAACCACAAAGGGAACTTTGGATTGTTAAGTTCTCTGTTCTACATTCGTAAGGTCTTCATCTTACCATGTTAAGTGCTATTAGATGACATATGCTGTGAATTGGCACTACAGTATATAAATAAAATTTAACTGAACTGAATAGAACACTGCAGAAACAATAATTCCCTCCACAGAAAAATGACAGTTTTAAATTTTCCGTCATCTTTACAGACACGTGCTTGTTCAATCACTATGCACTCCTTAAGGAAACACAGGTGTAAATGTTAGGAGGTTAGCACGTTAGCAGATAATGCTAAAAATTTCTGCTGTCTTAGTTTAGCCTGTTATCATGCCTGTCTTTTTCAATTGCCAAATAAAAACAAACACGTAAAAATGTATGGCATTCCATCCCAACAGTTGTGGTGATAATTTACAGAAAACATCAATGAGATGGTGGCCCCAGAAGAAAAACCAGACCATTGTCAAAGTCAGTATCTTTTATCCTCTGGTGCCCAAGAAAGTCTGAATAAATGGATTCCTGATGATAACTCCCTTTTAAATCCGCTCATGGTTACACCTTAACATATTGTCAGATCCTCATATTTTCCCAGTCAATTTCAAAAGCAGGGAAAGCTTCAGCTCAACACAACAGCGGCGGCATTAGGATGTCCACTTCAACAGCTATATTAACCACGCAAATAAAAAATGTATCACAGAGCAAAGAAGCTGAGGCTCGCATTTCTCCATGTGAATGCCTCAGAAACAGAGCCATTGCCTCAGGCTTCGGTCAGGACCACCAACAAATGTACATACCAGTCAATCAGGTCAATTTCCCTGCAACTGGTTACCAGGTTACCAACAGAGTCCAATAAAAATGATGGACAGGGCTGCCGTTTGAGCATAAAAAATTCTGAATGATAAAATCAAATCCCTGTGGCCATTCTCATAAACATGCAGAGAAGCACAATGTGAGTATTGATTTTTCCCTTTTTTTACTATTATTATCACTGTCGTTATCATACTACTACTACGACTACGACTACTACTACTAATAATAATAATCATTATCATAATTATAGTAGTAGTAAGTTGATGTTGATATTATAATGGTTATTTTCCCAAAAGACTTGTAACAAAGAGACATGCTGGGTCTCAGGAGGGTAAAACAAGACATTCAAAAGTCCCGTGGCTGTGTAACATATTATTAACCCAAAACACTATGAATACAGTAAAACAGGGAAAACTTAAGCAACAGAAACATGAGTGGAAAAATGAAGAAGCTCGAGATAGGCCATGTATTCAAAATGACCTCTGGCTAGTACATCCTTTTCTTTCTTTTTTTTTACAAGAATGCCTTTTCACACACAGATGACCCTGAATTGCTTCTGCATCCAGTCAGTATCCACAGTTCAGGGGTTCAAAATGAGCAAGGTACGCAGACAAGTTTTAAACAGGCAAAAAAAAAAGAAAGAAATAAGGTTATGAAGCCAAAACTAAAGAAGGTATACCAGATGCTGAATGCAGGGTTAGCTCATACCTACGGCTTGTTGACTTTGGGAGGAACTATAGCTGAAAAGTTCACAAAGATGACAAAAGTTTGGATCATGGACTCTCAAATAGTAGAGTTGTTGGGTAGAGTTTTGGCGAGAGCACGAAAGTTTAATCATTCACCAGTCCTTGTAACTTACCCATGATGAGCATTCAGTTCTGCAAACTTCGCCACTTTTTAGTTGTTGTTTTCTCGTCTCGACAGTTCTGGAACAATGTAGAACACAAGGACAGAAAAGAGAAACAGCTGCAGGCATCTTTTGTCTTGGTTCGGCCTCGGTATGCTGATAAAGTCTTTCTGTTGCTAACAGTATGGTCTGAGTCCAACTCTTTGTTCCAGATTGAGATATCCACCATTGGATGGACTGCCATGACATTCGCTACAAATCCCAATAAGTAATTCCTCGTCTTTGTGTCTTCTAGCACCTTGAGATTTATTTGAAGGAAATGGTTTATCAGCTGTTGTCAGAATAAATAGTTCCACTTACTTTTCCACTAATGTCATAAATCGTGCTCAGTACAAATAAGCAAATGTGAGCATGCTAACATCTTCCAAACTTAATAACTGTTGAACATTCTTAAGCAGGGAACAGAGGTTCTGCCATGGCTACAGATCCTTAATATTGATTTTTCTCTCCTAACAAAGTGCATCCACAGGAGGGCTGTCATTCCTGGGTATCTTACCACATTTCCCTGGTTACAGTATCATTTAAAAGTCCTCATCAAGGCCTCGGTCCTGCCAGATTTTGGATGGTAAACAGTGCATATCAGTCCAGTCGCCGCATTTGCTTCATTAAGTTTTGAAGTGTAATTACACAGTTCTTTAAGAGTTCAGTTTTGTTGAGTCAGACCCTGAATAAGACTAGTAACAACCAATGTTAGGCTCTGGCCACCAAGTTAAATGGTTTTATATTGCGCCTTTCTACCTTAGTGGTTTCTCATTCACCCATTCACATAAAGAGCTGCCATGCAAGGAGCCTGCCTACCATTGGTAGCAAGTTGGGGTTCAGAGTCTTGCCCATGGACACTTTGGGGTATTGAAACCTTGCAATCAGTGGACAACCCGCTCTACCACTCGAGCCACAGTTGCCCACAAGTTGGCTCTAAAACTATTCTATGAGGACCAGAGTCTAGATATCACCATGACCCTTGCATAATCAGGCACTAAGGTTATGGGATCCAAATACTCCATATCCAGACATGCTCAGAGTGAACGCACTTTTTTCCTGCTTCATCATTAACCTTGACTCTGCTCTGAACTGTTGGCTGTCATGGTTTGAGCATTTTGGGCTTAACTGCTTCCCTTTACTGCTTCATCAGTTTCAGTGTTCTTAAGTGACAAACTGTGAATCAAAACAACACAGCATGTAGCCCGGAATGCCCTAAAACTGTGCATCTCAGCGTTAGCTTTGATTTTAGAGATGCTGGCCTTTAACATAAGGCAAAGAGATATCTTTTATCTCTCTAACGGCGTCACCGCATTCAGTCTCGGGTGTAATGAGCAACACTCAGCTGCCGAGAGCAGATGTTTGCATGAATTAAATATTTGTTGAGGTTGAAGTAGAGCAGTGGGGTATCAACTGCCAAGTCATTTTTTTCCTGTCACTGCTAAAAAAACTACAATAAAAAGGACAAAACCTAAAGTACTGTGCACAATATGAACAAGCCTTGATATTATTTACCACCCTGTGGCGCTGCATAACATCGCTCCACGTCATAGTGCCAGTTGCAATTCACACCGCAAACCATTTATTCTTTTTATATGCATCATCTATAAAGTGAATGGATGGGAACAGGAAATTGCTTTTGCATGCAGTTACAGTATGCAATTAGCATTCATGGTGGGGGATGAGAAACACATTCGGAGTGTTATGGTAGACCTCCTGCTGTGGTTGTACATAATTGATGTACCGGAACTTTTAAAATACACTGTTCAGGCTGGAAGACACACTGGTGTCATTTAGAGAACTGCAGTTAGCAGTTGTCGGTAATGTAGTGGACAGACCACAATGAGCTCAGTCCAAGGTCAGGACTTCTGAGGGATAGGAAAATCAATAGGTTTGCCTTATTTCTGGATAGGTGCCACTGCAGGGAACTCTGCTGCTTGTGCACCATGGAAAAGTCGGATGGCAGCGCTATATGGCGAGAGATTTCATTTGTTGTTGCTATATATGTCCACTCCAGCACCCCACTGACAATGAATAAAACACCAAACATATATTCAAACCACAGGATCTTAAGATACAACATTTTTATTATTGTCAGTCTTAAATATGAGCACACACTTTTCATCGAGAAAATACATATGAACCAACAATCCTTTACAATGCAGGGAGTCAAATAACATGGTGTCCACTTCGGGAACGATCTGATCTAAAGAGGAGCCCTGTGAACTTTTAGCGTGGCCAAGGGCAGAGTTTTAGTGGTGTAAGTCATCCAAAAATAAATCAAATAGACTGTGAGACTACGACATGCGTCTGCTAAGATAGTTTCCAGGCTGCTGGGACAAAGGTTTGATTTCTCCTGCCTAACCCAAAGTTCACATCCAAAAGTGATGTCGTCTAGACTCCGATGCAAATTACACAAATGTCACAAAACACCTAAAATTAAGAGTACTATCTGGTCGGTGCAACACAAGCTCAGTCATTTAAAATGGTATCCAAACTTCTTCAAAGACTGCTTTCTTGCCTTGCACATATGGAGACAAATAAAAGAAATATACCCACAGCCTTGTTCCCCACTCAGCCCATCTTCCAACTGGGCTCGTGTTTGTTTTGGCTGAGATGGAGAACGAGTCCTTCAATCCCTGTGCAATATTCAAACAGACAATGGAATTGGTCATATCAACATAAATATGCAATGCTACTGCCATCATAAAAGCCTTCATGGGCTGTGATTCAGAATTGACTGAATGAAGTCAGACAAAAACAGGAACAGTTATGTGTATCCATGCCTTCTCGGTGCGATTCCGTAGATGAACTTTGGAGGAGGATCAGAAATATTTCACCAGCGTATTTCCAAGATCCTCTCCCCGGTTTGCTAGATTTTTATCATTATAAGTTTTGCTTGAATAGGACTTGCATATCATTTTTTAAAAGTCATGCTTGGTGGGAGTTGAAAGCATTTGCATTGGCTCTAACAAGACAGTAGAGAGGCGGACTTTTTTCAACGCCACACAAAAAGAAACTGCGGTGTGACTGCCTCCTGTCTGTGTACGAGATGATGAATTATTTCCAATTATGGAAGTTGCTTTTGTCCCATTGAAATAGGTATGTCAGCTCCTGGTGGGTTCACTTTGTCAGACCATGATGCCTTTTATATGCAGCGGCTGGAAGCGTAAAGCATGGTAAGAAATAATCAGTTTCAACTTTTAACTCCTGAAGTGGCTAGTTTCATAAACACAATGTTCCTGTATTGAACAAAGAGCTGAAATCATCACACTGTGAGAGACTTACAGTCGTGAACAAAAGTTTACATACACTTGTAAAGACCATATATATCATGGCAGTCTTAAGTTTTCAATGACTCGTACAGCTTTTAATTTTCCATGATCAAATGATTAAAACTTATGTGTGTTAACTACAAAAAAATCCAAACAGCAACAACAAAATCATATATTTTGGTTCTCAGTAGAAGAGTCTCTTAATTTCTCATGAGTAATTATGATTGACTACAGCTGGTGACTCCTCTGAGCCAATTTAAATAAGGTCCATTTGATGCACTCACCAGGCTCAGCCACAAACGCTACAATGTGACAGTCTGAGGAGCTTAGCACAGATCTAAAAAAGCAGCTACAGATCCCAAAATCCTCTGTACAAACAATTGTTTGTATGTATAAAGTGGATGGCACAGTTGTGTCGCTGCGAAGATCAGAAAGAAAACACAAACTATCGCCTGCTGCTGAAAGACAGTTGGTCAGGACGGTCAGAAAAATGCATTCAATCATCCTCCTGAAAGTTGAGTCTTGAAGGCAGTTAAATGTTTCAACAAGACAACATTAAGAGCTGTAGTAGTCACTGGGAATTCAACACTGCCATGACATCATGGTGTTTACAAGTATGCAAACTTTTGTTCACGACTGTACATCCTCTTAAGTTTTGCAATGGAGGATGAGTCCAGTTAACAACAGGACAATAGGAGGACCAACTGAGAGCTTATTAGAGTTTTCTCAGCTAAATGAGCCAGAACGTGGCAAATAGCCGTGTTGTGCAACACAAAACATTACACTGTCTCACTAAATGTAATGTGATTGTGTTTATTTAACTGCTCTGCAAGCCAGCTTGTCTAACCTTGAGGCTACCAGTGCCCATAATGCATCAGTAACACTGGCGCTAAGTAATACAAAAGGCCTCAGGTCAGAAAGCAATCCAAATTAAGCCTTTAAAGAGGCAGCCTGCATGGGTTTTCTCTACATGCTTCTCTTTTTACAGGTTTGGAACAGCGGGGATTTGAGAACAAGGAAATGAAGATTATGTCTTTCTTTTAGCTATACGTGGTACAGACCAAGGCCAAAACGTTCGGAAATGGGATCTAGCGGAATTTCCAACTGTGATCCGACCGACGCCGACTGTTTTCCATCTCCGCTGAAAAGGCAGAACGCGTCACTCTCAGATCACAGATCAGACTCCTCACTCCTTCTGTGCCGTTTCCTTAGCCCAGTGTTTTACTGTTTAACATTTTATCATGGCAACAGATCTCATCACAGTAAATAAAGACTGTCGTTGTTTCGATGTTGACAATTAGTGAAAACTGATAACTCTCAACTCACAACCCTGAATCACTGCCATAGTGACCATATAGTGATGATATATACCATACAACCATCTCATATATTCAGGTTAAGCATTTTAAAAAAAAGATGCATGTTATATTTTGAGAGTAGCCCTGCTGGTTTGTATAGATCTAAACACTTGAATGGGTTTGTTCTCAGTGTTAGTGTGCTTGGCTCGACAAATTATATTGTATTGCATGCGGTATTATGTCATAAAAAACAATCATAAAACCCAATATCAGAATTATTAAGGACAAAGCAGTAGTCTAAAAACAGCCAGCTGTCTGTCGTGACCTTTCCCAAACCCGTGGAGTGCTGTGATACTCCTGGAGAAACAGTAGTGACAAGCACTGCTGTGTAGATTCCCTTCAGTGGGCACACAAAGGCCCAACCAGAAATAAGCACTATTTTGAGGTGGTAATTGCTGTGCCATTAAATAATTGGGAAAACTGCCTAACAACTGCTCAGAGATAGTAAAAAAATAAAATAATGAACCAGGTTTTAAGAGGTGTGCTTGGATGTTCTACAAAGGCAACGTAGCCAGAAATAGTGGATATAATAAACCGTCTTACATGACTTCAGTCTACGTGTTTGTGTGTTAAAGGGAGGAAGTGTGTTTGATATTTCCAGGGAAACTATTACACAAGCTGTTCTCACATGCAAGTCTTTTTAACCCTTAAAGTAATTCTAAAGAGGTGAGGCTGTGATTGTGCAAACCGACAGCAACTGCTTGACATGGACCCCCGTCTTAAGGGGGGGCCCAGTGCCGACCTCCCTGGGAGGCGATCTGACTCGAGTTCATCTTAAATGTGGTTAATCTTGTGGCAAAATGACTGCGGAAGGATAGACGCGAGATCAGTAGTGCCATCTTTCAAGCCAGGATGGAATAATTACCGTGTCATTTCCAAACATCACTGTGCTGGAGATGAATAATAGCCCGCAATCTCCCCCTTTCTCTTTGTCTCGTGTGTGAAAACAAACCATGATTAGCCTGTCAGATTCAGCTGATGATTACCCTGATCAATTTCAATAATGGCCCTATCTGTTTCATGCCTCTTTGATTTGGATATTGGCTCTTTTTCTTTCCACGACGAGGAGCACAAACCTTGTCATCCCCGTGAGCCACGAAAGGGGCCAAGTTAAAAAGGAAAGCATAGGTGTACGTGGTTGATGGGCTGGGACCTCACCAGGGCCAATGTGAGCTGGGGAGATCTTTTTTTTTTACTTTTTTTTTTATTTAGGGGAGTAAAAGTTGGACAGATATTGTTGGTTCTGATGCACATTTCTTTTTTGGGGAGGTGTAAACACACTCAATCAGAGCCGTGAGATCATGAGAACCGCACCATTGCCCCGCCACGAAACAGACGCGCGCGCTAATTTGTTTTAATTCGCCGCTTCGGTTTGATGGCATGTTAATGGAATTCTAAAAAAAATGCAAAAACGATACGGAGAACAGCTCTTATAGAAACTGGCAGTGTAGAAACACAAACATTTTGCAAGAGATGCATGACACCACTTCCTTATTACAAAGCCAGACACCCAGTAATACCCCTTTTCCACCAAGAAGAACCAGGTGCTAGTTCGGTGCTTAGTTGGGTCTAATCTGGTTCCTCCTAAGAACCTGTTTGCTTTTCCATTGGCAAGGAGTCCAGTTGGAGCCAGACCATTGCGTCACCGTAAAAGGACTACGTTAGCATCGATTGCATAGCAGTTAAACAAAAGCAGTAAGTTGATGATAATATCTATGTTTATCTCTATAGATGGTCTTAAGGCTGACTGCAAGACGAAGGTTGCCTGTTGCCTGGACACATCCACAATTGCACTACTAGTGGGACACAACTGTAGCAGATTTCAGGTCAACAGTGTGTGCAAAACTTCCATGTGTCCCGGGAGTCATTCCAATACATGTATGATGGGACCAGGGAATTCCTAGAGAACAAGGACACTAATCACCACTTGTGTGTCCCTTTCCACCGTTGATGGTTGGTCACCATAACCCCGCCCCCAGCCCCTGACGTACTCGGTGCTTAGCTCTGGCCCAGCAAAGAGTTGGTTCTTGCTAAGCACCAGTTTTTAGAATCTGGAGTCGGTGCTAAGGTGGTGGAAACACAAAGAACTGGTGCTAAGTCAGGCTCTGGCTCCGAACTAGCACTGGAACCAGCTCGGTGGAAAAGGGGTACGAGTGTCGCATTTTTGCTGTTGTCACTCAGAGGATGGGGTTGAGCGCGGCCTGGGAGATGGCATAAGCTGCTTTTCGAAGGTCAATAAAGATAAATTAACTGTGTTCCCTCTGGCTGTTGTGTTGTGAGAGGTTCCTGATTGTTGCATAAAATCCTCACGCTCACAACCGAAACACGGTAACAGAGGTGTCCGCGCTGATCTTCTGTCCATAACAAAACAGCGAGGTATCATTTTTGCTTGTTTTCTCACATATCCTGTACTTACTGATAATGCAAGCCCATATATCAACGATAAGAACAGCTGTGGCCTTCTCGCTCAGACCTCTGATCAGTCTCTGTTATTGCAATTTCCTCGCACATCGTACCGTGAGCCCTGTCCCAGTGAGAAGCGAGAAAAGTCACGTTCAGATGGACGTCTCCCAGCCCAAATCACACACTGTACATTTTGGTTTAAAGGTATCTCTCATGTCAGATGATGCCTACCCCCCTCCCCCTCCCCCAAAATCATCACCACTTATGTTTAAACACAACACGTCCATGGGAAAACAAGTGTGTGGCGTCGAGACGAGAAGACGGAACCTCGGTGGATTATGTTGTCGTATAAACCGCTAAAGTCTTTGGGTTATTTGTGTCTAAATACATGCAACAAGTATTTATTTTCTGTTAACATGATCGTACTGATTGGTCTCTAACCCTCATGTGCTGGTTTGGAACATGGACAAGAACATTTTCTCAGACAACGGCATCGTGTATAAATGGCGTGACGTTCAAACAAGTAGCAAAGAGCATTAATAAATTTGCATTACTTGAGTCAGACGTTGACTCCACACAAGAGGAGTTAACTTTTTCCCTTCTATTTCTAATTGCTTAAGTCTAACGTAATTATTCTTGACACCGTTTTTGTGTACAACCAATTAAGAAAAACAAAAAAAACAAAACAAAACCCAGAAAGACAGGAAATTAGGGCGTTTGTTCTAAATAATTACAGCTTCATATTTTCCCTCCTCAAAAATATTTAAAACTAAACATAATTGGAAAAATAAAATTATAAAGATTAGCATAACACAACTGCAAGTATACCACTATAATGCTGAGAACGAAAACACTTGAAGGTCAAAAACAATTCTGCTTTCAACAACCAGACGGAATGATAATTATTATACATTAAAATATGATAATACTCGGCTTTCAGCCTCGGGGTAACCTAAATTCCTTCTGCTTCACTGTCTCCGTTTGACTTTGAGGTATTTAACATTCACCTCTCATACTTTGCTGTAAATTTGCCTTTTTTTTTTTTTTTTTCCTGGAGTTGACATGACTATGCGATGTGGCTGAAAAAAATTAAGACGAACTCATCCAAAGGAGAGAAATCACATTTAGAAAACCTTTTTTTTTGTTGTTGTTTTTTTTTCCTCGAGATGTATACATAAAAAGAGCTAATCCAGAATAATATAATTTAGTGACAAAAATATCCAATAAAATTCAATTAAAAGGTGAAACATTTGTTACATCCTTGAAATCTAAAAAGAAAAACAAACAAACAAACAAACAAAATCCCAACAGAAACTTATTACGTACTTATTTAGTGGGTCAACATCAATACGTTGCAGGATATTTCATGCACTCAGTGTGCATCAGTTTATGGTTCCAGTTGAAAAAAAAATACACACCCACGCACTCACACACACACACACTCACTCACTCACACGCACACACACACACACACACACACACACGTGCGCACAAAACACTCGTCTTCAAATCCATCCCTCTTCAAAATCTGAGCAGGAAGGGCAGAAGCACTACGAAGAGGAGACAGGAGTGTGAGTGCACTCCCATCGCGCCGCCACTGCCGTCCTGAACTGCTCTCGGTCCTGATAGGAAGGAAAAAAAGAAGAAGAAGAAGAAGAAGAGGAAAGAAAAACACCTGAGTAAGTTCGGCCATCGATGACGGACTCTTGTATCATGTTAGCCCTACAGGAGGTACGTAACTAAAGAAACCCACAGCATGACACGACATTTAAAGCCTTGAGATAACAGCGACGTAATAAAAAAGGATCACAGTTATAGTAGTGACACTATTTAGAATTACTGGGAATTAGTAGGCTTGGATCATTGGTGAGACGGCATCAACATGATAGGTGATAATTTAGCTATCATTGTGGTTTCAATCACAGGGGGTCAGCCCCGTGTTCCCACATGTCTCACATTTCTAAGACCGCGTTTACAAGAAGGGAAAACACAGGTATTTCCACGTGGTTTGGCCTCTTATTTACATGATCAAGAACAAGACCCTGTCTTTGTCTTAAGAAAACGATTACGTCTAAAAACTCTGGCCAAAGTGGAGATTTTGGAAAACTCCGGTTTAGCGATTGCACGTAAACAGAGAAACCAGCGTTCTTGCATTGTGACACATTGGTCTCTCGTTTGTTTGGAATTCCTGATTGTTTACCTGTTTGCTGAATTACAGAAAGTTAAATGTGTGCTGTGTCTAAATTGCACTGACTCATGGAGGTGAGTTTAATTTCGGTATGAGGGTTCATCACTCCACAGCAACCCCTTGTTGGAGTAGCCGTGTTGAGCTCGAGAAAGTTTGAAAGCTAGCTCTCTCCTTTAAATTGCCAGCCGCGGGATTGATTACCCTCTAACGACCAGGGGTAGAAATCTAGAAACTATGGGAACATAGGGCCTAATTTTGAAAAAGATCTTAGACATGTGGGAACATAAGGCTGTGGGAAGATAGGCACACTCCCCAATCTTAGCATCTGGACTTGCTGGACTTTCTCAAAGACCTTTCACCTCTCATCCAAGAGACTTCATCAATTCTAAACTGACTGGTTGAGAGTTCCAGATTTTTATACCCTTCAGGAGTCATTGATACTATTGAAGCTTCAGTCTGCTGGGTGTGTGTTGCCCCTCCCCTCATTATGCGACTCGTTGGGTTCTTCCCTCTCACAGTGGGGTTTGTAGGAATTGTCAAGCAGGTCCAGATGCTACTATTGAAACCACAAGGAAAACCATGACCTGGATGACTAAGAATCTTCACAGACACGATATTTTAGCTGCTTTCCTTGCTGGTTTCAAGCCAAAGTTCAGGTTACGTCTTCAATGGCGGAGACAATTTGGTGGAACCTCACAGCACTACAACCAATAAAAGCCGAGAAACGCCCCACCCGGAAGTTATAAACTAATTTGCAACAGGAAACCCGTTTTCAGTGACACGTCTTTTGTTTTTAGACTACACCGTCAAACCTGCCTGTATTTCTTAGGCAGTTTATTTCCGATACAGAAGTTGTAAAGGGATCACCCTCATGCCTTCGTAGCTGCCTGATTTAATCCCTCAGATTGATTCTCGATGAGTGAAGTTGATGTCGTCAGCGCTTGTTTTCTCAAGCAGTCTTGGCTGGAAGTGAATGCTTCGTTTTCGAATCATAATGCGGCATGAATAAAATAAACCAGAGTCAGGAGGCAACCTTGGCTGACAAAATATATATATATATTTACAGTAAAAGCCTTCCATTAGCGGGGCTGCAGAGAGCAGCTGTTTTGAAGTGTGATGATCAAAATGACATTGTCTGCAGCGACGAATTCCGCACTAATATTCAAAGGGATTAAAACTGAACCTTGCACAGCATCCATAACTTAAAAGAGGTCTTGTTTTCCTTAACAAGGACATTTCTTAGTACTGAAGAAGAAAAAAAAACTAAAGGGAACATTTTAAAATGAAGCTTTTACTTCCACGTTTGCTTTGTTGCTGTTTTAACTCTTCTGCAGATTCAATGCTAATCTCTCTGAGTGAGATGTGGTTGATGTGAGTCCAAGTCTGCTTATGGTATGTATTAAAACATATGGTGCTTGAATGCATGCACTGTATTGGACAAATAATACAAGGATATATGTTTTTGTATTCAACCAACAAAACTGGATCACTTAGCACTTATTCATCAGTGTAGAACCTTTGCACCTACATGATAAAAACATGTGCTTAATCTTATTTTCTGGATATTTAACAGAAATTTAAAGCGGCCTCTTAGATACAAACCTGTTAAATATGCACTACAGATCACAACACAACAATCCACTGCTAAGCCACAATTCTAGGATGCATTTTATGAACCGAAACAAGCAACATTTTCATCATGCTCTTTTCAGGGACGAGACAAATTCCATCGAAATGAAGGCGTTGTATGAGGGTTGAAGGCAAATTGTAACTTTTTGCTTTGAAGCTCGCGACACAATGGCTGCTCATTTCCCTTGGATTTCCACGAGTTCACCACAGTTTCCTTTGGGGCATCTATCCAATTACCCCGCCACAGTGGATTATCCCTAATCCTGCATATGGTTAATTAGAATAATGACGTTCACTCATAGTCAAAATCAAAGCCAATAATACAATTCCGTTGTGTTAATGAAGTGGGGTCTGCTTGCAAGATGGTGCAGCCAGCAGTCACAAGGACACGTTAAATGGCGAGGAGGGTGAGGTGTTTATCTCTGCGCTATCGCCATCTGGTTCTAAAACCACTCATCTACTAGGAAACCCACCATCTACAATCACTACTTCTAGAAACATTTTAGTCTGCAGGAAAGCTTTGCAGCTTTTACGGTTTGCCATTTGCAGGTTCAACGAATCACACAAGCACACAGGAACGATCACAGTGAAAAATGGCGGATACTTACATTGGAAAAAGAGCATGCAAAGAAATCAAAATGAAGCCAGCGTCACACAGAGAGGCGGTTAGGTTCGGGAGTGAGAGAGATGAAGCACAGTTAGCAAAAGACAAGGGTGCATTGGCCATTTTCACAAAGATTCACGCGGCGTTTGCGCTGCAGTTTGCGATTTCCGCAACACGACAGCTCCTTTATGTCAATTCGTAAAGAGAACAGAGTTATAAACAGTTTAATTTTGACAGGATCAAAGAACCAAGAAATTATTAGTCTCTTGTTAATTCCAGCGAAGACACCCCCTATAACTCAAGAGACGACGCGGCCCAACCTCCAGTTTGTGAAAATGGCAATGTCTGACGTGTTCCAGCATGCTGTTAATACTTTTCGATCCGCGGCAGTTGAAGTGCATGCTGGTGCAGAATACTAACCTTGCAATAGCGTTGAGCTAGTGGGTTCAATTACCACTATACCAGAGGAACAAATGGAACAGAGCAACATGTTGGAAACAGAACAGCAACACATCATTGACAACACTTGTGAAAAGCATGAGAAGTAGGCTGCTGAATGTTTTTCTTTTTTACACCGTGGCAGCGCAGAGTTCAAACCGACAAGAGTGTCAACAGCTATTCATTCAAGTTTCGAAAAGTCATGTGTAAAAATACGAAACTGCAGGATTTTAGTTCTCGTTGCCGATCAGCGGTGATAAACTGATCATTCGATTCTGGATTATAGGGTCACTTTTGGTGGTATGTGATGCATTCAGGAGCATCTCTGTGCTGTGAGGTGGTATACAGGCCTCATAAAGCCCCTTCAGACATAGAAAACTGCTTCATCAGTCATGTAAAGTGATTAGCATTGTAATGTTCATACACAGGTATCTATTACATTAATGTTCCTTATGGCTTTTCCATTGTGAATGTGATGGATGTTTGCATGCCACCTCATAAATCTCTTATAGTTTCTTCTTTTGTCTTTTTAATAACTTAATAAAGGATAGTAAAGTTGTTTTTTCATAATTAGACAATACAATCATCATAGTAGTACTCTTAAGGACATGCAATGATTCAATCTGGGTGCATATTTTACATTGTACTGCTGTACCATTAATGCTAATCTGACATAAAACCAGTCCATTTGTAGGGTGGTGGAAAACAGGTACTATCTATAGACACAATGTGGTCAGATTTGTATTGTGGTTTTTTCAATTTTATATCATACTTAAATATATTTTCTGACCTCCAAACCATGATTTAAGGTCAAATAAACATCTATAAAAAGAAATATGTCCATATGTTGAGTCAGCTTTAACACTCGAACGTCACAATCTGGGATGAAGTAGGCAAAACTAGGAAGCACACTCATGGAGATGCAAAAGAAAAAAGTAAACCAAAAGAAGCAGATGAATTGCAGCAAAAGTTGAATTAAAGCAATAATTAAAAAGTTCATAGTGTGGGCTAAATGTGTTGGATAAATGGTTGAACTAGACAGCCAAATGTAAACTATTGAGGTAGTTGACTAATGTCTGAAACAACTGGCAAACAGCAATAAAGAAATGGTATTAAATCTGAAATAAAAGAAAGAAAAATGTATAAAGAAAAGACCAGTAATGTACATCATTATTAGCTTAATCTTTTTTAGTTTAAAGTCCACTAGAGGTGCTGAAGATAGTATGCATCGGACACCTTACTTAGTTTAAATCCCAGCCAGCCAGACCGAACATAAGCATGTGTATCAGGGCAGTGCTGAGTTTCCAGTGACTCGCACAACTCTTAATTTTCTGTGAAGGAATCGTTGAAAACATCCGCCGTTGTCACTAATAATTAAAACAAAACAAAACAATCATGCATTTTGGTTCTTTCATAAATTTATTATAGGTCTTTTAGAAAAATGACAAAATCTGGTGGGTCAAAAATATACATACAGCGATGCTAATCTCGTTAAATGTCCCTTGGCTATTTTCTCCTCAACTAGGTGCCTTTGGTTTCCGTCCACAAGCTTCTAGCTGTATCTTTAACCACTCCGCTTGACAGAATTGATACGGATCAACTACATTTGTCAGCTTTCTGACACTAACTTGTTCCTTCATCACAGTCCACAGGTTCTTCATGGGGCTAAAGTCAGGACTTTGGGAAGACAAGTCTAAAACCTTAGCTCTAGGCTGATTTCTTGCATGTTTGGGGTCACTGTCTTGTTGGAACACCCAACTGAATCCAAGGCCCAACCTTCTGGCTCATGATTTTAGTTTTTAGAATTTGGAGGTAATCTTCCTTCTTTATTTTTCAATTTACTTACAACTGCCAGCAAAACAGCCCCAGAGCATGATACTACCACCACCATGCTTGATGGTAGGTTTGGTGCTATTGAGGTTAAAGGCCTAACCTTCTCTCTTCCAAACATATTTCTGGTCATTGTGGCCAAATAGCTCAGTTTTTGTTCCATCTGACCTCAAAACTTTCCTCCAGAAGGCCTTTTCTTTGTCCATGTGATCAACAGCAAACTTCAGTCGACCTTTAAAGTGCCATTTGTGGAGAAAGGGCTTCCTTCTTGCATGGCAGCCTCTCAGCACATGGCGATTTAAAACATGCTTGACTGTGTCCCAGCAGCTTCTAATTCATTGCAGACCTGCTTTTTTGGTGATTCTTGGTTGAGTGTTAACCATCCTGACCCGCTGTCTCTCAGCTGCAGGTGATAGTTTGTTTTCGTCACGATCCTGGCAGTGACACAACTGTACCATGAACTTTATAGCTGCTTTGAAGTGGTTCCAAGTCAATTTCCTGTCTTGTTTTAAGTCACTGTTTCGCTCTTTCAGATCTTTCCTGAGCTCCTCAGACTTCCCCACTGTAGTGTTTGTGGCTGAGTCTACTGAGTGTATCCAATGAGCCCTATTTAAACTGGCTCAGAGGAGTCAGCAGCTGTAGTTAAATGTAGTTACTCACAGGAGGTGAAGAGTTCATGCCACTAAGAAACTTTGATTAACACAGTTTTTTACATCACCAAAACTGATCATTCAAGTGGATGTATGTTTATTTTTTACCTAGCGCATTCCATCATATGTCCAGAAGTTCCGTAATAAACCGATGAAAAAACCAAAACGCATGAATGTTTTTTTTTTGGTAACAAAGACACATGAGATTCAATGATTTGATCGTAGAAAACTTTAAGTTACAGGAGCCACTGGAAACTGAAGACTGCCATGATATACATGGTTTTTACAAGTGTATGTAAACTACTGCTCATGACTGTAAATAAAGCTCACTGTTGCCTCTTTCTTTTTATCTTACATATAGTTCATTAGTACTGTATATGTACTCACCATACAGAAGGAAACTTGTGTTTGAGCTCCCAAGTTTGTTTATGGCGACGCAGGTGTAGTTACCATAATCTCCGTCAGACACATTAAAGAATGTCAGCTTTGAGAGAGAGCCAGTATTGACAATTTCCATGCCATCAAAGCCGTTGAAGATCCTAAATGAGAGGGGAAAAAACAAACATGTCAGTCATATTTTGTTTTTTTTTCGCTTGCCAAATTAGTTAGAAAATAATTAATATTTAGGCTCACGATGTTAACACCTTATGACTGGGAACAGATCAGTAACCATCGATAACTATAGTGGAAACTGAACACACACACACACACACACACACACACACACAAACAGTCTTACACGTCTTCCATTTGCCTGCTCAAGATGCAAATGTGAAATTCATTACCTTCTGTCATCTTTATACCACTCAAAATCCGCCTCGGGCACCGCATCAGCCTCGCACTCCAGCACTCCTCTCTGGCCCAGAGTCACTCCGACGTCTCTGCCCTCTGACACAGTTGGAGCATCTACAAGGAGGCAGCAGCACATTGGAGCACTGTGTTCAGGACTACAAGGCAGCACAAGTCAAGCATATCAGGAGACGGGTCACGGCATTTTTGCCCTCCTCGTCCAGGGTTTTGATTCATAGCTGCGATCTGCACCACAACAACAAGCGAACAGGAACTATGAGTTCAAATTATGTGCAGCATTTATTACACCGCTGTTACTGCATGGTGTTAGGAACCGATGAGAGGGAATTAACTGTTCAGGCTTTAGTGATACCATTCATTCTACTTTTCCTGCTGCAAAGACGCTCTGTTAAGTAGATTTTAGCTGGAAGCTGTTTGAGGAAAATGTGGGAATTGGCATTTAGTTGCTGCTCATGAGCCCTCAAATGCTCACATTTTGAGGACTTGACATGAAAGAAGCTCAAACGGAAAACAACAAGGTTATCTGTGAATATAGTCTAAAGTAGGAATGCAAATGCAAAAGCACAGAAGCACCAAAATAAAGAAACAATAGTCCAACGAGGTGCACCAGTCGAGCACTTTATTAGGATCACACCTGGTCATTCTTGCAGGCAGCCAGTCACGCATGATTGGCTGATCATCAACACTGAGCCCGATCGGATGAGTCTCTGATTCTGGTGAGGCTACAGATGGTATGTTGGGATTTTGGCATCAACGGCACATATTCATGGACCCAGCAGTCAACAGTGCAGGCTGCTGTTGTGGTGTTATGGTGTGAAGAAGAATGTTTTCTTGGCACGTGTTCAGTCGCTTAGTAACACTCAGGGTTTGAATGCTACAGTCTGTCTGCATATCATTGTTGACCATCTATACCAGTCAGCCACAACATTAAAACCACTGACAGGTGAAGTGAATAACATTGATCATATTGGTACTATGTGCTGTTCTGCTGGAAAACCTTGGATTTTAACATCTGTGCTGATCAGACTTAGACACCCAAATAAACATTGTCCCACAACAAACACACTCCCTCATGCTGATGGAAATCCCAAACTTCACTGACCTACCCCTGCAGGAAAATGCACCCCACCACATGGAAACAACATCAACCAATCAGGAACATGTTGAGGAACATGACAATGGCCCAACATGTTGATCTGACCTCCAAACTTCCTACACCCCATTGTGATCAAGCATCAACAGGATGCAGTGGAACAAGTTGGATTGACAGAGGCCCCACTGCACAAGCCAGAGTACCCAAAGGATCCAGTGCCCTGGTCCTGGTTCCAGACCCCATAGGACACCCTGAGAGGTCCTCTGGTCCATACCCAATGGTTCAGAGCATTTTGGAGCACATAAAGGAGGACCAACACAATTTTGGGCAGGTGGTCATATTGTTATGCCTGATCAGTGTGTGCGTAATTTCTGTTTTCTGTTGGCTACTTCCAACAGGATAATGCACCAGGCCGCAAAACAAAAAGCCATCTCAGTGGACTTCAGCGGCCTCATCAGCCACCATATGTAAATTTGCAATTCACAAAACGGCGAAAGGGATGTTGTAAACCACGGCATCGCAGAGAGAATTTCAAAAGAGTGATTCCATGATGCTGAGAACAATGATATCAAGAGATGTCTGCAAAATGTCTGACTGTGGGTACAAGCCTGAATTGGAGCCGTGCATCGCATACGCTATTCACTATCTGTGTGTTACCATTTTTAAAATTCTCACCACCGACAACAGCAGAAATCTACATGCTGAACTGACATGCTTTGATGATCATGCAATCAGGTGGACCTGTTTGATTTTTTTTTTAAGTGGCTGTAAAGATTTCCAAAGCACGTTTACAACATTTGCCATCTAACAGGCTGCTCTCTTCAACACATGCAAATGCTCCACCAAAACAAGTCCCCCCGACATTATTTTTGCAGGAACGCTGTCACTGCATGTTTGATTTATTCAAGGAAATACAAGCAAAACAAAGCTTTTTTCCTCTACAGCAAAATGATAATGGGTGCAGTCAGACCATTCTCTCTCTAGTTTGAGAGCATAAGTGGGCCTGACTTAATTTGCCATCCTCATAAAGTGCTCAGTGAGTCTGTATCCTTGTCACAATTATACCATTATTAAAGCATCAAAATCATCACTATTCATTAGGATACTCGAAATTCGACAACGGGCTTACAGTTGACGGTGATGTCTACAGTCTGCACATCTGTGTCGATGTCGTTGACGGCTGTGCACTCGTACGTCCCCGCTCTCTGTCTGGAGATCGACGGGATTTCCAGGTACTCGTCGTCCGACGCCAGGTCCCCTACGAGAAGATCACACAAAGACAAAGTGGGAGAAAAGTGAAGTGAGGATGGTTTCGGAGTTAATGCGACGAGTCAACAGCTGCGGCTTCGCTGGGTATTTTCACACTCTTGCGTCCCTGCGTGGCGTCTCGTCACACTGCTGCACTGGAGAGGAAGAGGTTAGGTGTTGATTATGAGGGCTCATGGATACTTGGGGAAGTCATAATTAATCTGCTTGCTTTGGAAGCATGATGCACGGAGGTAACAATTGCTCTGGTGTTTGGAAAAAAAAGGAAGAATTTGTTCCAACCAAAGAAAGAGGCAATGTAGAAATCAAACATCTAAGTTCAGCAGAAGCGGAGACAGATCCTGGTAATGCTTGTAGAAATCCGATGTACTACACGTGTGTCAAAACCTACACTGGTAAATATCATGACATGTGTCCAATCCTGTATTCCTCTCATACTTCCTTGCATTGTTTCTTTCAGCTTCCTTCCACAGACCGGTTCTGAGCTCACTGACATTTCTGGAGGATGTTACAGCACTTGCTGATTAGAGCTTTTGTTCAGCCCCCACTCATTATCACTTGTCTGTCAAAACTTTCATAGTCTTGGAAGCTCACCAGAACTACTACTGAGATATGAGAGTATGAACGGGGAGGAAATGCCAGCCTCGCTTCTTTTTCTTGTATCAATTTGACACGCTCGACAGAGACACTTAATACAGCACTCAACGTACAGAACAAAAGACATAATTGACTTCAAGCCTCCTCCCAAGATGTTGGAAGGTGACAGTAATAAATTGCACGCCGATTCACTTTGCTGGGTTTAGGCACATTACTGGGAAGCACCTGGGAAGGCTGTTATGGAGACAAGTCCTAAGTGACACACTGATCACCTGAAGAGGAGTATCAGGAGGGTTTGTATACAAGTGCAGGTTACACTCCGTTCCATTTCTGTTACTCTTTGTTCCTTCTCCGCTTGTTTTCGCTCTCAAAAGAGGAAACTGCGAGTCGCCGGTGGAGACCACAGTGTCAGGTGAAGCAACAACGTAAATCCTCAGAGGAGACTTAATCAAGATGAGGCTGTCAGCGGACGCCTGTTCTCAAAGCGTTCACATCAAGCGTCAGTTTTCTGGCAGGTACCTTTCATATCAGCGGCAGAAGCAGCTGTCCTCCAGACTTACACATCAAATCCGTGCCTCTCCACAGCTAATGGCACTGAGAATAAATGCAAAACATGGGGTATATCTATTCTTTGTCTGTTAATTATCTTTTTAAACTTGGAAAAAAAAACCCAGCTCTAACACAGTTCTGTTGGAGTGGATGGAGAGTCTTCTCTTTTGTCAAAAGCAATTAGATTGTCAGTTGACTATTTCAGTTGGGATCTCTCATGTAAATGTCATGAATATGAATGTACTGGTTTCTCATAGCTTCTGCAACCCTCCTCATTTTCAGGATGTGGCAGTCTAATAGGTTCCATCCAACTGGTGTGACTCAGTCTGGCTTTGGTTTTATCATAAAAAACTAAATGTTATGCACTCCATCAGAATCGGCTAAAGCTTTATTGCCAAACTGAGTTCGCACGCACAAGAAATTTGTCTTAGTAACTGAAACTTACAGCACTAACGAAAAGTTAGTCAGACAACAAGATAGCAACAGAGTTAGTAAGTCGTAAATATAAAATCTACATCTAGAGTCATAAAAAATATAACAATCTAAATCGAGAGTTCTGGTAAATACAAAACATCTAAGTTCGCTGAGGTGAGAAGTACTATATAAAGACATAAAAATACAGATCAGCCACATTCTGACAGTCTGACCACTGACAGGTGAAGTGAATAACATTGATCATATTGGTACTATGTGGTGTTCTGATGGGAAACCTGGGATTTTAACATCCGTGTTGATGAGACTTAGACACCCAAATGAACATTGCCCCACAACAAACACACTCCCTCATGCAAATGGAAATCCCAAATGTCACTGGCCTACCCCCACAGGAAAATGCACCCCACCACATGGAAACAACATCAATCAGGAACATGTGGAGGAACATGACAATGACCCAACATGTTGATTTGACCTCCAAACTTCCTACACCCCATTCTGATCAAGCAGGATGCAGTGGAACAAGTTGGATTGACAGAGGCCCCACTGCACAAGCCAGAGTACCCAAAGGATCCAGTGGTTCCAGACCCCATAGGACACCCTGAGAGGTCCTCTTGTCCATGCCCAATGGTTCAGAGCATTTCTGAGCACATAAGGGGGACCAACACATTAATAAGCAGGTGGTCATAATGTTTTGCCTGATCAGTGTATGAATGTATGTATACAAAGATTTAAGGCAGTACAGACTCTTATCCATCTCAGAGTAAAATCTTATAAGTGTAACAGTGGTCTCGACTTCCCGTGTGGACTTTTGTGTGTGGGTGGTTGTTAAGTCCCTCTGCACCTCCACTCGTCTTGCAGCAGCGGTGAAAGGCACAGTCTTTGAGTGGTGCACAGGCTTGTCTTAATTGTCCACCTGAGAAGGTGCGAATAAAAGGCAAACCTGCAGAGGCTTGCATGCGTCACCACTCTTGCTGCTGGAGCTCACGGCGCCCTCTCCTCTGCTTATACTTTTGCACCTCGTCCCCCGCGTATCGAGATATTTATTTACTGTAATAAAACTGTAATTGTTGTAAACCCTGGTGTCGATGGTAGTTTTCCTGTTTGGGAGTAAAACAGAAAGTGCACCGGCTGCTCCTCTGCCGTATGAGCTCTTTCTCTCTCTCTTTTCAGTCAGATAGTGTTCAGTGTTTGAGTTGGGTTTTCTGGTGTTTATTTACTTCATTTTCGCTACACTTCACTTTCCACCTATACATATATTCAAGACATTGCTATGCTATGAAAGATACTGACTTCCATACTGTGTACAGTCATTAATAAATTTATGCTTGGTTAAATAAATATTTAGTTTCACGAGTGGCAACCTTTGTGTTCGGACACCTGAGTGGTCTAAAATTCATTCTGCCAGCTGACAATGAGCCCACATCTAGCCAGAGTCTTTAGCCACAAGAACAGGAAGACCTGATCTCAACTTAATGTCAGTTTGGAATTACATGGAGAGGCAGAACCCTGGATAAAGCAGATAATAATAGTCAGTCCATCCAGGAATTCGCGATGTTGCAATCGCAACAATGAACGCAAATTCAACCAATCTCCTGCCCGACCTTGCAATTTTGTCCAATCACTGCGACTTTTCCGCAATTTTGTCCCGCCTCCCGTGAGTTCCACCAATCACAGCAGTCCCCAGCGCAAACATAATGTACGTATGTCACCGAATTCACTTCCTTGTTTATGGTTTGAAGATGCAGACGTGCGATAGTAATGATTCTCAGTTACCAACAAAAACTACTGCTAAAGACCTGCAAAACAATTCCCTGATGTTCTTAACCAAAGCAGAGATAAACTGTTTTCACCCCGTGGAATATTGAGGTGGAACACAAACCAAAATCATCGACTAACAAAGACTTTTCTACCGTAAACATATCAGGAGAATGGGTGAAACCAGCGGACCACAGACCAGACAAACCACCATGATGAAGCTGTTGCATCCAGATCTGTGGCAGCACTGAAACAATGAAGGTCAGTTAGATTAATTAACTGACGTGACGAGCTGTGAGCGTGTGTGTGTGAACACGCGTGTGCCAGGATGTGGAAATAACTTTTTAAACAAAACAAAGAAAAAAATGCAACTTTTTAGCAATTTTTTTACCGCCCCCCTGCAATTTCATCGCAACAAATACGCTTAAAACATCAAAACTTACATCGCAAACTTTTAGAAAAACTGCTGCTAATTCAGCAACAATCTGGAAAAACGTCCACAAAATCCTGGAGGGACTGAATAGTATAATTCTATGGTGTATATATAACATCCTACAGTATGATGCAAACACATTTTTTTTTCACATCATGGATGGTTGAAAATCATTGAAATCATTCCCAACCGGACTGGAAAGCCCAGAAGAGAGCTTGTTCAAACCACAATCTTTCCATTCATGTGACCTGAAATTAAGTAGAAAATAAAAAATTACCACAAGCCGACCCAAGTTTTTGCGCCTTAACGTAGCCAAACCATTACCAGAGCAAAATATTAAACTGCAGCTGATGTTAAACTGCTGATAAACTCTGTCTGATGTGGTGGGTCCTCCGGCTCTCCATGTCTAGATGATCTATAGTTAAACCTAATTAATGAAGCTACTCCTGTTGCTCCATGTGTTTTGGAGACACTCATGGATCCTGCTGCTGTCTGACGCTGCAGGTTTGTAATAAACTACGAAGAAATAGTCCTAAACAGCTGGAAACGAGCCGGACTGAGCCGCACTGATCAGCTGTCTGTGATAATTTATAATTCCAAGTATTTAATTGCTCATAAGTGCTGTTGTTCAGTGTGCAAATGTGGCGTGGTGTGCAGTGTGGAGACGAACATATGGATCCTGCTGATGTCTGATGCTGCAGGTTTAACAAACTCAGAGTCAATAGTTCCAAACAGCTGGAAAAAAACACACTCAGGCTCCTCTTTAACATCTCGCGGGGGGGAAAAAAACCTGGATTGCACTCATTACTGGTGAGTATCGTTATTCTGTTAGCGTCCGTTTCCGTCGCGGTAAAGTTTTATTGTCGTGGACGTTTCACTTTGCAGCCTAACAGATTTGAAATCGTAGGGCAACGTCAACGAAACAGGTGAGCTGTGATTCAGCATCTCTGTGATGTTCTAGGACGAATATCGACGCCGATACATGAAAAGTCCTTCCCTTAACTGCATCACACACACAGCTCAAAGTACCGCTGCTTGTTGGTCCATCGTTAACGCGAAGGTTCAGTTCAGACCAAGTGAGACGTGATCAGGCTGCACATTCAGACATGAAGCCGGCATGTTAAATTGGAGAAAAATGGAACAAAGTGCATGTCTGAAAGGGGTCAAAGTGAACGTTTGAATTAATAACTGGCTGACCCACGATGACGTCTAATCAGTCCCAAAACCTATGCATATCATGTGCCAAGAACTTTATCTATGAGCAGAAAAACTATGAAGTCTCATACTGTGGTCTCAATCACTACTTTCACATCTTCTTCAATGAAGCTTGATGCTGAATTTATAACATATGATCCCATTTATAGTAAAGTAGATCATAAAGCAGGTTATTTTTAGGGCGGGGCTGCCTTTTGATTGACAGGTTGCTGCCCTATCACAGCTGCCCGGTCAGATCCACTGCTCGCCTGTTGCGTATGGTTTCAAAAGCCCAACATAGCAACGGCCAAATCCCAAACTCAAGGCTTCAAAACTGTAGTCCACGTCTACAATATCTACAATCCCACGAGCTCAACTCTCCCCACACAAACACTCAACACTCGCTCAATCATCAACTTGACTTTTGAGCCCTTGAAGGCATGGACGGTGGGTGTCAACTCCGCTCCTTTGGGGATGTGAGTACTAGTAATTGCAGCTACTGGCTAATTAACTAAATTTGACGCCATTTATTATTGAGATACAGATACTGTGATGATTAACACAAAGCATAATCAGCAAATAAATCATGATGTCGCCTATTATTGTTGGAAAAATCCCACAGTGGCGCCTTGTCATTAGGTTAGGATGAAACTTTGTTGATCCCCAGGGGGAAATTGTAAAACTACCCGGCAGTAAGTATTAAAATCAGCTTCACTTATTTTGCAGCTGCAACATCAGAGTGTTGAAAACATTCATGCATCATTAATTATATTCCGATTTTATAATGCGCATTACCCTGACACTGTCACTGTCCTGCTGCATTATCGACGGAACTTCAGCTCGACAGCCAGCAGAACGTTATCCTAGAATTCATCCTGGATATTCAGATAAACTTGGGAATTCATTTGCCCCTTGATGATGGCAAACTGTGGCGAGGCAGCAGATCATTATATTGCTGCCACCACACTTTATCATCGGGATGATGTTTTTATGTTACACCACATCAGTGAATGCTCAAAACAAAATCAAAAATCAACCTCAGTTTCAGTCGTCCAGAAAACATATTTTTAAGAGAGTTGTGCTCTTTGACTAAATTCAGTTTTTATTTTTTTGAGAGACGCAGCTTCCTCCATGGCATCTTGCCACGGATGTCATGCACCGTGATTTGCATATGGTAGACTCGTGAACTCATGGCGTGACTCATTTTTAAAGCCTTAAGCTGTTACGTTGGGTTCTTTTCTCCTTCTTAAATTCGTTTTTACCTCATCTTGAATTCTGCTTTTGTGCTTTGGAAGTCATCTTAGCTGGGAGAAAAGCCACATAGCTAAATACCTTCCATTCATTGACAGTTTGTCTAACTGTGGGCTGATAGGTAGCTAAACTCTTTAAAAGTACTGAGTTACCCTTTCCAGCTCCATGCAGATCAATGGGGTCCTTATGTTCCCACCTTTTAAAGATTTTTTTTTCATTGAAAATTTTGAAAATTGGCACCTATGTCCCCACTTATCTCACATTTCTAAGACCCCTTTTACACGAAGAGAAAACGCAGATATTTCCACGCAGTTCATCTCTCCACAGCAACCCCATGTTGGAGTAGCGGCATTGAGCTCGAGAGAGTTTGGAAGCTAACTCTCGCCTTCAAATCTCCAGTTGCGGAATTGAGTGGCGAACCCCAAGGGTAGAAATGTGGGAACTGTGGGAACATAGGGCCTAATTTTGAAAAATATCTCAGGACTGTGGAAACATAGGGCTGAGGGAACATAGGACTGGGGAACAAAGGGCTTTGGGACTATAGGGATGTGGGAACATATTGCTGTGGGAACATAGAGCTGTGGGAACATAGGGCTGTGGGAACATAGAACTGGGGGAACATAGGGGCTGTGGGAACATATGGCTGTGGGAACATATGGCTGTGGGAACATATGGCTGTGGGAACGTAGGGCTGTGGGAACATAGAGCTGTGGGAACATAGGGCTCTGGGAACATATGGCTGTGGGAACATGGCTGTGGGAACATGGCTGTGGGAACATAGGGCTGTGGGAACATGGCTGTGGGAACATAGGGCTGTGGGAACATGGGGCTGTGAGAACATAGGGCTGTGGGAACATAGGGCTGTGGGAACATAGGGCTGTGGGAACATAGGGCTGTGGGAACATAGGGCTGTGGGAACATAGAACTGGTTGAACATAGGGGCTGTGGGAACATATGGCTGTGGGAACATAGGGCTGTGGGAACATAGGGCTGTGGGAACATAGAGCTGTGGGAACATATGGATGTGGGAACATAGGGATGTGGGAATTTAGCGCTGTGGGAACATAGGACTGTGGGAATATAGGGCTTCGGGAACATAGGGCCTCATTTATAAAAATATCTTAGGAATGTGTTAACATCGGCACACTCCCCAGATCAACAATTCTTAGCTATTTCAATTAATAGTAAGTCTTTGGATAAGCTGTTTTTGTAATACCTGGGTAATATCAAAGCAAATCTAAAATGCGCATTTGGTTAGTTGACTTTGGTTGATGTCATTTGCCGAGCACTACAATGTGAATGTTTTCAGCATAGAAGAAAAACTACCTACACATGTCTGCACTGTTACCGTCGTCATGATAGATTGTGGTCACACTGCTGCACTTCTTCATGTGCTGCTGCTTTCAGTTTGATTGTCACTCGCCCAACTGTCAAAGTAAACCGCTGCAAAGCATGCGCCAAAGAGACGAGTTCTTATTTATGTGTACAAGCGGGAGAACAAAGAGTTCAAGAGACACTTCAGTGGCCGCTACACAGCGGTGTGAAAAACACCCAAACAACTCATTATGGCATTTCTCCATTTTAATGGGTAAGAATTTCCAAAAAACAGCATCACTGCTTTGTCTGGTTTTTTAGGACTTGTCACCTAGGACAAAGCACTTCTTCTTCTCCCCTTACCCCTACAACAACCTTTCTAATTTATGAGTCTTTGTTAAAGAGAACTGCTGGATTCGTGACTGAGTCATTAGCGAGGTAGCACTGTGTCCTGCACTGCCATTAAAATGACATGGCAGGGCGTCGGGGAGACGGCACAGGAGACAGTGGTCGACAGAAGAAAGCAAAGAGAGCCGGGAAGTCTCGGGAGGCTGGCGGAAGATAATGTACCCTTTCTCTGTCCCTGAAATGCCATGCTCAAACTCAAGGGCAAAGAAGAAAATGGGGTAGAAAATGGAAAGAGAGAAAGATATTTGTGTGCGAGGCAAGGGGAGCAACTTTGAAGGGGAAAGAAAATACAGGAGAGCAGATGCTTGAGGGATATAGGCATTTAAGGAGAGGGAGCAGGGGGATACGGCGAGGTAGGATTTAAATTGATGAATCCAAGCAGGGGGAGAGAAAGAAATAGAAGCAGGATGGCAGATAGGAGCTGTTAACAGACAGAACAGGACACATAACCAAAGAGAGAGTGGGAGTGGAGACGCTGTTACCATGGCCATGATGGAAACAAGTCAGAGTGAAATGTGTTGGAAAAAGAAGCGACAAAGCTGTTGTTATTCAAACAAACACTGTGAGAGAATGCCTATTTAAAAAGACGTCCAGGAAGACAATGAAGACCGACTGCCACTGTAATGCAGTTTGACTCTCAACCGGTGCCACTGCTTCTGCTGTATCAGGTGAATATACTGTTATTTTTTTCACTGTTTATTAGTATATGGACTGTCTTAATGCACCAGGCCTCCTTGGATGCGTCATCATCTTTAAAGGAAACGAAAAAGAAGAATCCTAGAAGTACAGCAGCTTGGGGTTCCACCTATTACTGTGATGCAAGGAGACAGCGTTACCTCGAACAGAATCTGCAGCCTAGATTTGACCTGTCAATGGCATCGCATGTGTTTGGAGCGCACAAAGAAAAATGCAAACTCTAATCTCCGAGGCCACAAATCCTTTTGCATCTCAGTTGTGGTGCTGGAGAAGCAGCAGCGTAACACAAGGTACAGAATGAGAGTGAAAGCTGGGAGGACTGTACTGTATAAAAAAACACACACCATCGGTCTTCATTCCACTTCAGTAAGCGTTGACAACCCGCTCCCATCAATTGATACAGTAAATAAGAGCAGAATTAGTCTACAACTGGGGATCTTTCTGTTGCAACAATACCTCCTGTATTTATAAGCGCTGGTATCTGCCCACCCAGGGACAGTAGATGAAAAGCAGCTCATGCCTAAGTTCCTCAAACAACAGAGTTTACCTGGTGGCATCAAAATGAACAACATTACATCCATCTTGCGTCTAAATCTGTCTGACAGAGGCAGCAATGGGTGGTTGACGTGGGGGTTCAGAGTTTGAAGCAGTGCAAGAATTTGGCCCAAAGGAGTTGGAAAAGACCAAAACTATACCTGGGTATAGAAGGTAAACACATATTAAACAACACTGAATGCATAGACACAAGAAGCTACACTCCATAAGACTTTCCGTACATTAACCCTTGCACTTTTATGTCTCGTCTCTCCTGTAGTTTGTGCTTTCTATCTGATATCCTGTTCCCTCTTGCCCCAACCGGTCGAGGCAGATGGCTGCCTTCCCTGAGCCTGGTTCTGCCAGATGTCTCTTCCATGTAAAGGGGAGTTAAGTGCTTCTCAGAGTGACACAGTTGGGCGTCTCTGTAACATTTTGACTTCATGAGGTTCCTTGAGATGACATATGTTGTGAATTGGCACTATACAGATCAAATTTAAATTGTATGGAGTTTATTACGATTACTGCCTTATGCCTTAAGAGAAAGAAGAAATAAACAAATAGAGGTATTAAGAACATTACTGATGATCTCCATAAATGATTATTATAAATTATTAAATCAACAGCCTTATTAAACAGCTATAAGTCTGCATCCATTGTCACATAGCACTTGCCTACTGTTGCTAAATATACAGACGGATGGTGTTTACTGAGCACCAGTGCTAGCAGCAGGCCCAGACACTGCAGAGGCTGCTTACTGAGCCAAGATTAAAATAGTCATTTGAGCTTTTCAGACGCCTTCAGAAGAATGTCAATACATTCTGTTTTATGGCGGTATTCTTGGACACTTGAAGTGATGAGACTTTGTAAACGGACAGTTTCCATTGATCCGGACTGAGTTCAGGAGTTTGGTGTTTTCCTGCTGCGGGAAAACAAAACTCGACTCTTATGCGAAGACAGACTTAGAGTAAGTTTGTGGATGACAGAGGTACAAACGAATGGCATTAAGGACATTAAGACAAATGACTGCCGCTTTGTGGTCACAAATTCTGTCTTAAGATGAATTTTGAGTTGATCAGTTGAGTTTTTTTTTTCTTTTTATGAATTTGTTTATTTGGTGGATACAAAACCAAACTGAGAATTCAAACGTGGCATTACACGCAACAAAGCAGGAAGTGACGAAGGTGGGTTCTTGGAGAAACCATTTGCGCGCTTTGCATAGCAGCGAATGTCCAAAGTCCTGCTGTAGCCCAGAGAAGTCATGGATTGTGGACAGTTTGAAAGTAATGTTCAGGCACTGACAGTATATTTATCTATGTTTTTATGAGCACATCAAATGAGGTCAACAACAACAAAACTGCACAAAATCCACAGACACACAGTTCATAATGCACTTACAAGATTCAGACAGAGAAACAGAATAAAAGACATTTTTCCATTAAGCTCATAAAACTGAGGAGGGCTCTTGTGGACCAGCATTTTGGAGTCATTTTTCTACTAGCGGCCATAAAAATTACAAAAAGATATGTATCACTTTTACTGAGACCTTTGGGACCATTTCCAGGGAGCAAAGAAGTGAAATCGAATTTCGGGTCGAGAAATTAAACTTTCCGAAAAGGCTGGACGGGTAAACAAAGCCAGAATATGAACTGAAACTGTCCACAGTCCTCCACCAGAAGATTATTTTGGATTCCTGCTTGTGGTTCATGAAATATACACAAACTATCTTCTTCCAGCTGAGTATCCCTCCAAAAACTTTACATTAACTACATCAAAGGAAAAATATCAAAGTCTGTTGCAATTCTATATAAAGTCAAATATCTCCTAAATACATCTTCATTATACATTTTGTACGGCTCCCTCATACTCCCATACATGAGTTACTGTGTGGAGGTGTGGGGGAACACGTACAAAACAAATACAGAGCCGATCTTCATTCTACAGAAAAGAGCAATAAGAATCATAAACAAAACCACCTACAGAGAACCGACAAACCAACTCTTCATCGAACGTAATACATTAAAATTTAAGGATCTGGTCGACTACAAATGTATTCAAATCATGTACAAAGTTAAAAATCAACAACTACCAAACAGCATCCAAAGGTTTTTTCAGCTGAGAGAAGGCAAACATCATCTCCATAAAACAACCAGTGAGAACCAACATGAAACTTCACTGTGTCTCTATGAAAGGAGTTAAACTATGGAACAAGCTGCAGTGATGAATTGAAATCATGTAACTCAATAGGCAGGTTTAAACACATCTTTAAAACAGAAATATTAAACAGATATAGAACGGAAAACTAGGGGGAAATTAGTACCATCACGGGTCCTGTGTATCCAGTGATGTGTCATTTTGTTTTTCTTGCTTAATTTCGGTTTGTATGCTGTGATTTGTTTGTTGTTGCATTTTGGTGCCAACTATATTATTGACTATGAGGAATAAGGGGTAGGACTAGATAAGTTTTTTACTTCTTCCTACACCCTTTTCGAACTGAATTTGATAGTGGGCGTATGAAAAAAAACGCTGTAATATTTGTAGTTGCTTACTATTATATTTTATTTTGTTAATATGTATATATGTATACATATACATATGTATTATTTTCATTCAAGTTCGAAATAAAGTCATTATCATTATCATTATCATTATCAAAAGAGACAATCAATGGAAGCAGGCAATGCTTCCCAGCCAAACCTTCTCTGATATGTCTGTATTAGCTTTGTTTTGTTTTGTTTTGGGGTTTTTCTTCCCCATCATCTTTATTCAGTGAGGTTAAACTCTTTGTTTGCCTCTGATTCCCTTAGTTGTTTCTTCTTTTTTGCGTTTGTTTTATTTTTATTATTATTATTAAAGCACCACTTAGTATCTGGTTATTCTCAATGGCTTCACATAATCTGACTTTCTTAGCTCCTTGACCCAAGTGTGAGCAGGTGCTACAACCTTGAGGCAGAGGTAAAACACAAGAAAGGAACAAAGGATTTATTCCTGGGAAGCACGAATACCAACTGGGGTTGAATCGATTTAGTTTTTCCACATAAATTATTAGTAATAAAAGGGACTGATACCTTATATTTGGGCCCCCTTATGTGGTCCAAAATGCTCTGAACCATTGAGCATGGACAAGAGGACCTCTCAGGGTGTCCTATGGGGTCTGGAACCAGGACATTGGCAATGGATCCTTTGGGTGCTCTGGCTTGTGCAGTGGGGCCTCTGTCAAACAAACTTGTTCCACTGCATCCTGTTGATGCTTGATCAAAATGGGCTGTAGGAAGTTTGGAGATGAAATCAACATGTTGGGTCATTGTCATGTTCCTCAACATGTTCCTGGTTGGTTGATGTCGTTGCCATGCGATGGGGTGCATTTTCCTGTGACATTTAGGATTTCCATTTGCATGAGGGAGTGTGTTTGTTGTGGGACAATGTTTATTTAGGTGTCTAAGTCTCATCAACATGGACGCCAAGATCCAAGGTTTTCTATCAGAACACCACATAGTATCAACATGATCAATGTTATTCACTTCACCTGTCAGTGGTCAGAATGCTGTGGCTGATTGCCGTACATTTGCAGTGAAAATCAAAATATTGAAGTTAAGAATAACACAAACTCCTACACATCAGTTTGTTCTGATATTCAATCTAATATTTAGCTCTCAGAAAATCCCCAGTTATCTCACACTATACTGCCTGTACTGACTGGCAAAACATCCCAGTGCCCCAAAACATCTCATTTCAAGATTGCTTGTTGCATGCTTGTACTATATTTCTCTCTGCCATCGGTGTTAATATTATTAACTGTTAAATGACAACAGATCAGTGGTATTTATTGAGAAAACTCACTGAAAATTAGACCAAATAACACCAATAAGAACATACAGGCAGCATGCTGACATTTATGAAAGGACATGTCATAAATAATCTGCCTGCTCCCTGCTAACATTGCAACAGAGAGAAACACATGTAACCATGGAAACGCCATGCATTAAGGAAGACAACAGAAGCTTATAGCTTATATCTAAAAATGCAGTGATGCGGCATCATAGCGCTTAAGTTCTTTCTTTCACCTTCGGAAGGGTCAGAAGCTACAGCTACTCCATCAACTTGAAATTAATCTTTCTAAGCAACCGGCGGCGTGAAAATCCGGGAAACTTTTATTGCTCCCAGGCCAAATTCAATCATGTGCATGTTCATTCCCGGCTGCCTTAATGCACCGGGTGTCGGCTGGCCACCTGGGCCGACAAACTTTGCAGTCAGGTTGTGCGGTCTGTGGGAGATACTGAGGATCACTTCTGATCCGCCACAAGCCCTTAAAGCCATCTATCTATCAAAGGTGAGGGGGAGCTGGGTCACGGCTGTGTGAGAACCCCGGCCTCAGTCTGAAATCATCAATCTTTATGCACACACACACGCACACGCACACACACGCAGGCACACACACACATACACACACACACACACACACACACACGCACGCACACACACACATACACACACACACACACACACACACACACACATGCGAAGAATCTTTATTTATTTAATGCGGCCTTTTTAACACCCTGGAGTGCTTGCAATAGCTGGGCCCAAACTGAATGGCCCCGGGCTGGAGGAGAGTTGCACTGCAGTTGGGAGATACTGGAACAGAAGTTTGGACTTCAGCAAGGACCAGGACATTTTCTGCTCTGCTCTGCTGCTCTCTGTCTGACTCCGTGTGGCAACTGTGCACCGCGACTCTCTGCATTCCTACTCAGCTTCCTTATCAAGTCCCCCGGTCGCATAGAGGGGGATGAAACCGATACGAAAAAAATAGCTGCGAGAATTCAGCACATTGAGCAATTTGAGAGGAGGAGGGGGGGAAATAAACAAGCAAAAAAAAGAACAAATAAAAAAGAAAAAACACTGAATCACTGTCTTTTATCTTGCAAGAGGAAAATCAAAATGACAGTTTCTCAAGCTCATGCTCGTCTATTTACATTTTCATCCCACACTAAACTAAAAGCCAATAGACAACCCTGAATTGTAGTTTTGTTGGTGCCTGCGAGAGAGAGAGAAAAAAGGATCCTCACTATGAATTTCAATGGACTTTCTCAGATATGGATTTTAAACAGATAAATAAACATAAGCATCCAGTCAATGCATCCATTTTGATCGTAAAGAACGCCGAGATGAGCACAGAATAAAGAGTCCCTTTGAATGGGGCCGCCTTTGAAAAATAGCTTGTTTTACATAAAGATTCTCAATCAGTTTAGCGTCGCGCACAAAAGTCATCTGTGGTGGAAGTGTAGCCATAGGCCCAACACACACACACACACACACACACACTGCTGTTATCTTGCATTGCACAGATGCACAGCACAGATCAGAGTTTGTGATCTGAACTGTCTCTATAAAAGATTAGTTTTAAGACCTTTGCTTTATTGGAAAACTCCCCATGAACAAAACATAAAAGAGATGCAAAGGAACCTGATGTCACAAGTCCATCGTGGGCACCCCAGGGTGGTAAGTCACGGAGGTTTTTAGGTTGTTTTAAGGTTCTTCAATGACAACTAAACTAAACAAAACACTAAACTTAAGCATGCGTGTGTCTACTTTGAAACCCGGTGTGATACATCAAAACAACACTTTAAAATAATCTCTCTTCTCACATCAGATCCTGACGTTAAGGCATCAATAAAACCAGCTGTTAGATCCAGTTAATGAGATTTCACAGTAATGGTTCCCAGAGTCAGGTAAGTGGTTCAGAAACACACGGTCAAGGTTAAGGTCAGGGTAAGCTTGATTATCCCCGAGGGGCAATTTGTTCTACAGCCAGCAGCATCACACGGACAACAATCAACAATAAACACAATAAATAGTCCATTAAAGACAACGGCACCAACAATACAAAGAGTTATTCAGCAGAACAATGGCTGCCGGAACCAAAGAATTCCCCATGCTATTGGTCCTACATTTAGGAACACTGCATCTGCGACCTGATGGAAGCAACCTGAACTCATCATAAAGGGGATGACTGGGATCATCAAGGACTGACTGGGCCTTCTTCAGAGTCCACCTCTGGCACAACACAGCCGGGTCATTGAGTGTGGTGCACGCTTTAGTGATGCCCTGCAACCTCTTCCTGTTTTTAAGGGTGAGCAGCCCATACCAGCTGATGAAAGAATGTTGCACCTTCCTGTCCTGTTTTGCCTGCTGTAGAATAAAAATTACAACAGGGTGGGGGGGACTGAATGGTAAGCCTTCTGTCAAACCTATTTTAGGTGCAATTGCCTGTTGGAGGTCATGATCATATTGCAATGGGATGAGCATCTTGCTTTCGTAGGTTATTGGTTTGCTGATTAAGAGAACTGGCTAATGAGGCAGCTTGTTCTAACAGGATGTTATTTTTACTTTATTTTTTACCCTCAAGCTGAAAAAAGGACAAGAAAAGGGCATTTTACCTTCACATTTCACTGACATTTATACATCATTCTCAGTAGACATGATGCAATTCAACAGTTGTTCCACATAGGGTGATCATTTTTCAGATTTTATTTGTTACCACATACAGTGAAGCGATTTTTATTTGTTCCTATTTATGCATTTGATCTACATCTGTATGTATGAGAGAAAGAGTAGTAGCACCAAATAATGTTAATAAAACGAGGTCAGACTAACTGGACCTTATTTATATTCAGAAGAACTCCCAGGTGTTTATCCCAAAATAAAAGCCATGTGCCACCCCCTGCAGCCTCCTGCAGAAGAGGATGGGTGCTGGTGGAGCAGCTTGCTCGCTGGGCTCCGCTCGGCGCCCTACACCATGACTAGGTCACAGCTCCAGAACCGAATGACCTGTATATCCTTGGCCCGTATAAATGTCAAGCCTCTGTTTCAAACTCAACATGTCTGAGAAAAAGCCAGGAGCAAAACACCCGCTCCAAAATAGCAAACATTTATTTCGCATGGGCTGTCATAGCCCGAGTAAATAGATAGACAAATAGAATAACGACTCTCTCAATGCAGTATTAAAGTACTGATGCTGTAAAGGTTAAAAGCAGGCAATAAGAGCGCAAGAGGAACGAAAGTGGCTCCAATGGGAGCTGATGGGTTCTAATGCGCATATGTTTACCCACATAAAGTAGCAAGTCAAAATTCTCCAGAGATACAATCTGCCTCAATGAGTCAGTGGTACCCACTCCACTGACTTCCTGCTGGTAAACACTTCATTGACAGAGGCCCCACTGCACAAGCCAGAGTACCCAAAGGATCCAGTGCCAACGTCCTGGTTCCAGACCCCATGGGACACCCTGAGAGGTCCTCTTGTCCATGGCCAATGGTTCAGAGCATTTTGGAGCACATAAGAGGGACCAACACAATATTAGGCAGGTGGTCTTAATGTTATGTCTGATCAGTGTATGCTCTCCAGTTACATTCAGGGATTTATACCTGCTTCAGAAACACAACTTGGCCAGTTGGTCAGTTTTAACAATGACAAATATCAAAATCCTAACAGTAGTTCAGTTTCTGATGACATGTATATTTATGTACATATGATGGACCGCTGCATTAGAATTATGAGCTTGCTAGTCATTGATGTGACCAGTAGGATTAGGAGAAGAACTTGGCGGGTGTCTTGGTGAGTGACCACCGTTTGATAATGGCAACTAGTGCTGTGTTCACATCGCATTGATTCGCCATCACATATAGGGATATAACAAAAGGGGTGACTAACAAATGTGCATGAGCATGAATGTGCACAGGGCACACTGTAATAATGTTGTGTGGTTTGGTCGAAGAGCTGTGTTTTTGACAGCTAGAGGACTGTGAGAGAGTATTCCACTAAATTCCACTGGATATACTCCACCTTTAATACTGGCACGAGTACTGATACTTACAGAAACAGAAACAATGTGCATGGATCAGCTGAGACAGGTGACGTTTCTCTTCGTCTAGCATAGTCTCAGAAGCTGCTCCTGATGCTGGAATTGACGGAGGTGTATATTAAGAAGACCATACCAGCTATCAGGCTCACACGTCCATCTGTAACACCATCATCTCTGGAAGCATAGCACGCCTCCATTGTTTGAGAAAGTGTGGACTTCATGTCCTGACAGGCTCAGAACCACCTTCTACCCCGCAATGCACTCAAGACAAAGCATCTTTATGTGCACTGCTCAAAATGCTGAATCTAAATTGCTTTGTTAGTGTCTCGTAAAAGACATGAAACCATGCATTAACTTTTCAAACAGTCATTTCCAAGACATCTTAGGTAAAACTTCTACCTACAAGTTTCTGTTTAAAAAGACAAAGCATGATTGCTTCACTTTTCTAGGTTCTTGTTTCGGTAGATCTGTTCAAGTCAATACAACTGGACAGAAGAAGACATATATATGTATAAATACTGTATTAAGACCTATTGAAAAGACAACTATTGCTCAAGGCAGCAACTGGGAGATCTTCTTCTATAGCCTCCACAGAATTGACCACAATCAGCAAAGGCAGACACATCTTTGCAGCTGGACAGTGTGGCCCCAGTGGTTCTTACCACAGACAATGGTATATTTAATGTTGCGTTTAGTGCTTTTTTCAGCACCAAGGGTCTTTGATTTTGGAGCAGAGTGTACAAGGTTACATCAATGATACACTGATTTCACTGTGTGGGTGGTCAAACTACGGAGGAAACATGGTCCTTTAAACAACTGATATTCAAAATAAGACACAAAAATGAGGATTTAATATTGCGATATATATTCTAGGAGAAAGTAGGTCACAGTACACTCCCTCCGTCAGAGACATTTTTGTGGATAACCCTTGAAATATAGCTCTGTTTTCGTGAAGTGACAGGACAATGAGAAAGTGTATTCAGCATATTCTCATGCTGTAAAAACCCAGGACAGAGGATTCACGGTCTGGTGGAGGAGGTGGTGGTTAGCGGTCTGTCCTAGGCTGAGATAAAAAAAAAGCTCAAAAATAGCTGGTTGTGTGTGAAAGAAGGACTGCTTTTGGATTGGGAAAAATCTACAACATACAGGATCTAGGTTGCTAAGAGCGAAAACAAAGGACATGCTGTGTCCGGCGGGCGGCTGTGGCTCAGGTGGTAGAGCGGGTTGTCCACCGCAAGGTTGGCGGTTCGATCCCCGGCCCCTCCACATGCTGAAGTGTCCTTGGGCAAGACTGAACTGAACCCCAAGTTGCTCCCGATGGTAGATTAGTGCCTTGCATGGCAGCTCTGTCACCATTGGTGTGTGAATGGGTGAATGCAAAACACATTGTAAAGCGCTTTGGAACCACTAAGGTAGAGAAAAGCGCTATATAAGTGCAGACCATTTACCATTCTGCACATCATTGGGAATAAAGGACCTTGAGAGTGGATGAAGTGGTGAAGATGATGCAGTAATTAAATTCGAGATAATTTAAACTCGTAGTTCCTATTTACCAGGTCGCACCACAACACCCAACCACCCAACTGTTAAATATTTACAATAACAAAGGCAGTGCTACCAGAGGAACTACTGAATACACTGCAATTAAACATTGCAGTACCTCGGTCTGTGTGGGTGTGACCTTGCATGCCTTCATGCTTTGGTTCATGTATGTGCAATTAGAGTGTGCGCTGGTTAATATATCAGCAAACCACATCGCGACAAGAACACCTCAACGAATGAAACGACGGTTCTCCAGATTGCTGACTGGATGGTGCAGAGCGCCGCCACATGAAGCCACAACACCACGGATCTGACGCCAGAGACGGATGACGTGCTTTTATCAACACACAGCCGGTGCAATGACAGAAATGAATGATAGTCCCACCAATCCAGTGCTATCTGAGGCATAATTTTACCGTATTTGACTTTGCAAATGGTCGCATCACATATTGAAATGCCACATCTGCTTCATAATACATCCAAATAATTAACAGCAAACTGCAGGTTCTCTTTTAATTTTTTAAAAAGCAGCTGTGATGCAAAAGCCTGTAAAATGCTGCAGTCGTAACTGATGTGTGTGTAGAGGTGTCTGTGTGTGTGTGTGTGTGTGTGTGTGTGTGTGGTTACCCAGTGGCAGCCACGGTGGCATTTGCATGTGATTTAATGATAGTAAATTGGATGGCTGTGCATAACGGCGCTGTGCTCGCACATGTGTCCGGCTGCCGTCAGGGATTTAATGAACTGGAAAAGAAGCTGTGGACAAGAGATACTGTATCCTCGCATTCGTTTATAGATCAGCGCAGACGCCACGGTAAATGTCATTATTGAGTGTTGATTTAAACACAAATTAGAGACACAAGAAGAGGAAGGAGAAGAAATGTCTACTCTCAGTGCAGAGTGTAGTAGCACAGTAACTTTCTTTGCACTACCTCATTTGAATGAACCTCCCTCCTGTTGAGAACCAGTTTAACTGTCAGGAAAGGACAAACTTGGACTTGCTGCACTGATTATTTTACTGCCCAGAAAACAGGGCTCCAAGTTCTGCTTAATGACCTTTCGTATTCAAAACACAAGCTGCATTTCAACTCCTGACTGCATGGTTTCACTTGTCTCCAAAGGGGACAAAAAACAAAAACTGCAATCTAAGTATTAAATAGTTCAGCAGCTCGCAAACACTTTCAGCTCAGTCCTAGTTAGTTCCTACCAGGACGAGACCTGAGATACTTCTTCCACAATCTCGCTGGTAATATCAGGTGTTCTGTGGAACGGCAGACAGTTCAAACTGACGGTGTTAAGGCCGTCTACAGCAACGATCCATTCCGTGAAATTTCGACAGATATGCTTTCCTGAGCTCAACTCTGGGGAAAGTTTGATGTAGTTTTGGATTCAATATCGTCTTTACGTCTAGCGGTTTGTCTTTTATCCCATCAGAGGAACAAAGAAAATAGTGTTCAGGCTGCTGCACTGGGGAGTCAGTTGAAAAGGTGCCTTATTGTTTTCAGTTCTGTACTGGGAAATTGTATTAGTGTAATATTAAGTATTGTTGTTTTGGAACTGTCTGGCAGGAATCAGGTTGAACATCTTCGACATACATAACTGTTGCAGCGCTTATACTGAAATACATTAAGGAGTATGCGTTAAATATGTATTAGTTAGGGGGTCTAGCTCGTATTTTACGGCTACAAGTTTCTCCTCAGCCTTAGAAGTTGCGATATTGAGTGTCACTTACACCTCACAGAGCAACGCCATGAAACTGTTGAACACCGTCCTAATATACAACGCACAGTGAGACAGGCAGCGTAAATATCGATGCTCATCTCTCGGACCCGGCAGTAAATCCAGCTCAAAGCTACAGCTGTACGGGAGACTGCCTCGGTGTTTCTGTTGTTCATACACAGGCTGCAGGCTTCTGTATATAATAAAATGCCGCGCAGATGACAAGAGACGCTCCTGGGAGCCTAATCACTGAATAGCAACATGAATCAACAGGCGCACAGTCCGATCTCTACAACTACCTCGTTGGTAATTATTGTATTATCAAAGTCATCGTCAATATCCCCAAAGTGCCCAGCCTCGAGGCAACTGCCTTCTCTTCTTAAAACAAAAGAACCACAAGACTAAACCCATTGATGTTTTTTTGTCGGGTGTCGGCATAGTCTGTGCAGTCAGCCTTATCTGATAGAACTTCTTCTTGATAATTCAAATTTGGTATGCCTATGTTTGTGCACTGGCAAGAGATGATAGTGTTCCGGTTTAATGTAGTGTCCACAATACATTCTTTTACATTTAACCTTACTTCCAATCTTAACCAAAGGGCTTTTGCTGCCTAATTCTGCTTCTCTGGAGCTGGATGTTAACTTTGTGTTCTGCATGCCCACCATCCACCCCAACCACCTCCAAGCAACTCTAACGCAGTTCATAAATACTGTACTTTTGTTGTGAACTTAATTTCCAGTAGACAAGTTTGGCACAGTGATGTACGCACAGGAGTGTAGTATTTCACAAACAGAAACAATTATTTTCCCCTCTTGGTGCTTATCTCATCACAGATGCTTGTTTTTTTAAGATCTCAAGCTCCCAAATTCTGGCACAGATTAAAGCACAATAGCTTTTGAAGGCATATGGATGCAAGCATTCTGCCTGATTAGGTAACACATAATCAGCAGCTGACACTTTTTCCCCTCCAGTTTTCAGCAAAGAATAACACCATTGAGTACTTACAATGCAACAAACCTGCTATTGGACACACTTGCCGTATGTGTAATGCTCAGCACCCGCTAATCTCCCCTGCATTAATCCTGTCATTCAGGCTGCCTCCAAAACATTTACATCCATCCAATTATCCAAATTAATTATTCCAATTACAACAGGGCCAGTTTATTTTCCTGTGAACGATCACGTTGTAATGATGATCTGGAACCAGGTAATGACGGATAACAAACGAAGCGAGAAATCCAGCAGGGGTCAAACAAAGTCACTGATGGGTGGGATAAACACAGGGGGGTGAGGGGAAGAGAAAGAGGCAGAGGGAAAATGAAGCAGGAGGCACATACGTTTAACAAAGCACTGTGACTCGAGCAGCTAAATACCTTCACAGAAAGTTACCTGAAGAGGAGATGAGCTTCCAGCTGATGGAGGGTTCGGGTTTACCGCTGGCTTGGCACAACAGGGTGACGTTGGAGCCTTCATTTACCACAATATCCTTGGACAGGTTGATGATTTTTGGTGGCACTGTGAGAGAAAATGAAAAATATGTAAATTTAATCAAACGGTTCTCAACGGTCCTCCGTGGCTAAAGTCTGAAAAAAGACCCTGATGACATTATTATGACATCCACGGGGCTGTTTCCGATTTTATGTATTTCAGCCACTAAAGTTTCACAACAGAACACCTGTGTAACAGACAGTTTGACATGAGTTTTTACCAAGGACAAGTCTGACTAAGAGATATTATGAACTTGCATGGTGGGAACTGTTGGATACTATATTGACCTATACTTATATAGACCGATCAGCCACAACATCATGACCACAGGTGAAGTGAATAACATTGTTCATATTGGTACTATGTGGTGTTCTGATGGAAAACCTTGGATTTTAACATCCATGTTGATGAGACTTAGACACCTAAATAAACATTGTCCCACAACAAACACACTCCCTCATGCAAATGGAAATCCCAAATTTCCCTCGCAGGAAAATGCACCCCACCACATGGCAACAACATCAACCAATCAGGAACATGTTGAGGAACATGACAATGGTCCAACATGTTGATTTGACCTCCAAACTTCCTACAGCCCATTGTGATCAAGCATCAACAGGATGCAGTGGAACAAGTTGGATTGACAGAGGCCCCACTGCACAAGACAGAGTACGCAAAGGATCCAGTGCCAACGTCCTGGTTCCAGACCCCATAGGACACCCTGAGAGGTCCTCTGGTCCATAGCCAATGGTTCAGAGCATTTTGGACCACAAAAGGGGACCAACACAATATCAGGCAAGTGGTCGTAATGTTATCATGCTCCACCAATTTAGGTAGTGCTTGCTTTTTCATTGTGTGTCTTCCAAATCCCAAAACACAACAAAAGTCAGGGTAAACTGTTAGAGTCGGCATAAATTATTGGAGTAACCCATTAAAGTCTGCATACCCATTGCTAGAATGATGCTTGCAAGTAACAAAAAAACACTTTGGCACATCTGTTGAAAACTTTATGAGGACTGACCTGAGCAATAAATAAATAAATAAATGCGTAAATACATCAGTTTTGTGATGGTCGATGGATGGACAACTAGTGTCAACATAATGAAAAAGCTGGATTATTATCTTCTAGTATAAATTCTCCAAACACATCTGGAGACTTTTCATTATTGTTCATTATCGCTTTATGTTTTTATCACTAGAAAAGTTCAAATATGTACTTTCCGACCACTTTGCTCAAGCTGCCTTTACCAGTATTGCATCGGTATCGGTTGCCTTTTGGGAACTTCTCAGGTGTAAACACTGACTACACCTCCTGTGCACAGCAGGATTAGAGAGGAGACACTGGGAGAGAGGAAGCTCGAGGGATCCAGGAGCTGTGTCGCTCCCCTGGGAGAAAGGTCTGCAGCGCATGCTTGGATTCAGGGAGCTCTGCAGCTTCACGTCTTCCTAAACGTGAAGAGGCATTTAAAGTGCGACGGCGGAACGATTTTGGCCAGTGTATTTAAAATTTGGTAAAACAAGCGAAAAGAAGAAAGCCGCTCCTTTATGAAGCTTTCCTCTGTTATTCCCGCTGAGAAATGCAAAACATTTCCTGATGAATAATGCAGGCACTTCAACAGAGCAGTTGTTTTTGAGCATAAAAACATGAATTATACCATTCAACAAAACAGCATAAACTTCATATCCTCCTTTGCAGCACAGAAATCAATAAAGGGAAATTATGCTCATGTGAAAATGGAATCACTGTCACATCTAATTTACTCTGCATTGTGACTTTTTTTTTTCAAACTCCCTGCGGACGAGTAAAGCTTTTTGTTTGCGTGCCTTAAATCCAACAAGAATGTTCTTTCTTGTCTTATGTCAACGTACCGTGAAGCTCAGGGGCTATCAGGCGTTCTAGAGGGCTGGACCACCACCACATGCAGAATCACTGTATGCGAGTGTGGCCTTTATTTCACCCCGATTGGAATAAGCACAGAATACCTGCTGCTGACCAGACCAAGGATCTGTCTCCAGTCTTTCTGCTGAGCTATAAACTAAGGGCACAATTACTCTTGTCGCCGGTTTGCCAGAGCTCCAACTGAGCGAAGTGAGCTTAAAATACGGAACGAGCGAGGCAAGGCCAAGCTTCACGAATATATTATAAAAAAAACACTTGGGTGAGACGAATAGCGAGAGCGAGAAGCTTGTTTGTGGTTGTCTGAAAACAGTGACGAGGGCTTGCACCTTGCTGTTAATCGCTTCGCCCCAGCAGTTGTTTTTTAAAAAATGTTCGTTCTACAGCAGAGGAGCATCGCGCTGGATGTGACGTCTTATTGGCTCAAACTGGCGTGATCGACAGCGCTGCTGCCGTCTCCGCCTGAAGGGTCCTCGCAGTCAGATTTAATGTCACCCTTGCACAGGGCCAAAATTAGGTTCTGGGAACTATATCCGGAAGCACACAGTCGCCGATGGAAACGTGTTCAGAACGCATTTTTACATCCCGTTCATGCTCCGATCAGAGGAATGCTCCGTACGTCTAAAACCCTTCTTTTTAAAAAATAAAAAACTGAACAAAACAAAAACTGTGAATGGGGGGGAGATCAAGTCACTTTTTTCTTTTTTTGTTTTTAAATGCAGCTTTACTTGTGAAGAGCTTCTAAGGATTGTTACTGTGCTTGTGTCAATTGATTCAAAATACATTTTGTAGGCATGTTAAGCTGCTTGTTGGAGAGCCTGCCTATGTTCCCATAGTCCTATGTTCCCATAGTCCTATGTTCCCACAGCCCTAAATTCCCACAGCCTTATATTCTCACAGTCCCATGTTCCCACAGTCATATATTCCCACAGCCCTATGTTCTCACAGTCCTATTTTCCGACATCCCTATGTTCCCACAGCCTTATATTCCCACAGTCCCATATTCCCACAGTCATATGTTCCCACAGTCATATGTTCCCACAGTCACATGTTCCCACAGCCCTATGTTCTCACAGTCCCATGTTCCCACAGCCCTATGTTCCCACAGTCCCATGTTCCCACAGTCATATGTTCCCACAGCCCTATGTTCCCACAGCCCTATGTTCCCACAGTCCCATGTTCCCACAGTCATATGTTCCCACAGCCCTATGTTCCCACAGCCCTATGTTCCCACAGCCCTACATTCCCACAGCCCTATGTTCTCACAGCCCTATGTTCTCACAGTCCTATGTTCCCACAGTCCCATGTTCCCACAGTCATATGTTCCCACAGCCCTATGTTCCCACAGCCCTATGTTCCCACAGTCCCATGTTCCCACAGCCTTATGTTCCCACAGCCCTATGTTCCCACAGCCCTATGTTCCCACAGCCCTACATTCCCACAGCCCTATGTTCTCACAGCCCTATGTTCTCACAGCCCTATGTTCCCACAGCCCTATGTTCCCACAGTCCTATGTTCCCACAGCTCTACATTCCCACAGCCCTATGTTCTCACAGCCCTATGTTCTCACAGCCCTATGTTCCCACAGCCCTATGTTCCCACAGCCCTCTGTTCCCACAGCTCTACATTCCCACAGCCCTATGTTCTCACAGTCCTATGTTCCCACAGTCCTATGTTAGACCAGTCCTATATTCCAACAGCCCTATGTTCCCACAGTCCTATGTTAGACCAGTCCTATATTCCAACAGCCCTATGTTCCCACAGTCCTATGTTAGACCAGTCCTATATTCCAACAGCCATATGTTCCCACAGTCCTATGTTTCCACAGCCCTATGTTCCCACATTTCTAAGATTTTTTTCAAAATCAGGCCCTATGTTCCCACAGTTCCCACATTTCTACCCCTGGCAGTTAGGGGTTCGCTCCTCAATCCCATGGCTGGTGGTTTGAAGGAGAGAGTTAGCTTCCAAACTCTCTCAAGCTCAACGCTGCTACTCCAACATGGGGTTGCTGTGACGAACCCCGTGGAAATATCTGCGTTTTCCCTTTCGTGTAAAAGGGGTCTTAGAAATGTGAGACATGTGGGAACATAGGGCTGAACTCGTATTGTGTTTGCAACGTGTGCTCTGCAAAGCAAAGCAGCAAAATGTATTGATTGCTAAGCAGCTGGGCAATTTTATGGCTACCAGTTGTTTTTTTTCTCAAGGTAGACTGCTTAATCAGGCAGTCTTCTAAATGAACTATTGGACAAAGATCCTCCCAGGCAACTTCCTTTACTGTCTGCAGCGTGAGAAGGCTGCTGCTGTGTAGAGTGATTTGGCAGGTAGGTAAAAGGTGCGGTCTCTCACTAAGCGAGGTATTTGAAATATATCTCTGGAGTTTAATTTCCAAGTTCATAATGTTCATATGCAGCAATAAGGGAATAAAAAAGAGACCTGTTTTCAAAAGCATTTCACATTAATAAAAGAGAGAAACACAACTGTCAGGGTTACTTCAGGTGCTGTAAATGACGCTAAACAAACATCTCCTCCAGAGCTTAGTGCAAAAGTTTAGACGGTTATTTCAAAAGGAGCGCGGAGCAAATCGCCTCTAAGCGAAGCAGAGGATGTATCCACAATACGGAGCACTTTGTTCGGAAAGATATTGCCGGCTCCACTGAGAGCGCTGCTCAGAGGTGAAGGCAGACGGTCACAGCCAGGAGCCTGCATGCGTGGATCGCAGCCTTTCGCTGTGCCCTTTCTGTGTTTACAGATCACTCAGCGGAGACAAACAAACAAACAAACATTGAAATGCTTTGATAATAACATCAAATAAAAAAAAAGTTTTATTAAAGGGGAAAAAAGAAAGAAAAAAAACACGGAAATGCCATCTACACCTTTGGTAGGAAAAACCAACATAAAGGTGTACAGTAGCAGCCGTACTGACATTTTAACTGCTAAGGCAACTAATTATTACCAGAGTAATGTTAAATACTTGCAAGTTACTATAACATACAACATAAGGAAGCTTTTAAGGGGCAGCAGTGGCTCAGAGCGGGTTGTCCACTGATCGCAAGGTTGGCGGTTCGATCCCCGGCCCCTCCGCATGCCGCAGTGTCCTCGGGCAAGACACTGAACCCCAAGTGGCTCCCAATGGTGGGCAAGTGCCTTGCATGGCAGCTCTGTCGCCACTGGTGTGTGAATGGGTGGATGCAAAACACATTGTAAAGCTCCTTGAGTGCCACTAAGGTAGAAAAAGGTGCTAAATAAATGCAGACCATTTACCATTTTACCATTTAGGTACTTATGTGAATGCGATAAAAGCTAAAAGAAAAGTGTCTCTTTTTGTTTCACACGAGCCACAAATTAAGTTTAGCTTTCCTAAAATCATACTAATCTTTTTATTTTCTAATTGACATTTACTCGCAGTAATATTTTATGAAGATATAAGTTGCTATTTTGCCGGGATGGTTGCTTCTTACAATGGCTTATTTTGGAGGGGACTCCAGTCGGCAGTTCCAGTCGGTGAGATGAGGGTTAAGAAATTATTCGTTTAGAAAAGAATGACATTTTCTGCTTTACATACTTGCACATAGATTGTGTTACTAACTCATTTAAATACCACACTGCGCTCGGAGACACAGGGTTCCACATCCACGTGTAATTTATGTGCACTGAAAACCTTTTCTTGCTCAATAATACATTGAAAGCGTAACCTCTGTAGTCCTTAACACATTATGTAAATGATTGTAAACAGGAATAAAGGTGCAGATACAGCAAATGTCACAGATTCTGTTTTTCTACAGACGATCAGTAACTTAAACATAGATTGCTATAATATAAACAGTGGTGAATATCGTCATCATTTTTAAACTTATGTGATGCATAATGTCGGCTATGTTGTCACATCTGAGTGTTTCCCACAGGTTGAGAGTTTACTGGTGGTGGTGGTGGGTGGCACAGCGACCCATTTGCATGTAGAAACTTAAGCAGGTTAGAGGGGAAAACTGCAGCCCAGGTGGTTTTCTTAAGCTTATGATTTACAGATGTCAGTGGAATGCCTCACATGCAGACTATCAGTAAATATCACAATTTACAGAAGGTCTCTGGAACCCTCACATGCATTAGTGAACACTGGATAGGTGGCTGTGAAATGAGGAGTCTCTAGTTTCCATTCAGTCAATGCAGGTGTGTGACGAAAAAACCCTAATGCCAGATTTACCCCAGTTGGAAGTGAATGATTTTAATCTTGTAAATTGAGTTTTGAAAGGTACTGTACAGTTTGAGATTATTAATGTTGTTGTTATTATTATTATTGTTGTTTTTGCTGTTATTCTTGTTGTTATTATTGTTGTTGTTGTCATTGTTGTTATTATTATTGTTGTTACTGTTATTTTTATTATTATCATTATTATTGTTATTATTATCTTTTTAATAATGTTTTTTTCATTATTATTATTAGTGTTATTATTTATTATTGATATTATTATTATTGTTATAATTACTGCTGTTATTATTATATCTGCTGTTGTTGTTATTTTCATTTTTATTATTATCGTTAATATTATTGTTATTATTTATTTAATAATTAAATATTTTTATTAATTATTATTCTTTCCTTTATTATTATATTATCATGTATTTATTTATTATATATTGTTTTTATTAATTCTCATTATTACTATATTTGCTGTTGTGTTGTTATTTTAGTTATTGTTGCTGTCATTATTTATTTATTTATTTATTAAATGTTGTTATTAATTATTGTTGTTGCTATTATTATTAACCTATTTATTATATATTATTATTATTACTATTACTATTACTATTACTATTATTATTATTATTATTATTATTATTATTATTATTATTATTACTGATTAATAAAATGTTTAGTCACACTTGTCGCTAGTCACAAATGGTTGCAGACTGAAGCCCTGAAACACTTAGCACAGGAACAAATACAGCAAATGAGGAAAACATGACAGGCGTAGTGTCCTGTTAAAGCATCAGTGATGGGTGACCTGAAAGCCAGCGGGTTCAGGTGACGACCACATGGGTGCAAACACCATGAGCAGTAAGTGTCCAGGTCGGTTAGTGGTCCTGTCTCTCCACTGTCCCCATAAAATCAAGCTATAATTAAATCCTGAAGAGCATTTGAGAGGAGTGTTAGATAAAAGCAAAATTTTCACTAAAACTAGGGGGCGTCGGATTTAGTGTCCCTGCAGAGGGATTTCCAGAGGGTGGGGGAAGAGATGGAGATAACTCTGCCACCCTGTTAATCAATAATTGTATGACAGTCCACATCGAGTCTTTTATCGCTGCTAGCATTCTGATGTGACGACAGTTTATGGAACATTTAAATAATAGCCCCTCTTGTGTGCTGTGTTCACGCTCACTTTCATCATTTGTACAAAAAGACATCTGACGATGTCCCTGGATGTCTGTACACAAATAAACAACACATCTCAGGACATCTGAAGACGGAGCTGATGGCTGCGTATGACTGTAATGATATCTTCTAGATGCCAAACATTTTTAAGGTTTTCCTGCATGTATATTGTTTCTTGCCTGACAGATCTGTCATTTCCACTTCAAAGTAACAAGAACACCTCTCTGTTTTAACATTTGAGAATCATCAGCTAAAAGTGTGTGAGCAGAGTGTCACCGGCGCTTCATTGTGTTTTAGGCAGATCAGACTTGTTTGTACGACCAAATTTCTATGAATAATGTATTGGATGTCAGCTTAATCCCCATTTACCCTTCGAGAATGACAAAAGCATACAGCAAGTGTGTCAGCATTGCTGAGGCTAAGGTTCAAGAGGCGAACGCTCCAACTTTGCATGCAGAATATAAAACAACAGACTGAGTTTTAGATGTTTGTGAACATTTTTGTAGTATTATAAATACCACAAATTAACTAGAAATAGCTGTCTGAATGATGTGTGTCTGTTCAACTGTTCAACCTATTGCAGTCTTTTTAAAAGAACTTAAACAATAAAAATGACACAATCATACATGCAGATTTGCTGATGACTGTGAGTGCTTGACAACTACTGAATTGAACATTGTGTATTCATTGTCTGTTCATACAGAATACAGCTTCAGACTTGTTCCACCAGCAGCAGCAGTGGCGCTCCCTACTGAAAATATGAGCACAACATTTAGAGGTACAACTTAAACAATATGCAAAGCAGGAGATTCATATTTTTTCCATCCTTGCTGTATTCTAATTAACCCCTTGACGCCTGAATTTATTTACAGTTACATAAAAATATTAATTATTTGTGTTTTTGCTTTCAAGCTGATGCTAAATTAAGTGGACATTGTTTGTCTATAGCACATAGAATAGATATAAAGGTATGATGCAACAGGCATTGATGGCAAATTTTTTCTTATTGATGCCACAAATGCCACTCCAACCAGTCCTATGAGAAACCAGTGCTTGCAAAAGGTTCCTAGGTACGTGTTGAATACAAACCGGCATTGGAGGAATGCATACACTATCTCGGCTGCAGTCTGAATGCAAGCGATACAATGCATATTCGTGACGATCGGCATTAAGGTGTTAAAGCTTTGATAATACATGCACAATTTACAGAAATAACAATGTCACAGAATGAAGGTAGCAGCACTGCATCTCTTTGTGCTCATGTTAGCTTTACGAGCGTTTGATTTAAAAATGTTTTGCAGCCGAGTCTGCAAACTCATTCTCTCTTAAGTACCTGGCCTTCTGCTTTGTTGCAGTGTTACAGCCATGCAGCCTGCATGAGCTACAGTATGCCTTGCTCAGAAATTACCTATTGATTCTTAGTCCTAATCAGAAACCTGGGACTGGAGTGGCACAGGAGGGTCTGACTGATCTCTCCTTTTGAAAAATGATCAATAGTTTGTGTCATTGTCATCAAAGGGGACAACCAAGTGTTTACGGACTGGACACAGGTAGGTGACCTGGACAGAACTGTCCCCGCGCTGTAATGATAAGAAAAGCCTCCTGTTAGCCCTCCACTCTAATTACCCCCGCCTCTCGCTTAAACACACCAATAATCCCTCCTCGAAAAATGTGGTTACTCAGTCACATTGTCTCACATCCCTCTGGAGACTTAACAAGCAGTCTTAGTAGTTTTAGTAGTAGTAGAATAAAGTAGAATAGAATATACTTTATTCATCCCTGAAGGGAAATTCAGGAGTAGAAGCAGCAGTAGTAGTAGTCGGTAGTAATTAGACTTAGGGTTTAGCACAAGTCTCCAGGAAATGATGAATTAATCTAATGTCCTCTGAAATGATGGAAAACCATAACTCAGCGTGTGTGTGTGTGTGTGTGTGTGTAATAGAAAATGAATAACAAAGACATTTGTTGTCAGAAAGTGTTAAGAATTTTAAAAATACTACTTCTTTGGAAGGTCGGTGGATTGAACCCCCCACTGCGGCCACTGTTGGGCCCTTGAGCAAGGTCCTTAACCCCTGACCCCCTAACCCTCCCTGGGCGCTGCACCGTGACAGCCCACTTCTCCCAGTACCCAATGTGTGTGGGATGGGTTAAATGCAGAACTGAATCTCCCCGAGAGGATTAATAAAGGTTGAATTATTATTATTATTATGATTGTTAATAATAATAATAATAATAATCAAAAGTTATTTTAACTGCATATGTAAAATATAGATGCATATATAAAAATAAAGCTCCTGATGTGAAAGTGATTGATCAGCACATGACATGCAACCAAGTAACCAAACTAAACAAGTCAAGGATTTGTAAGAATAACTAATTAAATTAGTAGATCAAATTACTTTTACAATATATGTATAAGGGTTAGGTGTTTAAGTGTTTAAAACTTTAGAGTTCCACTTTTTAAAAGACCAGTTCATTTGCATTAACACACATACTGTCATTGCAGGCTTTGGAGGTCCCCTCTTTGATTTTTTTTTTTAATTTAAAAAGTGCATATTTGCAGTTCTGTTATGAAAATGGCGTCAAAAGAAAATCCTGTATATGATTTTTGTTTCATCAACATAACCAGGAACAATGGGCCCCTGTTGGCGGGTTCAGAAAGACGGTCCCCTCTTGGCTAGGAACACGTGAATGTGTGTGTGTGTGTGTTCTTGGCCTCAATTTCATATAAAGCATGTAAAATGTCCTTTTAATAGAGGTGGCACCTCACATCACCTCCAAGAGAGTATTGCAGTGCTTCACTGACCGCCCCGAGTCAACTAACAGGAAGCTGTAATATTATGTTTTCAGCACTAGTCAAAAGCAATATGTGGCGATACAATAAAGCTACCAACAATGTACAACAACCTGTGGAACTCGGAAAGAACTTCTCTGAAGAGCAAAAAGCTTGCTGTCATGTAAATGTTAATTACATTTTTTCACTGATGTTTGTCTTCTGTTTATTTTTGCTCTATTCACCTGTCAGCCATTAGATAGCAGTGACTGTTTGTTCTTCCTCTCTGTTCTTTATTTCCGAAGTTACTATAAATATTTCTGTGCTATACTCATATTGCACAAGGCAATGAGTTGTTCGCCCTTTGAAAATATCAATTTAATAGCAAATGAAATAAACTAAATAATAGATAAAGAAAAAAGTTATGTTGTTCTACTCTACACTACTTTTTTAGATAATTAGGGGACCTTTAACCTACACTATGGTTAAAACAAACTGACATTGACTGTCTGTTCAAAAATGAATGCTCTGCTGTTCTATTGCTCCATCGACCCGGACCTTGTAAACTGAACAGATTATGTTGATTTCCTTGCCGATCTGTCTTTAAACAGACGTACTCCCTCCTTTGCTTCCAGCGAACAAGAGTGGAAATTCCACTGTCACCTGGACATAAACACATGTTGTTTCAGGACGCTTGCTTTTAGCGCGAGGAAATTCCCTTCAGACGCCCGGAATAATGGTAGAGACCGCTCAACAGCTGCTCCCCTCACCTTTTTGCCTGGGGCTTTTGTCGTTGCATTAATCATGATATGCTACCCAACGAGCAGCGAATAGAAGACTGGAAAATTGATTGAGTGGGTGGTGAATATACATCAGTTGAATTTGTTAGCAGCGGTTGGTTGTGGCCAGAAAGCAGCTGAGACTTCTAAGTATTTTAAGTATTTCTTTTTATTTCTGCTATGAGCTGAAATGTATTACTTTGCTGGGGTACATCCATTTAAATGTGAATTACTGTTGTCAGATTATTGTAGTTACAGTGGCAAAACAGGTGGGCAAAAATTGAACAGGTTACAGTATTTATTTTATGAGCTAACAGTCTAGCTTAAACAAAGATTCCTTCAGAAGATTCTCCACACGCATTTTTTTTAAGGACACAGCCAGTTTGGAAACTGATGTGCAAGATTTTTAAAAATGATTTTGTTGTTGATGGATTTGGTTCAATAACCAGATTTTACCAGAATTTTTTTTATTTATCTATTTAACAATCCTGTATAGGCCAATGACTTTGTATCAAAAACATATATAAAACTAGAAAAGCACTCAGAGAGCACAGACCTCCGCCAGGCAGCTTCAGTCCACCCCCAACACAATCTCCCAATGACAAAATATCATTAAATCAAAAGTTAGTTATCCTGGATCCAGACAGTGATCGGGATCACTCCCAACATGTCATCATTTCTTCCTTGTCCCATTTCACACATTTCCTGAAAATTTCATCCAAATCCGTCCATATTTTTTCGAGTTATTTTGAACACAAACAAACAAAGAAACAAACAAACCAATGCCGGCAAAAACATAACTTCCTTGGTGGAGGTAATAATAAGGCTGACCTTAAGGCCAAGTATGGTGTAGTTCCAAGTAGCCTAGAGTGGCTAAGTTAGCTAACCAACAGTATGGTAGCTTACCTGCTTTATAAACGTAATATTAGGGCTGGTCCCGAATATACAAATATCCGAATATTCGTTGGTTGTGTTGGTATTTGGATAATAATGTTGATATTTGAATAGTCCTGTGCACCACAGCCGGGTGTCGCCCAGCATTGCCGAGGCTACAGTACGCCACTGAGCGCTGCCGAGGCTCTAAAACGCTACCGTAGTTCTAGTACGCAGACCTGCCAACTCCAGTGTCAAAAACTCAAAACGCTTTACAATAGCACAGTGTTTCAACTTTGGGTAGCTAAAAATAAAAGTAGAAAAGCACTCAGAGAGCACAGACCTCCACCAAGCAGCTTCAGTCCACCCCAACACAATCTCCCAATGACAAAGTATCATTAAATTTTAAAAAAACCTGGATCCAGACGGTGATACGGATCACTCCCAAAATTTCATCATTTCTTCCTTGTCCCATTTCACACATTTCCTGAAAATTTCATCCAAATCCATCCATGAGTTTTTGAGTTTTTCTGAACACAAACAAACAAAGAAACAAACACCGGCAAAAACATAACCTCCTTGGTGGAGCTAAAGATGAATATACAAATACCTTTTAATATCTATCCTGTGTTTCATATTCATAAACAGCCTCCGGTTCGGGTTTATATCAAGTGATTTGAAATTAATTACTTTTCTAGCCAGCAAAAGTGACCATCTATTCAGTGCAATCAGAGCTTTTCTCTGCAGTAATGGTGAACGGTATTTCCTGCATATTCGGTTCATGTGATGCACAATGACACAGTTTTTGTTTCGCGCTGATAAATAAGCCAATCTGAACAAGCAGCCGGAGATGGTTACATGACTTCGCTCACCCATCCTTTTCCCTGCATGCAACATGTTCCTGATTCATCTTCATGTTTATAATTTATTTACAGATAAGCCAGAGGGCAGAAAATGTAATGCAGCAAACGAAAAGGGGGATAATATTAATACCACAGCATTTAAACTAGCGGCTTGGACACCATTTCCTGTTGGTTTAACAACATAGTGAATACCAGAGGCACCCACCTTGCAGATGTTTACACACATAAGAAGTAAATCTACCAGCTCCAGGGCGTTGCTCTAAAGCCCTGACCTCTGACCTCTAATAAAGGGGGGTGGGCTGAAAGGGAATTCTCCTACAGGGATTGATAACATATTAAAAGTAGGCAGGAAGCGTAAACTGTCCACATGGAGTTCATCCAAACAGCCCAGCGTGGACACTGTGCTGTTTTTTTTTTTTTTTCCAGCAGTAGGATTAATGAGTATTCTGTCGCTGTGATGAAAGAAGCATTCATCAATGCACCAGACAAACATCTCTCTCATTATTTCACAGCACACACAAAGCAGAAGTAAAGTTTTCCAAATTGACACAAGGGAAGGGATTTAATGCACTGTGTCGCTTTGAATAAACACTGGCTCGTCCTTTTTTAGGCACTGAAATTCTCACACAGATAGTTGTTTTTATTTTAATGAAGCTTTTGACATTTTTAATGTAAACCCCAAAATGGCATTCCAGTAACAGCAAACATTAGGAAGGTTTATCGCTTAGTGGTCCCATCAGTGTGGTACAAATGTGTAGGTGGATAACTGTAACACACTGTAATTATTTTCCAGTTATCTGCACCATAAGGCACATTCACAATAAAAAAAAAAGTATCTACTCCACTGTTTGTGTAGATTTATCTGGATGTCTGGAGGATGAACCAGATCAGGAATTAATGAGAGTAACAGCTCAAGTTCACCCATATGGAAAAGAAATAGACAAATAATGTTTTATATGTCTTAAATATTACACGTGATGTAACAATAATAACTAGAAAAGCACTCAGAGAGCTCATACCTCCGCCAAGGAGCCTCAGTCCACCCCCAACACAATCTCCCAGTTCACATATTTTGTATGGAAAGTTACAGATACAAATGTAATTACATACAGTTCAAATGTGCTACTGACAATGTGGCCTTCACCCCATCCAACCTAATGAACAGGCGCGGCCTCTAGCGCGGCAGCTCCTAACAGCCTCCCAGCTGCTTAGACAACCGGAGATAAGAATGCCGGCCCAACCGTGCGTATGTCGCTCAGGAAGGAAGGACTCTGCCAATATTGCTGTCTGTCGCGTGTAGCCCCAAAATGTCATGTGGTCACAGGAGGTTACCCCAAAAACAAGAGTACCCTCTGGTGGCTTTTAGAGTAAACTGCATTTAATTGTCCACCCGGATACACTTACATTAAAAAAATTCCTGGATCCAGACGGTGATCCGGATCAGTCCCAAAATGTCATCATTTGTTCTTTGTCCCATTTCACACATTTCCTGAAAATTTCATCCAAATCCGTCCATAAGTTTTCCAGTTATTTTGAACACAAACAAAGAAACAAACAAACCAACGCCGGCCAGGTAAATCTTATTACCTCCTTGGCGGAGGTAATAATACTTATTTATTTATAGATAAATAAATTGAATATATTTATTTATTTATCTTTACAAGGTGCGATGGTTTCACCACCAATGTCTTCTAGTCTTTTAGCTTACATTTTTTTTGTACTTATTTTATTTTTAGACACTTTTCTACACTTACCTTTTGTACTTTCATTCTTATTAGTGCCGTCAATCGATGAAAATATTTAATCGTGATTAATCGCATGAATGTCACAATTAACTCGCGATTCATCGCAAATTAATCGCACATCTTTATCTATTGTAAATGTCCCTTGAAATGTCATTTTAATGCTCTTATCAAGATGGAAACGTGGATAGGCCTGCTTTGTGCAAATGTTTTTTTATAGAAAACAACAATGTGTAGTTATATGTCACAGTGACATTCTCACTTTATAATTATAATAATAATAATAATAATGATGCATTGATTTTATATAGTGCTTTTCTAGACACTCAAAGAGGCTTTGAGCAGTCAACTCCACCCCCACCCCTCCCAACCCCACCCCCCACCCCTGATAGACGAAATCCGCCCAGTAGCGACCTTATGTTTATTTTATTATTTGCATATATCTGAAGGCTTTATAAACCCTCCCCACACTGTTATTAACTTTTCCCACACTCTTATAAACACTGGCTTCCATCACCACCAATCAATCAGCGACCGACTAGCTCAAGCAGAAGCAGCCGTAGCTGCATTTTCCATACGTGCGTCGACTCATCTGTTGTACGCTATGTATTTTATATATAATGTAAAAATCAGCGATACAGTGAGACCGCGATATGGCGAGGGACGAATGTACTCAGTCACAAAAACAGCCCCTTTAACAGCCCTTTCTAAGGGATCAAAACAGGGGGATTCAAAATAAAATAACAAAGTGCACATCATTGTGAACTAGGACTCAGCCTGTAGTGCAGGTAAACCATGGTTTATACTTTCCTTGTCTTAAGTTTCCTTTGAACATACTACCAGTCAGGCTATACAGCTCTTCTATTTTGCATCCATTTCGGTGTCTTGCGCTGGCCATCCACACAAAACGGTTACCTACTCTACAGCCGGATCCTGTAGTTTTTCTGACGTTACTAGCTGTGGCCACAGCTTGTGAAAAAACTACACGGTCACTAGGTCGAAAAAAATGACGTTAAAACTGACTTGTGTTAACGCGTTAATAACACGATATTTTTGACAGCTCTAATTCTTATTTTATTTTATTTTATTTTATTTCTATTTAACTCCCAACAATTTCTGTAATTGTGTATATTTTCACTCATCTTTGTTTTCTGTTTACTGGATTCTGGCAAAATAATTTCCTTCGGGATGAATAAAGTTGACCTTATCTTATCTTATGCATGTATGATTTTGTAAATGTAAATTGTGAATGATCTTTTCAATATATTTAACATGTAACGTTGGCTTTTAAGCAAGTCTTTAAACCTTTCTCAGCTATAAAGACGTATGCTTTTTATATATGAATACAATTTAATTATATGTGATTTTGTAAATGCCCTGCACTTACATAGCACCTTTTTACAGTGCTTCTTATTCACCCATTCACTCGGGAGCCACCTGTGGTGCGCTGTGGCGTGCAGAGGGTCTGGGAAAGTGGAGAGAACTGCAAATCCTGTCATTAGTGGACAAACCACTCGACCACTCGAGCCCGGCTGCCTCCATCTCATTCGAGTTTCTATAGTTACGACCGCATGATACCTGGATATGATATGAACACCTGACTGGACACAGACATTCATGTTCTATTATGGAAGTGGTGTTAGCAGCAACTAATTATTCATGATCAGAAATTATCTTGATTTTCACCTTAACATCCACACTTTATCCATATCGTTCTTTCGATGTAGATGCTGTTCTTAGCGAGGAATTTTTGGACAGTTAATAGATGGAAACATCTTGTAGATCTACTTTAAATGAATATTCAACCATGTTTTCTGCTAATCCAAAGGACTTTAAGACAGTAATTATGGAGAAAGTATGGAAGTTATGCACTTTTTGAGTAATCACTTTCTTATTGCTGTCTATTACCTGTATTGTACCTTTTGTGTTCCAGTTTTGAGATTGAAAATTATGTCGATATTAAGCATTACTCAACGACACAAGGGAAGAGGGCTTATGTTCAATCTCTGAGCAAAAACACACATGCTGCCTGTTGTTTAGTGAGATATTTTGAGGACACCTGAATAGGAAAGTGCAAAACATTTCAATAAAAATACATGTAAACTAAAAATGCCTGTAAGGTTTACTTGCATCAATGTTTTAAGCATGTTCCACTGGATAATCTCCTGGGAAGTGTCTTTGATTTGAAGTACTCAATTAGAGAAGCCAAAGTGCAGAGTGTGCTAATAGTTGTTGTTTTTTTCTCCATTAACATACACTAAACGTTGTGTTGTACGATTAAAATGCTATTTGCTCGTTGACAGAGAAGAACTGTTGTCGGAAATGCCATAAAATGAAAAATATATTAAAGCTGCAAGCAGCGTTGATAGGCCCCTACTTCTTGCTGGTCAGCGACTGGCGCATGCCATCAGGCCCGGACTTTGATCACGCATGTGAAGTTTGAGGCCGACCGGAGCACGGACAGCCTAGTTAGACAGCACTTCCTGTTCAATGGCGTGTTGGTGACTGAGACAGGAAATGGCCATATGCATGTAATCAGGGCAGGGACTTGCCTGATTACATGCATATGACCTTGAACCATGAAATAGGAAGTGATGTCTGACTACCCTGTACATGCTCTGATCGGCCTGAAAATTCAAACATGTGATTGAAGTCGGGGCCTGAGGCCATGCATATGGCCATTTCCTGTCTATGTTGTAAAAATAATACAGGAAACCCAAAACTTGTAATTTCTTTAGTTAAAGATACTTGCAAGATTGCAGTGTCACTGATGCTTTCATAGATCAACTCTGTATACAATATATTGAATTTCCTGAGCTTTACTGTCATATATAGTAGTAGGTTCCCAAGTATTATAAGCTTCATATTATCTGATTGTCATAAATATTAAAATTTCAGATAAAAAGTATAAAAATTTGTAAAAATGACCTGCACTTTTGCGACTGGGACTAAGTAAGTTTGTACATATACAGGGAAGAGATGCTGGGTACGCTGATAGAAGGAGGCTGCACGAGGAACAGAAGAAGGACGAGGTTTGAGAACACGCAGGTGGTTGGCATGACAGAGGAAGACGCGAAGGACATGAAGAGATGCAAAGGGATGATCCGCTGTGGTGACCCCTGACGGGAGCAGCGGAGAGAAGATTTGCAGCGACTCAAAATGCTGAAGTTCTTACAAACACATTTCCAGTATCTCTAGATGCTCGGTGCGATAGGCAGTCGGTGGGTCGGCATGGAAATACGTAATGTGAGATTATGTGAGGAAAAACGTGTGGATATTTGCTTTTAAAGATAGTAAACCTGCAGGCATCGGAATGCGAAGCAATCTGAGGCGATGATCTGCTATGACAGTAACAGAGCCTGGAAATGAAAATGACCTTAATATTATCGTGTCTGAAAGGCAAAAACAATCATGGTCCATGAAATGGGAAGAAAAAACGTACTCTTGCATGAATGTACTGAATGTACTTCATGACGATGAACTGATACGACCAATCCGCTAATGGCTGCAATGACCATTACCTATAAGGTACATTGTTTTTTATTTTTACAAGTATGTATCGTGAGGATGTATTTGTTTAGTTCGATTAACTGGAGTTATGGCATCTGCAGTGGCTGCACAAGCGTTTTCTTGGCTTTAAGGCCCATCTAATAGGCGAATGGAGCTTTCATGGAAGCTTTGCACCGACTGTCACCAACAAGCCAAACACTTTGCTGTTTACTGTAACCTGCAGTGATGCTTCGTGTCATCTTGAGGTAAAAACAACAACCTTTGGCTGCATGAAGACTTAAGATCCATGCAAAAACCTTTATTTCCAAGGTTCCAGGTTTTGAGAAATCACATATTCATTATGCATCAAAACTATCAAAGGGTCAAACAGGAGATTACATATTCTTCACCAACAATTTTAAAAGTATTTTTCCATCATTATTTGCTCCAGGGTTAACAACACCACTGGTCGATGGCCATGCCGGCAGATTCTTTTTTGGTGGCTTAACTTAGGGTAGTGCAATCACTTTCTATAATCCATCTTAGCTCCAGAGAAGGATTACGACCTGTGATGTATCAAATTCAGCATGTTCACAGCGGTGAAATGTTGTAAGATAATGTCTCAGCTGTGAAATGTTTTTCCCTGTTCCTTAGTTTTTTTTTGCATTGCTTTTACTGCAACATCCCAAAGCAGTGCAAAAGTCGGTTTATTTTTCCCAGAAGTAGAGAAGTAGAGAACGCATCTCACAAGCTAGATGACGTATGTACAGGTGCAGCTCGAGAAATTAAAATATTGTGAAAAAGTTTATTTCTTTCGTAATTACATTCAAAAAGGCACAGTTTCATATATGCTGTATTCATTACACGCTAACTGAAGTATTATTAGGCTTATAGTTCATGAAAATCTGAAACCCAGAATCTCATTTTATTAGGATATCTCCTAAAATCAATCAAATGAAGAAAGAAAAAAGAAGTACAATACAGAAATGTCCAACTTCTACAAAGCATGCTCATTTATACACTGAATAGTTGGTTGGGGCTCCATCACCATGAATCCCTGCATCAGTGTGGCGTGTCATGGAGGCGATCAGCCGGTGGCACTGCCGAGGCGTTATTAGACTCCCAGTTTCTTGATAGGAGGACAGGATGTCTCCCATCTTCCTCTTGAAAATAACCCATATGGGTCCTGTGAGGTCAGTTTGGCACTATGGGCAGGTGCTACGTCCTGCTGGAGAAGGAAATCAACATCTCCATAAACCTTGTCAACAGATGGAAGCTTCTATTGCCCTAAAATCTCCTGGTGGACGACTGCATTGACTTTGGACTTGATAAAACACAGTGGACCAACACCAGCAGATGACACGGCATCACAAATCATCACAGACTTCACACTGGACTTCTTGGATTCTGTGCCTCTCCATTCTTCCTCCAGACTCTAGGACCTTGATTTCCCAATGAAATGCAAAATTTACTTTCATCTGCAAAGGGGACTTTGGAACACCGAGCAGACCTCCGATTCAGGAGTGGCTTGATATTAGGAATGCGACAGTTGTAGACGTTTGTACTCGGTGACAACGCTCTGAAGGCTGCGATCATTCCTGTCACTAGGGCATTTTTTCCTATCACATTTTTCCTTCCTCATCACTTTCCATTGACATGCTTGGATACAGCACTCCACCCACAGCCAGCCTGTGTCAATGATCAGGTTTTGGTCAACTTTCAAGTCACCCTATTTACACCGTTTGTGTAGGATTTCACTCAAACTCAAAATGAAATATTCTAATACTTTCAGATACTGGATTACTGGTAAATATTTATTAGCTATAAGCCATATAAATATTTAACTGTAACGAATATAAATACATGGAAGTTTACCATTTGGATCTATTCTAATTTTTTGAGATGTACCTGTACATGGGTATATCTGGGGTACACACTGACAGCATGCCAACATTACTGAGCATTACTGAAATGATTGATTAAAATGTAATTACTTCATTTCTTGTTTCGTTCTATTCAACTACTCGTTACTTCAAAAACAAAAAAAGTAATCACATTACTCTCCAACAAGATATTCCAGTCTGGAGCAAAGAGGCTCACCCACTGACTGCACACTAACAGCTGTTTATCCCAACAGGCGACACACAAATAATATCAGGACTATTAGTTTTTAAGCTCCAACAAAAAAAATCAAGCTTTAAGAAATGTCTTGCAGATTTTTTCCCATGATGGTGGCAACATTTCAAATTTCACTGGGTTTATTTCATTTCAAATCTCACAGCATCTTTTTTTAGTAACTGCCAACAGGCAGTATGTTGGGATCGGAGTGTTGGACGCACCAACAGACTGACATCATCATTCACCGGCCGCACCACAAGAGTGGCGAAAGGCTATTTGGCGAAGGCCCGTGTTCTATAGTAAACAAGTGTTTTGATAAACAAGCTTTGTGTCGGGGGCTTGTAGAAAAAAGAAGAACGTCGATAGACTGTCTTGAAGAGCTTTTCTTTCAACGCCGCTCGTCACACGGCTGGAGGACTGGAAGATGGGCTTCATTCAGGTGGCAAATACTTTCATTCCCCGTGTTGTTCAGGTACGCAGGTGGCAGCAGGAGAGACAACAACATACAGTAGCCCCACACATTGTACTGTGGCTGACCTTTACTGTTCAAGTGTTTCTCGGCTGCCTCAATCAACTCGCTTTGCTCCTTCTGGCTGTTGCCGAGGCAACGGCGAGTTAAGACTATATTCAAGTTTTGTTTTTAACTCAACATTCGACAATCGAAAGCTTTTACAGAAGAAGAAGAGAGAAAGTTCTACCTCTTTGTGTAGCATCGAGGCGAGTACAGAACCCCAAGGCGTTTGCCGCTGTGCATTTTTAAGGACGTGGAACTCTGATGCAGTTTGAAGATGTTGCGCAAAAAATTCCAAAAGCACGTTGCGTGCCAGGAATATTTATTTTCTGGGGCAAAGTTTTAAGCTCTGAAGCAAGAAGGTGGTTTGTTTTTGTAGTCTTCCACTGTTGTTTCAAGGGGGTGAAATAACCACTTCTCCTGTCCGCCTACAAGAAGGGAAAATATCCCCAAGTGAACACGAGATCACCAGTTCTGTATGCTTTCAGATATTTCTGGCGAGCGTTAAACCCTAAGTGAGTAAACGCTCCAGAAAATAATCAGGGACCATCTAATAAACTGTATAAGGGGTCAAAGTTAGAGCTCAATGGGTTTTGCTTGATTGTTCATGCTTGTCCCATCGTTACCATGGACAGCCCTCAGATGCTTCAACTGGACAGGAGTAAAGTTTAGGATGTACCATCAATTATTCAAGAAAAAGAAAATCTAATATATTCTAGACTCATTGCCTATTTTACTTCTAATTATGATGATTATAGCCTATGACTCCTGGAAAAAAAGAAATTCAGTATCTCAAAATATTAGAACATTTAATTTCGAGTTTGAGCAAGTTACCATTCAATCCATATAAATACCAAGTATCTGGTTCATTACATACAATCATGAGGAAGACTGCTGACTTGAAAGTTGTCCAGAAGATCATTATTAACACCCTTCACAAGGAGTTACTGAAGGTCATGGCAAGGTGCTGCATCGAAGCATATTAATAGAAAGTTGACTTCAAGAGAAGAACATGGGAGGGAAAAGGTGCACAAGCAACAGGGATGACGTCGCCTTGAGAGGATTGTCGAGAAAAGTTGGTTCAAGAACTTGGGAGAGCTCAATAAGGACTGTCAATGCATCAAGAGTCACCAAGTACAGACGTCTACACCTGTCCTAATATCAAGCCACTCCTGAAAATTCAAGAACGTTGTACTTTGAATTTTGCATTTCATTGGGAAATTGAGGTCCTTGAGTCCTGGAGGAGGAAAGGAGAGGTTCAGAATCCAAGATGTTTGAAGTCCAATGTGAGGTTTCTGCAGTCTGTGATGATTTCAGGGGTCATGCCATCTGCTGGTGTTGGTCCACTGTGTTTTATCAAGTCCAATGCGGCCGTCTACCAAGACCACTTCATGCTTCCATCTGCTGACATTCGTTACGGAGATGCTGCCTTCCATTTTTAGCACCACTACTTGAATGGTCAGCCGACTCCCCTGACCTGAGCCACACAGAACCCAGCATGGGGTGTTGCCAAGAGGACGAGAAACAACCGACTGATGCATTGCACTCAGTAATTCATGTTGATGGAGCCCCAACCAAATATATAGTGTAGGAGTGTATAAATGAACATCATTTTCAGAAGTTAAACATTTCTGTATTGTAAATCCCTTTTTCCCCATTTATCTTAAGCAATAGTCTAATAATTTGAGATATGGGATTCTGATTTTTATGACCTATAAGTCATAAATAAAAAAAAACAATTAACAAAAAAAGCTTTAAGTGTTTTACCTAACTTGTAATGAATCTAGTATCTACATATTACATTTTGACTTTCATAAAAAACGGATAGAAAAAATATTAAACTTTTTCACAATGTTCTAATTTACTGAGATGCATTAGTTTGCATCACATGTATGCATCTATATGTAAATGGACACATATGTATATTGTTATAACCAAAACACACAAGACTTTTTTTTCGTAAACAGCAATAAATCAAATGAATAGAAAAAGTGTTTTAGACAGATTCACATTAGCCTTTCTCTAAAACATTGAACGGTTTATTTACTGTGTTATAACACAGTGCCAGAGCACGATATAATAATAATAATAGTTAAAACAGTGCGGTGCATACTTCATAACTGCAGCATCCCTGCTTCAATTCCAGCTGGGGATCTGAGCTGGACATCATATCACTTTCTCGTCTCATGCTGCCCGTCTGCCTCGTCTCTATTTAATGTCGCAGCAACAAATGGCAGAAAACTAATATCAATCAAAAATATAAAATACCTGAGCTTCATTCATAAAACATTTAAACACAAAGATTTGATCCAAGCTTAATTTTCTAAACGCAAACAAAAAGAATCAACAAATGTTATTGTTTTAAGTTTAGTGAGTGTTTAGTGTAAGAACAGTTCAGGTTCTGCATATGGGTTAGAAGTAATTAGACGTCTGCTTTTTAAAAATATAAATGAAATAGATATCTTTTCAAAGGATTTCCTGAAGGATGCCGACTGTTTCCTTGCATAAGATCTACAGATGGGATTATCGCAGTTCAAAGCTTTCTATACTCCTGTGTGTAACTACAGAGATCTTATGTCTTGTAAATAATCTATGAATTCATCTGATTCAAACACCGCCGCTTGACATCAGATGACTTATTGTGATTGGGCATGGTTCCAGGGACTGACTGCTCATGCCGGAGAAAGCCGTCGAGATGCTCTGATCAAATATTCTGAAAGAGCGAGGGAGGAGAGCCAGTTCTACATAATGAGCTCTTTTTAAGACCATAAACAAGTGCTTATCTCCTTCACAGAACTTGCCGTCACTGCGCTTATGAAGCTGCTTTCACTGATCAGATCATGAGATCTGCTGGGTAATGTACGCTGGGTCACAGCGAAATAAGATTTCTGCTTAAGGCAGGGACACAGTGTACCTACAGTTTGAAATGAATATGCACACTGAAAAAAGTTGGCTGTCAATAAGTATTTGCAGGATTTATAGAAGTATTCTACTTCTGCATATTTGTCACACTTAAATGTTTCAGATCATCAAACGGATTTTAATGGAAGACAAAGATAACCCAAGAAGCAAATGCTTTCCAGCCCCATCTCGCCCTGTGTGAAAAAGTAATTACCCCCTTAGCTACCAATCTACCAAATGACCAAATTCATTTGGCAGTTGGGTTCAGTCTCACTAACTACACTCACATGTGATTACTGCCAGGCCTGTTGAATCGAAACATCACTAACTAGAACCTGTCTGGTTTTGTGAAGTAGCTAAAGGGTCTTAAAAGCAGCACATGATGCCACGTTCTAAAGATTCAAGAACAGATGAGGAACAAAGTCATTGACATTCATCAGTCTGGAGGGTTACCAAGCCATTGTTAAGGCTCTGGGACTCCAGAGAGCCACATTGAGAGACATTATCCACAAATGGAGTAACATGGAACAGTGGTGAACCTTCCTAGGAGCAGCCGGCTGACCAACATTTCCCCAAGAGCGCGTTGATGTCTAATCCAGGAGGTCACAAAAGACAAACATCTAAAGATCTGCAGACCTCACTGGCCTCAGGTAAGGTCCATCTACATGATTCCACAATGAGGAAGACACTGGGAGAAAATGGCATCATGGGAGAATTGCAAGGATCAAACCACTACTGACCAAAGAGAGCATAAAGGTTCGTCTGGCATTTGCAAAAAAAATATCTTGATGAGCCCCAAGACTTCTGGATAACATCCTGTGGATGAGTCAAAGGTGGAACTTTTTGGAAGACGTGGGTCCGTTACATCTGGTGTAAAGCTGATACTGCATTCAACAATCATTCAACATCATACCATTAGTGAAACATGGTGGTGGTAGTGTGACGGTTGGAGGACCTAGATGACTTATCATCACTAATGGAGCCATGAATTCTGCTCTCCATCAGAAAATCCACCTGGAGAATCTCCACCATCAGTTCATGACCTAAAGTTCAACACCAATGGATTATGCAGCAAGACAAAGACCCAAAGCACACAATCAAGTCCACCTCTGAGGGACTCAAAAAGGACAAAATGAAGGGTTTGTAGTGGTTGAGTCAAAGTCCAGACTTGAATCTAATTAAGATGCCGTGGTAAGACCTAAAAGGGCAGTTCATGCTGGAAAACCATCTAATGTGACCAAATTAAAACCATTCTGAAGAGAAGAGTGGACCAACGTTCCTCCATGGTGATGTTAACCACTGATCACAAGCTGGAACAAACATTTAGCAAACCAGTTATTAGATTTAGGGGGACAAATACTTTTTCACAGGGGTGATATAGATTTTAATGAATCACCATTTTAAAATGTCAAATGCTAAATACATATAAATATTAGTTTGATGATCTGGAACATTTAAGTGTGAGAAAGATGCAAAAATAGAAGACGTGTGTGTGTGTGTGTGTGGGTTTGTATAAACCTTTAACGTATTCTTGAGTAGTTGGAAAGAAGTTTTTTTTAAGTTGTTTTCTTTTTAATTGGACAGAATAATCCTGGACAAGACACTGCATCTGCTCACTCCTGCCCCTGTGACCCGATCTGCCTACTACATTGCATATGTATGTGCACGACTCCAGGGAATAAAAACAGTATCTAATTAGAAACTGCAGTGTAACTAAGATGTAATTATTGTGTCATTATCACCTGCCTGCCTGCTTTGTTTTTAGTGATATCCTCGCTGCTGAAGAAAATCACATGTTGTTTGTTGGGATTCTGGTATATATATATATATATATGTATATGTATACTGGGCAGATGGTTCACATCAGAAATCCAATGACAATAGAAGACACTAGGTAACCTCCATCTAGACTCTCTAGATCCCCCCTTGTCATCCAAGTGATCTCTGGTCTGTGGTCTAAAGTTAAAAATAAACCTGCGTGGGTGTGTTTTTGCCACGTATGTGTATCTAAGCATAAGGCAAGCTTGTGAACTGTTTTCCAGCTGAACTATGCAAGAAGAGGTCCCTGTAGAACACAAATGGGCGTTTCTCAATCACAGTGGACGTTGGGGTCAACAGATGGGAAATGCCTACTGATTGTGAAATGTCCTCTCACGCTCGAGACTCCTTATTCCAATTACACTGCAACCAAATACTTTGATATTGGTTAAAAGACTCACCATGTTAGTGCTTACTGCTTAGACTATGACTAACAGCCATGGTCATAATATTATATACACTGATCAGGCATAACATTATGACCACATGCCTAATATTGTGTTGGTCCCTCCTTTGTGGTCTAAAATGCTCTGAACCATTGGGCATGGACAAGAGGACCTCTCAGGGTGTCCTATGGGGTCTGGAACCAGGACGTTGGCACTGGATCCTTTGGGGACTCTGGCTTGTGCAGTGGGGCCTCTGTCAATCCAACTTGTTCCACTGCATCCTGTTGATGCTTGATCACAATGGAGTGTAGGAAGTTTGGAGGTCAAATCAACATGTTGGGCCATTGTCATGTTCCTCAACATGTTCCTGATTGGTTGATGTTGTTTCCATGTGGTGGGGTGCATTTTCCTGCAGGGGTAGGTCAGTGACATTTGGGATTTTCATTTGCATGAGGGAGTGTTCTTGTTGACGGACTATGTTTATTTGGGTGTCTAAGTCTCATCAACACGGATGTTCTAATCATATTCTCATTTATTCACTTTCCCTGTCAGTGGTCATGATGTTGTGGCTGATCGGTGTAGATAAATTTCTTTTTACTTTGCATCTCAGAACCTCTTGTATTTCTAAATGTTTCTAAACCATCAAACTTTCCAGGTTTACATGAAAATATGGCAGATTTTCAATGCAGTTTCACAATTTGGGACATCACTATATGTAACTAACCAAAGGTCGGATAATTAAGTAAGAAATTACAGGGAAACTGTAGCACTCAGACCACTATCCATACACAAATAAAATGAAAGTTGATATGAGCAAAATAAACGAAAGACAAATAAAGCATGTATTTTTTACCCAATTACCTGGATGACACTGTTTGCTCGACATGTTTCATTCACCAATTGAACACATTTCTGTGGTCTTCTGAATACATGATGAACCCCAGCAGCAGTTTATATACATTTTTCATAGAGGTGGCCAGATGGGGTCAGCACACAAAAACACAACGTCATAGCTGAACATTAAGGAAATCTGTTATGCTGCTGTAGCTAGATGAAAACTATGTCAATATGCCAGTTAAGAAATGAGACACTGAGATACTTTATAGGTCTTTGTGCGCCTCTGTCAACTAAATGCACACAAACTTTGTCTTTTAGCACTATCTGTGATGTTCATAGTCACTGAATGGTGCTTTCACTTGTACTCAAAGATGCATTCACTAAAAGTTGGACATCACGTTTGACCTGGGAGGACTTTTCTAAATTTTACATGTGCGAAATGTGTGTTGGGAGGGAATTTATAGAATATTATAGCCAAAGTTTGTCATTGCATTACTCACAAGGTGTAAAGAAGCGTCAGGATCACTTCAGAAGTTGTAGATAAAATAAATAAATGCCTTTAGCTTGAAAATGCACATACTTTTAGTTGATTAAATGTTTTTCTGTAACAGAGATGTTGCATTATTATTGCTCGGCATTGTGTTATAAACTATGAGCAAGAAATCTAAACTTGGAAAGTATTATCCAGCACTTTCTCTCTTCAAAACTTGGGGATGGCATTTCATGAGCAGCGCTTTATGCTACATGGATCATCTGCATATCAAATCAGCAGCCTTCAGCTGCCCCATTACACTATGTGTATACAGCACAGTGCACCTCAATGTGTCTCGCATCTCATGAGGACTTCATCTCAACCCCGCACTTCATTATAGCCAAAGCATCTTAACATCTGGTATTCCCCATTAACCTCACCTAATGTAGTGAATGAGGAAACGCACTCCCCTCCCACTCCTTGAGCAAGGCATTTAGCCAGTAATTGCTCCAGTAGAGCAATACACGAGGAAATGAGATTCAAAATAAAGGCGCCGCATGCCTGTTCTGATGCTCTGGTTTGTTCACTTATGCCCTCGTGTGCTGGTGTTCTTGAACAACACATCCCAGTTGTAGTCGTAGTTGTGTAGCGTGCAAGACAGCCTCAGAACATAGGAGGAGCTGACAGTTGCGATATCAAGAATAGTAAGTCTCATGATGTGTACTCAAACTTTTGCACAGGCCACAGTTTCTCTTTCTGTTCTTTAAAGGAAGCAGCAGCAGATTATTTTGCAGAAATCCACACAGACATTTAGTCAAAACTGCCATCAATGCAATCACGATTTAGTCATATAACAGCAACAGCAGCAGGAGTGACATTGGTAGCAATGGCAGTGATGTTCCCTTTTGTCTGCATTTCGTTACCTTGGACGAGGATGTGCACCGAGGTGGTTCTTGGTCGACTGCTCGTCTGGACCGCGCACACATACTGGCCCTCATCTGTCATGTCCACGTTCTCAATCTTGATGGTAAACTCCTCTTGATTGAGGGTCACCAGGCTCACCCTGGGATCCACTGACCACTTGTCTTCTCCGGCGTACAGTATACTCGAGCGGTTTAGCCACGCCGTGTGTGTGACAACGTCCCCCTGTGCACACCTGCAAAACAACGAAAAGGTCGGGTGAAGTCAAGTTCACACCTGGTTTTTCTTGCTTGGCAGACGATCAAGCCGAGCAAACAATTCAAACGTCAAGATACGACAGTCACTCCCCTCCCTTACAGTACATAAGGACTCTTTATTATTCATTGCATTTTTGTTTTTCTTCTTGGCTAGGGTGAACAATCAGCCCCGCTGATTAGCAAAGCTTTAACCAGAGAGGAGGAACTAATCAGTGGAAGCAGCTGGTGCAATGTTTGGTTGAGCTGAAGAGAAAAAAAAAGACAGGCTCTGGAATCTCCTTTCAGCGCTGTTGTAAAAACCTTCCGATGCTCATAAAGGCTGACCCTGTATCATAAGAGGACTGGAGTTCTCAGAGCCACTACAACAGGTTTGCAATATAATTCAGATTTTAAAGTACAGCAGATGTATTCTGATACACACTGACAAGGACATAATAATAACATTCAAGGTGTCGGCGATCATGTTAAGACTTTTCTCGGAATATAGACAATTTTTAATAAGCTCGGTAACTTGACATGTTGTACATATGCAAATGCAGCTCTCGAGCATTCATCAGGTTTCCTTTGTTAACCCGCCCACTCACTTGGGCTTGTGACATTCGAAGCTGACTCAGACAATAAGCTGAAACTGCGCTCCGTCGCAATTACAACAGATTGGTTTCACCGGCCGCGCAATGCTGCTTTGATGCGAGAGCAGGGCCGCCGATCTTTGACTGTTCCCACCGAGCGACACATCTGCTTCATTGTCACGACGAATCCTCGGATCCCGCTGAGAAAGGACCAGACCCAGAACCACAGCAATTAAGCGGAACTTACAAGCGAGTGCACCGGTGGACGACGAAATTAACTTTGGCTGCCGATTGTTTGTGCTCTGTGTTTGCTTGACTTTCAGACGCCTCGTTTTCTGAATAGCAGGAGATTTAAACATTTGAACAGTTTTTTTTCGAGTGGTGGCAGTGCAGGAGGAGCTCAGCACTTTGCAACTGAATGACTCTCAGCTCCATTTGCGCTGTCACAGCTTTTGTTACACCATCAGTCACTTCCACTTCAGTGATGGCGGTAGGGTCAATGGCATCCTTGGGGCATTTGTGGTGCTATGGTAGGGAGGGAAGATCAAAAAAAAAAAAAAAAATGTGTGTCTCTGTGTGTGATTGTGTGTAATCAATACACGGGAGCAATAGCTTTCAAAAATAATGGATCGCGGCGTACGTGAGAGGGTAAGGTTATCAATTTACTATGATAAAGTGGATTCAAAGTAGGGTTTTCATTTGTAATGGCTACAGCAAATTAATTTCACTGAGCTGTAAATGTATTTCACAGTGCAGACACACTGCCAAATGTTAACCTTTATAAATAACACCGACAATGGCAGGGCTTGAGCTATGCCTTCGCTGGAACTTCCTTTTAAAAGGGTATGGTATGCCTGGAAACAAGAACTGATATGTGGAGAATTTAAGGTCACCCGCAGTCGTACAACAACACATGCTCGCATGTTGGCTCGCTCGAGCGTGGAAACTTTTCTTGGAGGAACTCCAACGCACAAACCTCGGCAACACATCTACCCTGTCAGCCTCGACGTCCTTGATAAGACCATCACCTGCAGACATGTTCTCATCAGCGCCGAACGGGAAACTATTTTTGATTCTCGATGAAGCAGCGTGTTTATTCCCCGCTCAACTGTGAAAGACAGAAACCCCTTCATAATGAAAGAACTCACGATTTCACTAAATAAAATCGACAGGTATAAATCCAGGAAAAGGCCGGATTCAAATGTGCTTTAATTTTGCAAATTTTGAAAGAGGCTGTAAATATTAAAGACGTTGAATCTCATTCATCTATATACTAGGTAACTGCATGGAGCTGCAGACGGGGCGAACTGGCCTTCAGGTTGAAATAAAAAGGTAGTTTCGGTCTCTGGTGCTGCTATAAGGTGATGATTCTGCCTCTGGGATCCCAGTTCGTCCGTCCACAGGTTAAAGTAAGCCAAGTAACAGTATGCATTCTGCTCACTAATGTATCAAAGGCAGGGTTATAAAAACTGACCCATAAGTGGGTCAGAGGGTTTGAAAGGCATGGCGTTCAATAAAAAACCGAAACAAAAAAGCAAGCAAGCAAAAAGCCTCAAACATATAGCATTTATCAGCCGTAAACTGTACATGTAAAAAAAAATAATCAGCACCCTGATAGCCTAATGGTTATGTCACATGACCCAAGTGCAGAGGCGTAGCTGCTGTCCTGGGTTTGACTCCGACCTCGGGCATTTACTGCATGTCCTTCCCTACTCTCTCCTGTTTCTGATTCTATCCACTGTCCTATCTAATAAAGGCCAAAAATAAATCTTTATTAAAAAAAAACAAAAAAAAACTAATCAATATTACTAATTTATGGCATTGCACCTTTGTCATACTACCCAAGCAACATTTCTGAGTCCTCTCTGCTTCTATCCATGGTTGCACTGTTTCTGTACAGGTATGGGATTTTATACTGCAGTGAAAAATGAGCCCACAGTGACGCAAAATCCCTCAGAAACTGCTTGGCAACTTGAGTTTTTAAGCCTGACCGATACACCGATCAGCCACAACATTCTGACTACTAACAGATGAAGTGAATATATGGATCATGTTGGTACTATGGGGTGTTCTGATGGAAAACCTTGGATTTTGACATCCGTGTTGATCAGACTTATGCTGGGCTTACACCTAACGATCTTCACAGTCACAGACTAAAAACTGAAAGAAGAAATTTTAGGAGTTTAACTGGAGTCACAGCGCGCTCTCGTCATCTCGATCGTTTAGTATCAGGTAGTGATCTCAGCTGTTTTAGATCAGTCTTTTCCTAGTCTTGGCCTTACGACAATATCAAACGTGTTTGTTGTTATTGCAAGTCTTTCAGTCTTTGCGGTAACGTGACACAATCAAAACCAATAGATGAGCTCTAACAAAACCAGAAACAGGAAACTTTGCAGACAAACAATCACTAGAACAGCATTGACGAACGGGAAACACCGACGAAAACGACTATTTGGATGTTAAAGTTATTATTGGGATACCACCACAACAACAGAATATTCAGATATTCGGGTCCAGCCCTAAATACAATACAACAATGCAAGATCTAGTCTTGTAAACAGTGACCCTGTAAGATTCACCGTCTTTGTAAAATATCAGTCTGAGACTAGGCTGTGACTAAAAACTCTACAACTTGTCTTTAGATGTGAGCAGGTGTGAGATGATAGTTTTCCAAGAGTATTTTCCAAATCTTTTCAAAGTCCTCTGATGTAAAGGTAGCATTAGACACTCAAACACTGTTCCACAACAAACACACTCCCTCATGCTAATGGAAATCCCAAATGTCACTGGCCTACCCTCACAGGAAAATGCACCCCACCACATGGAAACAACATCCAACGATCAGGAGCATGTAGAGGAACATGACAATGGTCCAACATGTTGGTTTGACCTCCAAACTTCCTACACCCCATTGTGATCAAGCATCAACAGGATGCAGTGGAACAAGTTGGATTGACAGAGGCCCCACTGCACAAGCCAGAGTGCCAACGTCCTGGTTCCAGACCCAATAGGACACCCTGAGAGGTCCTCTTGTCCATGCCCAATAGTTCAGAGCATTTTCACCACATAAGGGGACCAACACAATGTTAGGCAGGTGGTCAGAATGTTGTGGCTGATCCGTGTATTTGTTGTTCTGAAAATATTAAAAAAAAAACAGCTCAGGAAGAAAGATTTTAAATGTTCTGTTGAGACCAAAGTACGTTCCTAGTTCAGCCATATGGACTTTTCGTCTATGGATTCATTCGTCTTTTTGAATTTTGATTGTCCACATTACACTACTATTCAGTATTATATCACAGTTGAGTAATACAGTTTATCTTCCGCCTACTTTTTCATTTCCAACCTTGACTGTCTTGAATAGATGATGTTTTTAAGGAAGCGCATAAGCGATTCTCACGGCCTACTCATATAAAAATATAAATAAATAATGAGTCTGAGGTGTTCGAGCATTTCCTGAAGTCCCCATGCATCGTTATCTGAGATCGGCGGACTCCTGACACGGGCTGTAGTGCAACAGAAACCACGATTAACACGGTGTATAACATTAAACTCTCAATCACATGAATTTTAAAGAACTCCGTTATCTTCCGGTGCGCTCACCAGCCTTCAAGGTCAAGGCTGCGGTCAGCGCCTCCTACGGAAACGCAGCCTTCACCGGGGTGTTTTTTTTGCTTAATTTGAGAGGGTCAGTGACACAGTAAAGAGTTTCCTGGCACCGCGCTCGCACTGTCTTCCAATTTCCAATTCATGAGAAACTATGCGGTCGTGTTGTGTGAGTGGGAGCGCTACCACTTTGATTGCGATGAAAGAGTTGCACAGGGAGTCGTGAGATGTGAGGATGCAGCGCTGGTGTTTCGACAGTCATTAAACGAGGAGCAAAGAGGAGGAAAGATCCGGCGGCTGTTCGGTTGAGTTCTGCACTACAGGTCATACGTTCGCATAATTCTCGCTGGAGCATCTGCATGAACGGCAGCGCATTTTACCTGGTCTCGACACAAGGAAGTCCAAATGCTCAGCGGTTAATTGGAATGAATCCCCTTTAATGTGTATTTTTAGAACTTCACTGAAAAGGAAATCGGGTTTGACTTAGGTTGTTATTGTTACATAAACTATATGCCTCACCAGCTAAATCCCCCAAGAGAGCAACGAGAAGAAAAAAACGAAGGGATAAATATTTTACATCCCATATATGCTCCTCTTATCGCTTCCGCACAGATGGCAAACAAAATTTAATCCCAATAAATTGTCAATCCTCTCAAAAGCATGAGAGGTTGAAGGGAAACGGGGGGGAGACGAGCTGGGGAGGTGAAACCGCAACCATCAGCGAGCAGCTTCTCCCTGGTTGGGTTTTTTTTGTTTTTTTTTAAAACGCTAACGTGCGGATCATTAAAAATACACGACACTTGTTGCCCCACATTTACACGTCACCAGTCGACTTTATTTACATCGCAGATCAATCGAGTCGATGCTTAAGGCCGTGTCATCAGCGGCTTCGCTTCCGGGAACACGAGCCTCGTCTCTCTCGGCATTCAGTCGGTGAAGAGACTCACATTCCCCTCTAATGACTCAGACGCACTTAGGCTGAAGATGCTTGTGAAATTATGCTTCTTACACTAAAACAAAAGACGGGATCTTACATACAGTATCTTAATGCGACGCAGGCTCGCCTCGCTGATTAGAAACTGGAGCTGTGATACGGTGTTAGGATTATGAACGTTCAGGGCTGATTCAGTGTAAAAGATAATTGAGTTTGAATGGTTGCTTTTAAGGAACTGCAGAAACTGTCCAGGTGAAATTTTTCACTCGTGATAATTAAAAAAGAATATTCTATCGTAGCTTGGGATGCAAAAACAGCCAAATTAACAGTTAAATTAGACGTTTTCCCTCCTGGCTGGGGCTCACCACCAAACCTCAGTGATCCAAATCCTCCCTTGAAAAGGCCTTGAAAAGGTAACTGCACTTTATTATTTAGTGTTTGCTTATACTCAGAGGAATGAGGATACGATGGAAGACCTACCTGAGTGGTATCCAAAGTGCTTTACAGTGTGTTTCACATTCACCAATTCACACACTAATGGCGACAGAAGAACATAAAGCCAATAACATGATAACTTGCTAATATTGTGATAAAGATTTTGAGCCAATAACGTCCATAATACTCTTCAGGTAAATTAGTGTTCATGTTCTATGTTGTATAGTGGAGTTAAGTGACATTATAGAGCCAGTCCAGTTATTTAAATCTGGTTTGAAGTGAAGACTGAATCGATTTTCCTTCAGAAATGTTTGAACAAAGTTTCAATGAAATGTTTTCCCAGAAAAAAATGTGCTAAATTGATTTGACAATGCAACATCCAACAGAGACACTGACATGAAATGATGAATTTGCATATCTGAGCAAATCAACAATATTCTAAATAAAGATTTTGTACAACAAATAATGTCAAATTGGCTCTTACAGCCATAATTAAGGAGAGTGAGAGCTACATGGGACGTATCCTTGATGAATGAATATGACCACTATGCATCCACTAGACCTATTTGGGGTTTTTTCTGTTGTTCTTTTTGGGGGGTGGGGGAGGGGTTTAAAGCTTTATTGATAGGCTGAGTGAAAGTGGGTAGAGAGGAGAGAGACATGCAGCAAAGGGTCGTGAGCCGGACTCGAACTCATGACCGCTACTGGTGACCTGCGCCCACATGGTAACACCTTAACTCAATGAGCTTTACGGCGGCCCACACTGGACCTATTTATGATGAGCAAACTACACAAAAACTGCAAAAAAATCTTTTATTTCCGAGAAATGCAGTCCTATTAATGAATTATTACATTATCAGCTGCAGTTATTACATTTTCAAAGGGTTTTCTTTAATGCTGGGCCACTAACTTAATAACTTATTACATTATTACCCACTACCAACCCAACCGGTCGAGGCAGATGGCTGCCTTCCCTGAGCCTGGTTCTGTCGGAGGTTTTTTTCCCCCTACCTATCTTGGGGGGTTCCTTCCCACTGTCGATGACTGCTTGCTCAAAGGGAATCCGAAAGCAGCTTTGGATTGTTGGGTTTTCTGTTTTCTGTTCTTCCTTACTATGTTAAGCGCTATGAGATGACATATGCTGTAAATATCTGCTTTATAAATAAAGTTCAGTTGAATTGAATTATTGGCAGAATGTTACTACTTTATTGGACATTGTTACGTTACTGGTTGCTTCGCCTGTCTTCAAATCACTGCCACACAACAGCAGTGGTGGAAATGACAGTTTTTGATACCAGTTCCTCCACTGCCCCGTTGTGCGACTTTTCGGCCCTGTCGGCACCCCGGCAGGAGGGAAGCTTTGTGGCGCGCTGCAGCTTTAGAACCCAAAGTTCTGGCTGTGTGGAAAATCTGATGTTTTCACATTTACAGATTACACGATGAAAGGCATTAAAGCAGAGGTCCACAGCAGCGTTTAGTGTGGGGGAGCTGCTCTGCAGGTGAGCTGCACTGTGGGCAGAACCCCCTGATTGGAATATTTCTCCTCATTAAAACAAATGCACATGAAAAAAAAACAGACGATAGGAATAAGTTTAAAAACAAATAACAAATAAACACAGAAGTCTTTGTACAGTAGCCTTGTATGTCAATCTAGACCCAGTGCCTTGAGAAGCAAATTCCGTCCTATTAAAAAGAGTAAATTTCAGTTTTCAGTTATCAAAAAAATCAACAACATAATGATCATGTATGTCTGACAGCAGTTCACAGACTATTACTTTATTATAGGGGCAATTAAATTAAATACTACACACAACTAACCCTAACTGTAATAGGAAATGCAGATTTAAACAGTTCGTTCTGTGTTAAAGGGTTTTCTATAGAGTCCAGCACCTCATTATGTAAATGTGAAGGCAATTAAAATGCTGGCCTCGTGCTTCGATCAACATCTGAGACACTTTTCAGTAACAGTCATGCCAGGCAGGCCTGCAGCAACATATCTGTATCATTTCCAACATGGAGAAAAAAAAAAACCTGTTGGAGAATGCTGTCACATTAAGAAATGTCTGTCTTGGTCCCCCTAATTGAACACACCACATAAATTATCACACAATTATTATCTCAATAAGCCGTGAAACATTTTTTCTGAGATTAAATCTTTTGCCCTGTTCTCCCCCTTGTGGTCAGACATCATAAATAACTTAATAAATAAATGGAATTGAAACGGGCTGCACAGTGGCTCCGTGGTTAGCAGAGTCACTTCACGGCTAGAAGATCCCCGGTTCACGTCCCGGTTAGGACGCCTGGGATCTTTCTGTGTGGAGTTTGCATGTTTTCCCTGTGCAGCGTGGGTTTTCTGGCTTCCTCCCATCCATCCATCCATCCACTATATATTTGTGCCTTCTCTATGTGTAGCTAAGGTTGTGTGCAAACTAAAGGAAGCCAGTCCTGAGCATGAGGCTGATCATCATCATTATCATGGCAAATCCATCCATCCATCCATTATCTATACACCGCTTCATCCTCTGTAGGGTCACGGGGGGCTGGAGCGTATCCCAGCCGACTCGGGTGAAGGCAGGAGACACCCTGGACAGGTCACCAGTCTATCACAGGGCTACATATTGAGACAGACAACCAAGTACACTCTCATTCACACCTACGGACAATTTAGAATCATCAGTTAACCTCAGCATGTTTTTGGACTGTGGGAGGAAGCCAGAGTACCCGGTGAGAACCCACGCTGTACAGGGAGAACATGCAAACTCCACACAGAAAGATCCCAGGCGTCCTAACCGGGACGCGAACCGGGGATCTTCTAGCTGTGAGGCGATGCTGCTAACCACTGAGTCACTGTGCAGCCCACAGTCCAAAAACATTCTGAGGTGAATTGAAGATTCTAAATTGTCCGTAGGTGTGAATGAGAGTGTGCTTTGTTGTCTGTCTCTATGTGTAGCCCTGTGATAGACTGGTGACCTGTCCAGGGTGTCCCCTGCCTTCGCCTGAGTCGACTGGGATAGACTCCAGTCCCCTGCGACCCTACAGAGGATTAAGCAGTGTATAGATGATGGATGGAGGGATTTGCCATGATAATGATGATGAGCCTCATGCTCAGGACTGGCATCCTTGAGTTTGTACACAACCTTAGCTACACAGAGAGAAGGCACAAATGCTAACTGTAACTTCCATGTTAAAACCCCTGTGTGCATTACTACACACTGAGAAATCAGCTGCAGGGAGATATGTTGCTCCACTAATTCACTTTATATAAAAATGCGATGCAACAATTAAATCGCGGCAGAGGAAGGGTGAGTATAATGTGTTTTCTAAGCGATTGTGGCAGCAGCCAGAAAGGATTCGCGCAAGTGTGACCTCAGATTGAATGTTTCTCGTGGGGCAATCAGAATGAATGAGGAGATATTGTGCGCTCAATGTTGCCACGCTGTGAAAGAAAGAAAGGAACGCTGGTGCCAGGTTTCAGCGTAATTTTCTGGCAGCAGCTCATTTAGAGAAGGGGGGAACTGAACGCACAAATGACGGTAATTTATGGTGGAGTATTGCACAACTGATTGTACTCCATCTGATTGTTTCATAATTGTGAAAGATATGACTTTTTAACTGAACCTTAGACTGAATTCAGAGACAAAAACATGTATTAACGCACATCTGAGCGGAGCGTCGATCAACCCAAGCATACATAAATAACTTTCAAACATCATATACCCCGCCGTGCTTCAAGTAACCCTATGACCCACTCAACTCCAGCTGCTGTTTTAATTATTTATGCTTCGCTGTGAAGATAACAAATGTTTCCTGCTGCCTTAAAAGCCTCCATCCAACCTTTATTGTAGCCAGGACAACAGATATTAGAAATTTACCAACCAGTCCACCGTTGTCCTCATATATTATGTAGGAAGATTATTTGCCCGCTCAGTTTCAGCCCCCGAAATACAGAAAAGAAAATCCATTTACATAATGGGGTTGGTAAATGGATTTCTACAAGGCTTTTTCCTATATGGTCGATTGCATTTTCAGGACATTATATACAGTCTGATGTTAGAAATGCACAAACTGAATTGTTCAACTTAGATTAAAATTAACTTCAAGCGCCACTGTGCAGAGCTGCAATGACCTCTGTCATTTCAATTTGTATTTTTTTTGTTGGTTTGTTTTGTTTTAAATGGTTGTTGAATTGGAAAGGCCTGTTTTTGAGCCTTTACAGCAGTGGTTCTCAACTGGTGGGTCTGGACCCAAAAGTGGGTCGCGAAGCCATTTTTAGAGGGTCGCAAAAGCATGAACCCCGCCTCCCCCCAAAAAGTAGTGGTGTAAGGGCTTTTATTTTAAAGGACGTGTCTCTTATGACACAGTTTGCTTTCAATAGCAGGATATTTAGTGGTGGTGACACCAGTAGCTGCCCACTATTAACCTCTAGATTTGGCTCTGACAGCTTACTGGGTTAATTTGTGCTAAAACGTGCCAAAAATAAACCAAAATGTGCTCAGAATCTGTCAAAATGGGCCAAAATATGCCCAAAAGTTGGCAAAAGTGACCAAATATACTAAAATGAGCAAAAAATAAGCCAAATTTTTCCAAAGCTGTATCAGAATGCATTGAGACTACACCCAAATAAACTTTAATTTGTTAACAGGAACAGCAAACTTCAAAAATATGGGTCGTGACCATCATTAATAGAGACATAGTGGGTCCTGAGGCGGGACTAGTTGAGAACCACTGCTTTACAGGATGAGCCAGGTGGAGCTAGTAGACGGACAGATGGGGATTCCAACAACACTACTCCATACGCTACCATCAGCTATACTACCTGTCCCTTTAGAACACGGGTGTCGAACTCATTTTAGTTCAGGGGCCACATCACAGTTTGATCTTAAGTGAGCCAGACCAGTAAAATCACAGCATACGTTGTGGGATTTTGCAATTGGACAAATGCTAAAACTAGGAAGATAGGAGGTTTAAATCAGTTCCAACTAGGATGTTTAAGCCAGACCAAAAAACACTAAGGACAGAAGTGGAAAATATGCATAAACTGTAATCCTGTATCAACCGCAACCCGAGAAAAACCTATGCATTATGGCAAGGCCGGAAGTAGGAGGTTCTCCCTGCTCCTCGCACAAGTGTGAATTGAAATCAAGGTCTAAATGGTGCTCTCCCTTTGTGCCCGGCACAAGTTGAAGTCAAGGTCAAAATGGCCAACAGGTAAAAACCAACCGTGTTGTCAGCAGAAAAAGGAGGGAGTGACTTTTCACCTTTTGACACGACAAGATCACGCCCCGGACATGAGTAAATTCAAACAAGATGATGACTGAGATTTCGTGGTTGGTTTTTAAGAAGGACGGGTTGTGCTTTCACAGACACGGAACGAGAGTTCAGAAGAAGTTTGCAGAAGCACATCAGACAACGTAACGCTTTGTTCGGGTCGTTAAAATCTTGAGATTTTGCTCATGTTTGTTCTTGCAGCGTCTGTATTGAATAAACATAACTCGCATCAGACTCTGAAGACTATTTGAAGACTCTCTCTCTCTTGGAAACTTTTCACAAGACTCCAATAGATGATGCACAAGTGATTTTTCCACTGCATGTTTGACTAAGCTGCCTGTTCATCACTGGCCTTCAGCCGGCAGAGGAAGTCACAAAGCAGAATAAGTTATACATAACGACAACTCCAAAGTTTTCTCTTTGTTTTAGTGCCAAAAAAGTAAATTCTAAAATGTTCATGAACTTATTTTTGTGAAATCTTGAAGAAAAATCAATGCAATTTCAACAATATCAAGCCTCAGTTTATCATTTAGATGTGTGCATTACAACTTACAGATCACTTCGTATCTACAAAGACATGAAACATTTAGTCATTGGTGCCTGAAACTGAACAATATAGTACTTTACTTTATGATCAAAACAACTTCTCAAGACCTAGAAGTTGTTTTAAATTTACAGTTTTACACATACACAATTTGCAGTTAACGTCTTCTCTTTAATTTTTATGTTTTGCAAAGTCATCAGTATGTTTGACGCCCCTGGTCTAGAGTGTCACAGAAGCAACCATGAAGAAATAAACGCGACCCGATGAAAAAGAGTCCACTGAGCTGCCTAATGTGACGCCATGATCAAACTGACAGGGTCACCATGCATTCATTAGGAACATTTCTGCGTTAGCATACTGCATGCAACATGTGGGTGGAATACATCTGCTCTCTGTGTCTTCAAGCACTCCGGTGGTAAGGTCCAGACATGCAGGCCGACTGCTTACTTCATGCCGCGGACAGACGGGAAGGGGAATGGAGAGATTGTTAGTACGACTGGTTTAAGTCAAGAATAATCAAGATGTTTGACCTGAGCTGCGCCTACACAGAGGGCGATGCAGCTGCTGCTTTAAGGTGTCCATCGCAAGAGATCAGTTATACTCTTATTTGAATCATTCATGAGCTCTATAACACTTCATCCTCTGTAGGATCGCAGGGAGGCTAGAGCCTATCCCAGCCTAGTTAGGACAAAGGCAGGAGAACATGCAGACTCCACAAAGAAAGATGTAAACCCAGGACCCTGTAGCTGTGAGGCAACAGTGCTGCTCTTCTATGGACACATGTCATAAGAATCCAGCCAAAATATGGGCACGGACCAGAGGACCTCTCAGGGTGTCCTATGGGGTCTGGAACCAGGACGTTGCCACTAGATCCTTTGGGTACTCTGACTTGTGCAGTGGGGCCTCTGTCAATCCAACCTGTTCCACTGCATTCTGTTGATGCTTGATCAGAATGGTGTGTAGGAAGTTTGGAGGTCAAATCAACATGTTGGACCATTGTCATGTTCCTCAACATGTTCCTGATTGTTTGATGTTGTTTCCATGTGGTTGGGTGCATTTTCCTGCAGGGGTAGGCCAGTGATATTTGGGATTTCCATCACCATGAGGGAGTGTGTTTGTTGTGGCACAATGTTTGTTTGGGTGTTTAATTCTGATCAACACGGATGTTAAAATCCAAGGTTTTCCATCAGAACACCACATAGTACCAATATGATCAATGTTATTCACTTCACCTGTCAGTGGACATGATGTTGTGGCTGATCAGCGTATGTATTTGGACTAAAGTAGAATCACCCAGCGCAACAAAAGGAACACTTTTTGTCCTGAAAACACTTTTTTCCCCCCACAAACTTGAGGTTGAAGCCAGCGTGGACTTGCTTTGAGGCTCTGGGTCCAGATGGGGAGCTTGATGCTGAGCATAAGCTGTAAATCTGGGCTTAAAAATACAGAATCCTTGTGGGTCATTTTTCTCCCAAAAGTGACATGTGAACTCTTTCAAATACTAAAAAAAAACACACTGGACTGATATGCAGTGTTGCATGTTAGGACAGGTATTGCATATGACAGCATGTTTACATTAGAGTGAAACAGATGGGTGTTTTTTTTTTTTTTGCTACTTTAGGTGTTTGATTTTGAGATCAAAAATGAACTTTAATTAATTTATTTCAATGGCAACAACAGCAATTTTACAAATAATACCAATGCAACTAACAGCGTTGATACTAACACTACTACTAATATTAACAATAGAATGAAGAAGAAGCTGTGAACATATTGAATGAGTCAGCACTAGAAGAAGCCATATACACCAATCAGCCACAACATTATAACCACTGACAGGTGAAGTGAATAACATTCATCATATTGGTACTATGTGCTGTTCTGATGGAAAACCTTGAATTTGGGCATCTGTGTTGATTTGACGTCCAAACTTCCTACACCCCATTCTGATCAAGCATCAACAGGATGCAGTGGAACAAGTTGGATTGACAGAGGCCCCACTGCACAAGCCAGAGCACCCAAAGGATCCAGTGCCAACGTCCTGGTTCCAGACCCCATAGGACACCCTGAGAGGTCTTCTTGTCCATTCCCAATGGTTCAGAGCATTTTGGAGCACATAAGGGGACCAACACAATAGGCAGGTGGTCATAATGTTACACCTGAGTACTCTGGTAAAGGTTTCATCTATCTTGGTATTTTTTGGTAAATTCCAGTGTAGTGTTAGTATTCTCACTGCTTGCAAGCAATTTAAATCTTGTCGTCCAGCTTCTGTAACTGTCTGAGGATTCTATGAACCATAACTTTCACACTGAGTGTTGTTTTGGGTTTAGCTCTGAAAATCTGCTTCAGTTTAACAGAACAAATGTCAAATTTCCTTTTGTTAAAGCAGCAGGAGGTGGAAAAAGGCAAAAGACCCTCCCAGTTTAATCTCTCGCTCAGTAGGATCTCAGATCTGTAATCATAGCAGCTGTTTATTAAGCAGATCTGTAATCGTTTCAAAGTCAGGTCGGAGGATATTTGACCTCTTGACCTCTAAAATGCTCTGAATTTTGCTCCAAAACGTTTCTGGGATGTAATGTCTTTTTTATTGATTTAAAGCTCTCCTGCATTAACTTTTGGGCTTTGGCTTTTTTATTTTTTGTGGAGTTTTTTTCTAAATACGTGCCTTTTTGCTGTGTTTTTCCTATACTGACTATCAGGCTTTTTGAAACTAGGCATAACACTTTATTCGTGCTCCAGAGTTTTTCCTTTTTCTCTTTTCACTTTTTTAGATGCAACAACATAAAATCATGATTCTAGGTGTTTCGGCATCCACGCACTTTACCGATGCAGCCGTGCAAAAGTGCCGTAATGTCTCTCCATAACCGACTCCTCTGCTGCAGCCTCCCTCCTTCTCCTGAGGTTCCTGCAGCTACATCAAACACTACACAAGCATCACTTTCTGTCTGCTAAACAAGTGAATTTCGAAACTACAATTGGCTTCCAGTGACGATCATGGTTAGTTATTTAGTTTGCTCACCTCCATTCATTCATGAACTGTCTGTTGTGTCACTGTTGTGTTATTATTTGTTTGCAGCGATAGTTAATAAATGTTTTGTGGATAATTATCATTGGTGCTACCGTGTATTTCAGAATTAATGACTTCTCTGATATGATTTAAAACAGTGCAAGGTATCAACCTTTAAGAGCTATTTTACACACATTCATTTTGTTTGAGCACATGACAAAGACAACCTCCGAGTCTCGAATGTTAACTAAAGAACGGTTCATTCCGTTCCACCTCTAGTTAGACCACATAAACAAAGCATCACTTACAGTAATAAGAGAGTGTCCTACGCTGGTACAGTATAAAGCAGCCGGGCTAAAGTGAATTGTATCATGGCACAGTGTGAAGGTCGTGCGGTGTGAGATACATTAAAAAGATTGCTCTAAGTGTCCCTGGCTTATTTCCAGTGTCGGGCTGAGTATTGGCTGTGCAAGGATGAAGTTTAAGAGTCCGGGCGTCTGAAACACCTTCCAGATCTCATAAATGCACAGCCATGGTTGAGATAGAGGGTGCAGCATACGACGATCAATGGCAATACTTAGTGTCTGTTGGGATAGGTCTTTTCTATCTATCTATCTATCTATCTATCTATCTATCTATCTATCTATCTATCTATCTATCTATCTATCTATCTATCTGACCACTGACAGGTGAAGTGAATATCATTGATCATATTGGTACTATGTGGTGTTTTACTGGAAAACCTTGGATTTTAACATCCATGTTGATCAGACTTACACACCCAAATAAACATTGTCCCACAACAAACACACTCCCTCATGCAAATGGAAATCCTAAATGTCACTGTCAATGCACCCCACCACATGGCAACAGCATCAACCAATCAGGAACATGTTGACGAACATGACAATGGCCCAACATGTTGATCTGACCTCCAAATTTCCTACACCTCATTGTGATCAAGCATCAACAGGATGCAGTGGAACAAGTTGGATTGACAGAGGCCCCACTGCACAATCCAGTTCACACTGCTCCTACACAATCCAAACAGCACTGCCACGTTCAACTGACCTAGGCCTGTTTCGGAGATGCTCCAGGTAGTGACCAGTGCCGATGCTACCATTTAGCTAGTACAAATGCTACGTGCTACTGCTAACCACTAACTGCTTAAAATATACTGACGACCTCACCACCCACAAAGAGACTCTACAGCCAGATTCAACTATAATGCTAATGCTAACTGTTAAATGCCAATGCTAACTGCTAAAATACTACCATAATACTACAGCTATAGCTATTGTTTTATTTATTTTTTTATTTATTCATTCATTTAATAGGGACAGTGCATATTAATGAACATCTGCAACATTTACAGTGTAAATATACCAGATTATAGCAAAGATGCTAGTTTCCATCTGTAGTCCCTAGGCAGGTGACTAAAAACAAAACAGTACAAAATACAAAGACACAATACAACAACAACAACTACACACTAAAAGTGTTCATAGGCCTTGTTTCCTTTAGCCACTGTTTTAAGTGTGATTTAAACATGACCAGTGTTGGACTCTCTCTTGTTGATATGGGGAGACTATTCCAGAACTTGGTGCCTCTGACTGAGAGTACAGTCTGTCCAAATGTGGTTCGCCTGAGTGGAACCTCACAGTCCCCCCGAGCTGCGGCCCTGGTGCCCATCCCACCCTCAGTCTTTGGTTTAGTGAAACCCTGTAATGGAGGAGGGGCAAGTCCATGCAAAACTTTGTATACCAGACAACCATATTTAAAATTAACAAAATTCTCAAAACTGAGTAAGTTATACTTGTCTAAAACAGTGCAATGATGAAAACTGTTAAATGCCACACTGCTGCCTTAGGCCTAGATGCCACAACTGCTAAGTGCCAAGTGATTATGAAAGAAGGCAAACAAAACAGGAGCACAAACAAACCTCCACCTTACAACACAAACTCACCTGAGCTGGCCGCACGGTCCCACAGAGAGACTCTAGCAGGCCACACCCCCACCTTATATACACTTCCTCTTCCTGGATCTCTGCCTATTGGGAGAGGGAAAATGGGGCGGGGAAAGCAGAGCAAGAGGAGAGGTGTGTGTCTGGACTGTATCTCCTCCTGCCGGACTGGGCATGTTCTCTGCCTCCCCCTCCTCCCTATATATTAAAGAAACTCTATCAGAAATCCAAGGCGCTGTCTGACTAATAACATGCAGTCAAAGCGACATGAAAGTGCAACCAGCACACTAAAAGCACCATGTAGCTACTGTGCAGCTTCACATCTGTCAAGCCACCTTGTAGTTCTTATTGTTCGACTACTTCAAGAGCTGTATAGGGGGGAAGGAGGCTGATGAGCTATTGTGTTGATTAGCGATATGCCTGGAGTTCAATACTCAGAGCCCTTATATAAAACACAAGCAATAAAGTAAAGGCAGAAGCACTAACAGGAGAACTGTTAAACGCAGTCAATGAGTGCAGAAACACAAGCTGAGACAGAAAGAAGTACGCGCAAACTGACGACGGATAATTACTTCCACAGCAACAGCGGAGCTATCCAAATACGCCGTGGTGTAACGTACACACACAAAAAAAATAAACATTAAACTGTTTTTTCCACTCAAAATCTCTAAAGCGCGATGGTGTGGATTCATTTAGAGGCTTCACCGTCTGACAACTACATGCTTTAGGCCGGGGGATGATTGAAATGAAAGCAGGTGAAGCAACGGCAGCCTTCCCTTGTGTAGGTCAAGATACAAAAACACACTTTCCCAGTTTTTTTAAGTCCTTCATTGCACTACATTGTGGAACTGTTCTCAGAAAACAGTTTGTTGTTCCACTGCAGAGCACCCTAACCTATCTCCATCCATTCTGGAATGCGGTGAAATGTCCGGCTTGTGTTTTGTGTCTTATTTTGCTGAAATCATGATGCACAAAATTAATAAAGTGGGAGTAGCTGTTGTAGACTAGTAGTACTTTGTAGCAGTGACGGGTTCCACCAATCAACAAACATAGAAGAGATACATGCAGGGTATTCTAAGGTAATGAACAGATAAAAGCAAACATCCCTCACAGCAATAACTGGGTGTAAAATAAAAGTACTGAAAGCAAAGTAGAGCACTGATAGAGTAAAGTGCAAAATAATTTCCATGTAAGTAAACCACACTGTATCCTGGATGCATTTGGAAGGGCCAAAGGAGGCTGGGGGTGTAGGACACGCATCTCATAATTCATCCAGGGCCACGTCGCCGCTCCAGTTTACCTCCCCCTAGCTGGGAGAGGTTACTCGCAGGTCACGCGGCAGAGGCAGGTGTGGCTTGCTCTCATCCTCGGGGAGGCCCTTAAATAAGGAGGAGACACTTGCTCGGGGAGCCCGCGAATTGTCCCTGAAGGAGTTTCCACGGACTCAGAGCAATTGACATGGCCGCGAAATGTCCACACACACACAGGCGCCGAGTGTCTCCTGCTGTGTCCCGAACTGACACATGAAAATAGGCCAGTTAGACGCCCCCTGCCCGCCCTCCTCGCTCGCTCCGCCACCGTCTGTTTTCACAGCGCAAAAGAGGGAGAGAAGTCACAGGCTGGTGGGATGCGGCCAGCAGCTCCTCTGATGATAATCGAGGCTCAGTGTCTGCAAAAGTGTGTGAGCTTTGCTTAATTGAGCCGGACACAAAGCTAAGCCATGGATAAAAGTACCCCCGTGAATAACATCAACGCTCTCACAGTTCTACACATCAGGTCAAATTTGCCGGAGCACTCACTTCCACTTGTCTTGTATAAACGATTTTGCACAGTGTACAGTGAATGCAATAAATCAGACGCCACAGGCCCCACGCCCACCCCCACGCCCGCTACAAAGCCATCAGAAGTTAAAGGGGCCATTTAAAGTATTAAGTTTGCTAATGGCTGGAATGTGTCATACATTTTTCAGTCTCGGGAGACTCCCAGTAGCCTGCCCATTTTACAGGAATGGTTCATTTATCAGCCCACTGTGACCAGGATTCATTAAAGGCCGTGATTGTAATCTCTCGGATAGTTTAGTCTTGTCAAAAGAAATGAAATAAAACTTCAAAAATGTGAGACGTGCGACAAGAATCTCACAATGTCATCAAGAAACACCGTCTCCTGCTGCAGCGCAGTTAATAGAATTTGCAGTCGACAATACCCAATTGGTTTCTATCATTTCTTAAGAACTTTAATGCGTTCTTTGAGTTTACAACACTAATTAACCTCTGACTTTTGACAATATTAGAATGAGAGGACCCCCTGCTTTGGTTATAGTGTCTGTAAACAAAGACGTGTACAGTTGTGAACAAAAGTTTCTAAATACTTGTAAACACCATTTACTGTATATCTTGAGTTTCCAATCACTCCTATAACTCTCAATTTTCTGTGATGGAATCATTGAAACACACATCTAACGTCCTGTGGCCATTTTCACCTTACTAGGCGCTTTTTGGTAGCCGTCCATGAGCTTCTGTTGGCATCGTGGATCACTCTGCTTGAAAGAATTGTTACAGTTCAACTATAATTGTTGCCTTTCTATCTTGTTTCTTCATCAAAGTCCACAGATTCTTGATGGGATTTAAGCGTTCCAGTCATTGATTTGCTTCTTCAGATCTGTGCTGAGCTCTTTCGACCTTCCCCTTGCAGCATTTGCGGCTGAGTCTGGTAAGTGTCTAAAAAGGGCCCTTTCCAAAATGGCTCAGAGGAGTCAGCAGCTGTAGTCAATCATAATCACTCAGAAGTGATTAAGAGGCCTTGTCACTAAGAAATTTTGATTAACACAACTGTCTACATCCCCAAAACTGATCATTTAAGTTGCTTTATATATGTTTTGACCCAGCAAATTGTCATTTTTCCAGAAGACCGATAATAAATCTACGAACTAACCAGAATGCGTGATTGTTTTTTGGGACAAAGATGCGTGTGTTTTAATGATTAAATCATAGAAAATCAGGAATTATAGCAGTCTTTGGAAACTCAAGGCTGCCAGTACATGGTCTTTACAAATCACTCTATGGTACACAACAGTAAGTTGTATTAATGGAGTTGACAGGATTGATTCCTTTCTTATCAAACATGGACATGCTAACAAGGTTAAAAATTTATATCGTTGGACAAGATCCTTAGGAAATTGGCTACTGGGCATAGTAGTAGTTAACATGGTTCTCTCAGTACATGTGCACTGAGGGCACTCAGTATGTGTAAGTACCAAATATCTGCTGCTGAGACTGCAGTTATTAGCTTCAAATCCCACCCTGTGCTAAAATGTTTTCCAGTTTTCTTCTGTAAAATCCCTGCAGCACACAACTACCTCATTTTCTGCCACGATAAGTTCTGCAGTAGAAAAACATCAGACAAACGTGTTGGCTTATAATAATCATTCCCTTTTTACACATTACAGAAGTCATAAAGTCACCATCTGTCACCAACAGTTAGACTAATGACTGTCAGTCACACCTCAGTGGAGATGTCCGGGTCCAGATGTCACTTTTTCCATGTACCAAAAAAAAAAGTGACAACATGTTTTTAAACTCTTCGAAGAAGGAAATTAAATTGAAGTAGAGACACAAAATTTGCAAATCATAATCAGAACCCTCTTAGCTACAAACACTCAAACAGCACCTACGTGGTTCATTGCTAGAAATAGACTGCACACTTATCTTTAATAAGAAGCCAGTGGCCCAGTTAGCTGTATGAGCTATGTGCCATATTGACAACCTATAACAGTATATACAGTGTTACACAGCAGGATAAGTTCACACATACAGTGTGACGTGACAGTTTCATTGCTCTGAGATATATTCCTCTCATACTAATACCGGTCCCAGTAGCAGAGTGATTGCTCTATTATCATCACTTGTCAAAATAAAGCCTTGTGGGTCTCTTCAGTTGCTACCAGCCGAACATACAAATTTACTGTCAGTTGGCTACATTCATTAAAGACCCTGGTAAACCTCAGAACACAGCTGTAAATAACTGAGTATTATAAAACCGCTGCTGCCTGAATTTGAACACAGTTTCACATTACCAGAGGAAAATCGATGTCAGATTGAGACTTCAGCTCCAAATCAGCACATCCTGGACACCCGAACAGACAAATGAAAGTGCCTTTTGCCAATACTGCCCGCTGGCCTTTCATCAACTTATTAAGTCCAAGAGTTCAAGGAGGGTTGCGGGGCCGGAGAGAACGAAGCACAGGGCAGCACACTTGTCATGCCGGGGCGTTTAAGACCTTCAGTGTTTCCTCATGGGCCAGGTCATCTGTCAAGAGCACATGCCACATATCATTCAGCTCAACTGTGTCTGCTGGCGGCTATATGCTGAATACTTTTGTCCTTAGCTGTGTGTGCATTTGTGATCTAGATGTTATGAAATTGTTCAGAATGTTTTTAACCACACATGGATTTTCTGTGAAAACCCGCTCTATGGAATGATGTATGAATGGTATACACCGATCAGGCATAACATTATGACCACTTTCCTAATATTGTGTTGGTCCCCCTTATGCTCTGAATCACTGGACATGGACCAGAGGACTTCTCAGGGTGTCCTATGGGGTCTGGAACCAGGACGTTGGCACTGGATCCTTTGGGCACTCTTGCTTGTGCAGTGGGGCCTCTGTCAGTCAAACTTGTTCCACTGCATCCTGTTGATGCTTGATCACAATGGGGTGTAGGATGTTTGGAGGTCAGATCAACATGTTGGACCATTGTCATGTTCCTCAACATGTTCCTGATTGGTTGATGTTGTTTCCATGTGGTGGGGTGCATTTTCCTGCAGGGGTAGGCCAGTGACATTTGGGATTTCCATTTGCATGAGGGAGTGTGTTTGTTGTGGGATAATGTTTATTTGGGTGTCTAAGTCTCATCAACATGGATGTTAAAATCCAAGGTTTTCCATCAGAACACCACATAGTACCAATAAGATCAATGTTATTCACTTCACCTGTCAGTGGTCATGATGTTGTGGCTGATCGGTGTATGGTTGTATGCAAAAGTTTGGCTTCTACAGCTTATGTAGTATGAATGAAGTACTAAATGAGTACCAAACATCATGTCCCATGGAGGAGGAATCTTTCAGAATCAAAAAGCAATATCATGAGATTTGTGCTGACCGTGGATTTTCCTGTTTTCATTTGAGAAAAGTCAGGTTGGCTACAAATTCAGCACAAAAAGGTCGATGTGCTGGAGGGAGAAAGGCTATTACGGCGCGTATCTGAGAGATACATAGAAAGTGTCTTGTTTTTCGATTACATTCTTATTTAATCTATCTTTAAAACAAGCTGTCAAATCAGACTCTTCCTGCAGTGCTACACAGTAAAGGAGCGAGGAAGTGATTTACAATGTGCTGAGCGTTGCGAGCAAATATTCACTCTGGATTATGCTTTGAGAGTTTCCTGGTAAAAGTTCCGTTTTCTCTCGCTGTTTGGTTTGGTTCAGATCAATACAGCTTTAGCTTAAATACCACTTTTCAAAACTGGTTTTCTAAAAGTGAGAAGTCCCACCACATCAAATGCACAACAGGTCGGCTTAAGAACAGGCAGAGGGCAGTGAAATTATTGGACATGTTGATTAGACATGAATTCATGGTTCGCCACGAATGAAAAACAGACTGGGAGAAAATAAATTTCCCTCAAAACATAACTGAGGTTGCAGTTTAGTTCTAGAGTAGGGTAATTTTTGGGAGTCAGAGTCAGTTTGATTTGTTTGTGCTCGGGCAGCGAAATGTGAAAATGAAGAAAACTGCCAGGACAGTTACAGTCCGGCGCTGATATCTATTAGAATAAAATATCATGTGTTGCTCTGCTGCAGGTAGGCACCAAACTGAAGTTAGCTCCATAATTACCAGCTGGACGCAAGCTTTGCCCAACAGAGTCTGCATCCAGATAAGGCGAGTAGTGGAGTTTACTTTTGTGTAGTCTGTGTGCTCCATGTACCTGGAACTCCATTATTCTGCCAAGCTTTTTCCCCCACATGTCGAAATAAGCATGAGATTTTTTGGTCAACGTGACTCAAATGACCTATAGAAGAAGGAAGTGCGTAGAAACAACTGCTTCCAAGATGGTTTATCCGCAGCCGCTGGCCTCACCACCTGCTGTCCTCCCATCTCCACCCCAACCTCTCCTGCTATCCCTCCCTCCCTCATCCCTACTCCCAACCCAACCAGTCGAGGCAGATGTCCGCCCTCCCTGAGCCTGGTTCTGTCAGAGGTTTTTTTCCCCCTTCCCTATCATAGGTGGTTTTTGGTTCCTTCCCACCGTTGCTGATTGCTGCTCATAGGGAATCCAAAAGCAGCTTTGGATTGTTGGGTTTTCTATTTTCTTTTCTTCCTTACAATGTTCAGCGCTATGTGATGACATATGTTGTAAATATGCGCTATACAAATAAAACTGAATTTAATTGGTTTGCATTGTTCTAATTCTGGTCACAGAGAAGACCATTTGACATGTCTGAGACATATCCTGTACAAAAAGACGTCCTCCATCACTTACATGAGGAAAAAAAGACTCATTTTGAAGGATTTATCCTTAATGAGGTATACACAAAAAAGTTACACCCTATATTTGGTCATCTGAGCTCATGATTTTGAAATTCTGAGAAAAAGATTATTCAAAATGTTGTCTAATTAGACTAAGTTAATAACACAGAATGGTTCTTTTTTTAAAAAACTGCCTTGATTTTCTATCTCAACGTTTGTAATTTAAGTTTCTACAGCTTGAAAACTTTCAAATTCTATTCATGGCAAATAATACAGACAGCAGCTTTTATAGTCACCAGTTCAACACAGATGCAGGAGAAAACCAAAGGTCTTTCCAGTGTGAGACATCAGGTTCCATTTAGGATGCACTCAGAGAGCACACCGATCCTCTCTGGAGGTCTGAAGAGCAAAAATCTAACAAAGAAATAGCTGGATATGAGATTCAGCCTCGACTGCAGCTCGGTTTCACTCGTCATTAATAATTAAAAGGGGCCATTAGAAACACAGAAAGCGGATGATGTGTCTGCTTACAGTGTTTTTTTTTCTCTGAGATGTAAAGGGAGAGGTGGTGCTTGCTTATGAGATAAAGGTATGCCTTAAAAGGCTGTTCATTCTCTAATTGCACTCTCGCTGCTTATCTTCCTAGGAAATGTGCTCATGCTTTTAAATCACTGTTTCTCGCAGTGCCGTTGTTTTGCTCTGGATTCTTGGAAGTTTCCTCCAAACAGTAGATAAAGGTTGATTTTAAGTTTCAATATGGTGGTGGCACAACAAAACTCTAACCATAAAGATACTCGAAAACCCATCAAAATTTGCACACACATCAGAATGGACAAAAACTGTGATATTTCAGGGGAATTGCACATGGGTATGGGCAAAGTGGCTCAATAGCGCCCCTGCAATATTAGGAAAACTGGGCCCCCGGAACACGTTTCACCTAGACCCCTCGAAATTTGGTAGGCATATGTAGCACGTCAAGACTCACAAAAAAGCCTCTTGCACACATATCCCAAACCCAACAGGAAGTTGGCCATTTTGAATTAATGGTCAGATTTTTGGTGATTTTGGGCCTTTTTTGGAAATTTTCAAAAGCAAACTCCTCATAGGGGGTAGGTAAGTCAAACAGGCCTCAAATTTGGGCCGTAGATACAACAGGCATTAGCAATCAAAAGTTATTAAAATATTCCGCAAAAGTCTAAGGGTGTGGCCGTGCTGACCCCTTGGAATTTTGATGTTGAATGAAACAGGAAGTGCTGTCTATAATGTCAGTCATAGCGCCGCCTGGTGGACATGCGTGCCGGTAGCTGAGTCGCCAGGATGTCAATCCATGCTACTGGCAGCTTTAATTATTATTATTATTAGTAGTAGTAGAACAGGAGCACTGCTGTTGGAATTGTAGCATGAACCCAGTCTATATACTCTGCTGCTGCAATTGAAAAACAACCGATACATGTGCAAGTCTTCAGCAGTTGACACGCAGCTATCCGGGGTTCCCACAGGCATGTCAGTGAGAAGATAATGGCTCACAATTGTGTTTGCTGAGGAGCCAGACGCTCAGAATAAGGAGAAAGTGTCAGTGTTGAGGTCCGTGGAAGACTCTTAGTGGAACAATCCTTAACACACTCCTCAAAGAAAATGACATGTTTCTGTTCTGTTCTACCGTCACAACCCGATTCAAGGCTTAAAAAAAAACAGGAGGGGACACTACGCATAAGATCTGACTAAAAATAAGGTTATCTTACAGGATTTAAGAAGAACTTATGGGCGCCCTGATGGCCTAATGGTTATGTTGCGTGACCCAAGTGGGTTCCCCTGGGTTCGATTCCGACCTCGGGCGTTTACTGCATGTCCTTCCCCACTCTCTCCCGTTTCCGACTCTATCCACTGTCCTATCTAAAAAGACGTAAAAGGCCAAATAATACATTTTGAAAGAAAGAAGAACTTACAAACAAAGCATAAGCCAAACAAGATAAAAGTCAGAGGAGAGAGAGAGAGAACCTCACATGCATCTCTACATGCTGCAGCGATACAGACCACAGCATTTCCATAGCGCTACCAAACCATATAGACTCGGAAATAAATTAGCATTTCTAAGCTTCAGCTGCAACATGATCTGCTCCATTTCCATGTTTGAAAACACAAAGAAGCTCAACACAGACGCATACACACCCCACTGCTAACTAGATTACGGCAGTGTAATTTACAGAAATACACGCTGCACACGTAAAAACACACAGCATAAGTGTTAATCGACCACTCGCTACCTGTGCGATCTTCACTGTTTACTAAATGGCATCTCTCCGCTGTGCCACTTTTACAGAACCGTGCCACAACAATTTGCAATCATGCATGCAACATTTAAGTTGCACAGCAAATGTTGGTTTGACATTAGTGCGGTTTCTAAATGGCGCGCCGCTGCCTCCCTCTAGATCCAGGTGGGCCGGCTGTATCACAGGCACCGCAGCCCAGAGTAAATTTAGTGTGGATGGAGATAAATGAAAAGAATGATTCCTACAATATGGACTGGCTAGCCATCCTCAGTCTCCAATTCTCTCTAGTCTGGCACACAGAAACAGTCAGTGGCAAAGGCTAAGTGGATAGTTGGCTCTAATGGCCTGGTGATCCTATAAATAATAGCTACACAGTTTCCTCCCCATTGATCACAGAGCCGTGGCTGACTGAAACTGGGGGTTGGTGGATGTTGGATGGAGCTGACCTAAGAGCATGCTTGGCTGGCTTTCCCTCCACATGCTTCTGGTGCATGATCTATCAAACTGGGGGCCTGTACACCTCGAGAAATGACACAGCCTAATTGGCTGCTATGAGAGGCCCATCATTTAAGGCTAGCGTGGAAGTGAGGGAAAGGACTGACTCTGGACAAGGTTAACTAACTCCACTGCTAAATCTCTGGCTTGAAAAGTTTCTTGGCTCCAGAAAAGCGTGAATAAAGTGTATTTCAGAGTGAGGGCTTTAACATGAGGAGCTTAGCCTCAATACAGTCGGAAGAAAATAGCCGCTCAGGTCATTACTGGCTGACTTTCATTAAACCGGTCAGGATGACTTGTTCATCAGCAGAAGCTTTAGTTTTCTGCAGATCCGACATCTTAATTTGCTCGCACGGGTCAGGTGTCAGGGTCAGGTGGCCTCGCACAAATCTTTCTAAGGTCTGCTGATTTCCATTTGGAAATCGCCCGGGGTCGAGGAGACAGAAGGGCAAAGGCCGCATCGTCGTCTTAAGAACCACAGTGTGTGTTCGTCTCGGTGGAGGACGCAGCAGGGCGTGACCGCAGGAAAGACTCGGAGCTGAAAGGAAATGCCGTATTATTATGATCTATCTGCCTATCGGTGTCACACTCCACAGATGAAGGAAAATAGACCTCACAATATTAAAAAATATCGGGGGTGCTCAGTGAGAGTCCTCGAACACGAAGCACACAGACGGCTGGAGGACACAGATTCATATCAAATTATGAACATGTCTCAAATCTGTGCATTTTTCTCCCGACCTTCTTTTTGTTAGATTTAAATGTCTTTCATTCACTATCGCTAACTCAGGCTCGTGTGAGTCAAAGTTAAACTATGTGCCTGGAAAAAAACCTTCACCAGTTCATGCCAACAATAACTGAAGGTTCCAATGATTCACCACGACTTCAGACACCACAGATAGTTCCTCTAGAAGTCTATCCAAGTCCAGCATGTGCTATAGTGCTATTATATTTGTGTTATATGTCAGTTTTGAGATATGTAATGACACACATATCGCAAAGTGAGAAGTTAGAATTTCTAAAATGTGTCATGCTAAGCTGTGATAGTTTAAACTAGTGTCCTGTATTTCTACCATTCTTCATTTCACCCATTTCACGATTGAAACGCTTTTTTAAAAATATTTTTCAGAGGATTAAGCGGTGTATAGATGATGGATGGATGGCATTCTTACTCAGAGTGCTTATTACACTTAATGTGCATTGTGCATTTCATACTTTTAGTTTATACTACGAATTTCCTCTTGGGGATTAATGAAGGTATTACTATGCTATTCTACTTACTATAAAGTCAATATTTGTTTTGTTTTTTTTGCCATACTTAACTAAATATTGCACAGTTCCCACGACAAAGTAAAACAGAAAATGAGATTAGACTCACTCTTCTGTATTTCCTCTCCTAGACTAACCAACTGCATTGTCCAGTTTCAACAGTAAGTGATTAAAAATGCCAAATCCCAGCTGAACACAAATAGACTTCTACATGCAACATGCTGTAACTGTGACAAATCCTTTCAATGGAGGAGAAAAAGTGGCGCTTCATAAAGCCGGCGTATTTCTACATATCTTCTACATTTACATTTGCAAAATCTGAGTTCCTCATCAATGCATTTAACCCCCTGATTATCAGGAAACAACGATGTTTTCCTGCAGAACAATAAGCAGCTTACAAGGCAGGCTGCACCAGACACATCCTGCACTCTCTTTCAGCAGCGTCCCTATCTTGTTACCAAAGCGAGGCCCTATTCCCAGTCACCGAGCAAAGGTGCACGTCTGTCTGCGCTGTGTGAGGGTACAGCATCTCCACAGTCACCGTGCAGCCACAAACTGTGCAGCCAAACCTTGTTAAAACCCTCAGACATGTATTTCCACTTCCAGTAGAAATCTCAGAGTTTCCGATGATGCTATTTCTGTCAGGCTGAATTTTTGGGGGAGGAATGGTGTAGATAGGACACTGTAATGATAAATATAAATATGGTCCTGTCAAAGAGAGAGAGAGAAAAAAAATCAGACAACCTGAGAGCAAAAGGGTTCATTTCTAGGGATGTACAATCTCACCTAAGCTAATTAAGATTGGTCACACCTTTACTTCCTCTCAGAATTACATTCTGGACCATAAACCCCTTTGCAAGTCCGTGATTTATTTTTTTTTTTTGCAAATATTAAAGGCACATCTAAAGAAAGCGAACGGCTTTTCATCTGCCGCAGTTCAAAGAGGACACAAACCGGCAGACCCTGACATAGGTCACTGAATGTTAAATAAAGTCGGCCGTTCGTCGACGAACAGCGTCAACATTTTTTGATGTTTCGTCCTCTCCAAAAGTGCGGCGAGAGAAATGGAACTTATCAGGCACGACTTGCCGTTGTGACTCGGAGAATGTCGGCACACAAAGAGCACAAAGGTCTCTTACAACCCGAGCTTCACGATTTGTGCTTTGGAATGAAGTGAAACTGGCATGCAGTAAGACTGGCTGTAAGATCGGAGGCATTTACACAGTCTGCCGAGCAGGTTGGAGAAGCTGAAGAGGAAACACACCACAGCTCGCACATAGGATTTATGTCACAATATCGTCTACGGAGCATACAAAAAAGAAACGCAGTCGTCCCTCGCCATATCGTGGTTCACTTTTCGCGGTCTCACTGTATCGCGGATTTTTAAATTGTATATGTTGAATTTTGTATCACAGATTAAGAAGAATATTAAGTGGAAATAAAATACGTAGCATGCAGTAGATGAGCAGACAAAGACTCGCATGTATGGAAAACGCAGCTACGGCCGCTTCCTCTTGAGCTAGTTTGCCCATGTGAGATGGTACACGGCACGCTATTGGCTGACAGATGGGAGGCGACCAATCAGAGCGCTGTGTTCTCTATCCTGGGCTCTGATTGGCTCTGCGACCGTAGCCTCAGCCTCTTCCATTTCCCGTGTATAGCATGCGTTCAGCATTTCGCCTTGTCTGTTTCACATCGATGTCTGATCGCGGTTCGTAGTGTTGCTCTGCGGTGTTGTGTTTTTGTCAGATTTTCGTAAAAGGTTGAATATATTCCAAGCCCTACGGTGTCGCCCAAACGTTCTGCTCCTTCTTAGGCTTCTGGCACCGAACCCAAGCGTAGGGAGGGTTTTTTTAAAGCCATAAAATATATACAAATAATTAAATAAATACAAGGTTGGTACTTTGCGGATTTTCGCCTATCGCAGGGGGGTTCTGGAACCTCCCCCCGCAATAAACAAGGGACCACTGTAATAGTAAAAGCAAGACAGTTCAGTGCTTAATCATAGCTGCTATTAAGGCATCATCCTGCAATTACTTTTTTTTTACCTTTCCAACTTTAGGTCAGCCAGGTAATAAAAACAACTTGGCAGATATTAAAAAAAAGAAAAAAAAAAGATGAGAGAGATATTAAAGGTAATGCAGGAAGCGGAATATTTCAAGAGGCTTCGGATCCAAAATTGCAACCTCACTTCGTCTGATAATTGCTGTCAAGTGTTCTGCTCTGACGCTTCACATTCAGGAGGGAAACGGTACCACAGTCGTCCCAAAACCGACATTAAAGTGGTGCTGACACAATGCTGCCAACAATACGAATAACTAAACATCACGACAGGATCCCCCGATCCCTCGACCGGTTTGCCAAAGAGTGAAACGGCATAAATCTAGAATCAGACTAGAAAAGTCCTCGGAGAGCTCATACCTCCACCAAGCAGCTCATTACACCCCATGTTGGGATTTACACCCAGAAATAATCGTCCCAGGATTGTTTTATCTACATTATTAGATTCCTTGACCCAGAAAACATACCCTTTGGATTCACATTGATATCATCATTAGTTCAATAGTTATTCACCAGAATCTCTTTCTGGGTAATGGTGGTTTCTTCTGGATCCAGCTCCATAGCTGTTGATTCTACAACAGATCTGTTGGCATCCTCCTGATCCAGCAGAGTCTCAGCTACATGTTGGTGTTGGCTGCATGTCTGGATCTTCATCTGTTACCTTACAGTGATGACCATTCCACAGGCCCTCTAGGTTTTCCTGTTCTGGATCCTAGTATCCGGATTTTTTCCCAGATCCGAATCAAATTTTGACATGTTGTAGAAATTAGCGGGAACTTATCCTGTATTTTTTTGCCAAGCAGCCTGGACATTTATTGTGGAGTTACATGTAGATATGCATGCACACTGCCCTATCTCCCAATGCTAAAGAGTCCCGCAAAACATTCCTGGATCCAGACGGTGATCTGGATCACCACCAAGATCTAATCATCTGTTCCTTGTCCCATTATCCACCTTTCATGAACATTTCATCAAAATCCGTTCAGAACTTTTCACATAAAGTTGCTAACAGACGGACAAACAAACAAAAAGTTGCTTGTCTACATTCATCCTTATCTTTTACATCGTGACCTCGTTATCCAACAGTCCATTATTTAGGAAGAGTTCCAACAACCAAGCAAGCGGTCAAACAAAGAGGGCTGCTGGCAAACCATCAGGGTTTTTACACATTCTGCTCTCTGTTGTAATTACCCAGCATTCAGCTGCCTTGCACAAACCCGCTCCGCCTATCCGCTGCCTCCACGAACACTCGCTGAATAGTAATACCGAATCTGGGTCAGTACCGGGTATCGATAATGCCATATGCAGTTTAAATTAGCCTCGGTGGATTCTAATCAATAGTGCACAATTGTCAGGCCTTTACAGTCACCCCTGGCCGTCACTGATGAACATCGATTCAGACTTAAGTGGACCTAAAAGCCGAAGGGAGAGGAGCAGTGGAATGTGGGGCAGGTAAACAAAACTCCCGGAGAACAAACATGGCAGGAAGGGGAAGAGTCCATGTATTTATCCGTCTCGCGCCAGCGTGTTCCGTTATTATGAGAATCAAAAGGGAAGCAGACAGCTGCCGGGACGGGCAGCAGGCAGCTTTCTAAGCCACGGCGGACGCACAAAGGAAGTGGGTGGCTTTGTTCAGCGGTTTTACAAATTTGGTTTATTTGTGGCTTTATCTGGTAAAGATGGGTACAAACGCAGCGACAACTGGCGCATGTCAATAGGGAAAGCCCGGATGAAATGAAGCGACGCACAATGAGTGTAAGTGACACCAAGAGTGAAGCTGATTACGGCTGCAGATTAACCACCGTCTGAAATATCATAGAGCTCAGAGCCAGAGGTCACATTAGAACAGGTTGGTCTGCTTACAGCTATTATTTAATTATTATTATTATTATTTGTAATGGAGAAAAAATACAGCATCTACCTTTGGAAGTTGTTGTATTTGACTTCAGACTCCAACCCAGTGGCACCGCATTAAAAAAACACATTTGTCCCCATTATTATCAGCAGATCTGTCTGTGATCATTTTTCTTTGGAATGACTTTTCAAAGAAGAAGAAAAAAATCATCCAGACAAAAGAAAGACACTGTTAATTATTTTTCATTTGTTGTGTCTGAGGCAGAAAAACAATTTAAAACAAAAAGCACTGCATAAAGATGGGGATAAAAATGATCTCAACAATTAGATTATGTTGGTCAGTCTCCAAACTATCCAGTCTCCTGGAGTCATACATCGATCAGCCACAACATTTAAACCACTGACAGGGGAAGTGAATAACATTGATCATATTGGTACTATGTGCTGTTCTGCTGGAAAATCTCAGACCACATGGCAGAAACATCAATCAGGAACATGTTGAGGAACATGACAATGGCCCCAACATGTTGATTTGACCTCCAAACTTCCTACAGCCCATTCTGATCAAGCATCAACAGGATGCAGTGGAACAAGTTGGATTGACAGAGGCCCCACTGCACAAGCCAGAATACCCAAAGGATCCAGTGCCAACGTCATGGTTCCAGACCCCATGGGACACCCTGAGAGGTCCTCTTGTCTATGCCCAATGGTTCAGAGCATTTTGGACCACATAAGATGGACCAACACAATACTAGGCAGGTGATCACAATGTTATGCCTGATGGGTGTGTATCTGCTACAGACAAAGGAAAAACTTTGTTACGGTCGACCACAACATGCTGATACACAGATTTTGATGTAACGTCTTGTAAGTGGTTCAACAATTATTTGTGTCGTCAACAGTTTGTAACTTCAGGAAATATTCATTCTATATTTTTAGGAGTTCCTCAATTTTCAGCTTTGTGTCACATCCACCAAAAGAAACTGATTTTCCCATCTGTATGTGGATGATACAGTTCTGGATCACTTCTCTGGTCCTGCAGCACGCATTTGTCAAGATGGAAGATGCACGTTTTAAGTTTGAACTTACAGGCCAAGTTAATGCTCTTGTTGAGAGCCAGAGGAATGATGGACATTTAAGTTTTGTACTGATACAGTGATCTGCAAGTTACAACAGAAGATTGGTATTTATACAGAAACACGGTTATTACCTTTGTCAAGGAGGTTATGTGATGGCCGGTGTTGGTTTGTTTGTTTGTGTTCAATGAAACTTGAAAAGTAATGGACGGATTTGGATGAATTTTTCAGGAAATGTGTGAAATGGGACAAAGAAGAAATGATAAAATTTTGGGACTAATCTGGATCACCGTCTGGATCCAGGAATTTTTTTTAATGTAAGTGTAACCAGGTGGACAACTACTATAAAAGCCACCAGAGGGCACTCTTGTTTTTGGGGTAACCCCCTGTGACCACATGACATTTTGGGTCTCCACGCGACAGACAGCGACAATGGCGGAGTTTTCTTTCCTTCCTGAGCGACATACGCACGGTTGGGCTGGCATTCTTATGTCCGGTTGTCTAAGAAGCTGGGAGGCTGTTAGGAGCTGCCGCGCTAGAGGCCGCGCCTGTTCATTAGGTCGGATGGCGTGAAGGCCACATTGTTGATAGGACATTTGAACTGACTGTAATTACATTTGTATCTGTAACGTTCCATAGAAAACATGTGAATTGGGGGATTGTGCTGGGGGTGGACTGAAGCTCCTTACCGGAGGTATGAGCTCTCTGAGTGCTTTTCTAATTTGTTTTTGCCATGTTCATCCAAAAGAAACACCTCTTTTTTGTCCCTAATGCTCCTCTTCAGATGTCATGTTCATTAGCACAGATGCACGAAAAAACAGTTTTGTCCAGAACAAGTGGGCCACACTGAATTCCATAGTAGCTTATTAAAAGCTACAGTGTGATGCATGCACCGCTAGGACGCTTAGAAAATACATTCCTGATAGAGCTAGAGGTTGTCTGTTTGCTGGCTGCCTGTGTTGCTCATTTAACCAGTGCAGCAGAGTAGCAGCTGTTCTTTCATGAATCACTCTGGCAAGCAGAGGCTCCACAATTGGCAGTACAATTTATATTGTAAACATGACTAATTTCTTGATCTGTTTTCAATATGCCAAAGCTTTGCCCTTTGAGGGGTGAACAATTTGACGATTTGTTTTCGAAGGTTTTTCTTCTTCTTCTTCCTCTTTTATTTATTTATTTTTTATCCCATGCGCCCTGGAGCCATGCGATCACCTTGAAGGACAGATTATGATATGGTGGCACTCAGCGCCTCAGGGTCACTGGGTCCGCCCATGAAGAGAAAGCTGCTGTTCTGGCCATTGAGATTGGCCACGAGGTTGGTCTAGAGGGCCAAAATGTGCAGACAGCTGATAGCGTGCGCCAGCGTAAGAAAGGGAGAAAAATCAGTGGACCAAATCTTCTCCCGGGTCGGCAACCGATTCTGTGTTGCGTTATTTTAAAGAAAACACAGATTCTGACATAATTAGTGTAACTACATTGTCTACGTAATAGCTCAAAACACACCAGCCTTTATTTCTGTTTGTATTAACAGAGCAGCTCCCTACTATTGTTTCTGTGCTGTTAGCTTATCCAGCTGACGTCCTGCCAAATCTGACCTCGTGGCTTCCTGTCAGGCCCCCTGCCTCCTCCTCTACTTAGCTGGCAGTCTGGCTTCCCTCCTTCCCTTCTATCTCCATCTGTGGGCGTGTTCAGGTGTGCGTGTGTGTGTGTGTGTGTGTTTGAGTCACAGTCTGATCTGAGTGAAAGCACCTGATTCACCTGTCGACCTCGCTCCATAAAATCCTGGCTCAGTTCACCGTTTAGCACCGGATCGTTGAAGTAGTCGGTCAGCTCACGCCACACTAACTTTGCTCTGTCTGGACTTGGCCTTGATGTTAACCTCTGTTTATTTGGCCCCTTCTTCTCCGTCTCCGTTCTCCCCTGCCCCAGTCACCAGACTTCCGGATCTCTCCCCTTGGATCTTCAACCTGTGCTCACATCCCATCCCTACACTCCTCCCTGGCCCACAGATTTTCCCGACCACTCTCTCTATTCTGAAAGCGTTTGCCTGGTACTGTTTCTTGTCACTCGCTTTTGGGTCAGTTTCCCCCTGTTCTTGTTACCTAAGGTTTAATCTGTGTTTTGATTCCTCTTGCTGTGACGTTTCCTGTTCCTGCTCAGCCTTCTGCCTGGCTTTGTTTGTGTGATCAACAGTCAGTTTGCGCCTCCTGTCACTCTAGAGCCTAGGTCACTAACTGGCGGACCGCGGGCCGAGTCCGAACCCAGACGCCATCCTATACAGTCCCGGACCGATAACCAGTTAATTGTAAGGAGATTTTAAATTTGACGGGATGCTTCTATTTTAACTGACGCAGCTTTTCAAGTGTTTACGGCATTGGACGGGCATATCAGGAAATGCACAGATCAACTGCAAGCCGTTCCACGTGACGCTACTCAGCCAATAAAGTCTCTGCACTCCAGGAACTAAACATTGCAGCTCTGCATGCAAACACAAGTTTCTTGGCCAGGGACAGACGAAAAGATATAAGAGAAAGAAGAAATAAAGAAAGCGATACAGTGGGATGAAAGAGGGAAAGAAAGAAACTGTGGAAGTGTTTATATATTGTAAAGCTGGTTGAGATGGTTCAATCAAGATTAAAGAAAATGGGAAAAAACTGCTCAAGTTATGAACTTTTTTCTAAGATGTAGAGTTATGTTATTTATTTTCTCTCATTTTTCAATACAGCCCTCCTCTTACTTAATGACAAAAGAACATTATACATATCTACATTGTTATATATCTGTATACTTAAATACTACGTCACGAATATTGTCAAAATATTTTTGAATCAAACTGAATTTATTTGATTTGAAGGTCACTTACTGATCACATGCAGACGTTGATACAACTACTGGGTCACATCAACATGTATCACATTAGCTCTGGTTAGGCATCATGATGATCCGGACCTTTACTTTAATACATTTTCTCTGACTGGACCTCTCTATATTTTAGTTGAATACCCCTGCTCTAGAGGCTGTAGTTACATCTTATATTTATTTTACATATTATTAGCATATTTGGTTTCATTAATCTTTACTATGTATTTATTTATTTATTAGCCTTTTTGTATTGGGTCATTAGTCGTGTTCCCCACTCCACTTTCCACTTTCCACTTCCTGGTTCTTCCATAACTGGTTCATGCATAACTTTCTGTATTGATTTCCATTTGCCCTTGGGGTCCTTCTTCATTGTGAATAGTCTCATGAGTTCTGTCCCAGATTTACGTGATAATGATTTATGATTCTCTAAAAGTCCATCATAACACTCTTACTGCCCCGAATTGTGCTTTCCCTCGTACAGGACGTCAGTCTAAACAAACATTTACATCTATCTAGATGTGATTTATAGGCCTGGTCCGAATAGCAATATCTGTGCTTTGGATATTCGGATCCAATAATCGCTGAATATTCGAATATTTGGTTCGTCCCGTGGTGTTGGCCGGGGGTAGGGGGGGTTCGACACCGAAGCGTGACACCAGAGTCGGCAGGTCCGCGTACTAGAATCACGGCAGCGTTCCAGAGCCTCGGCGGCGCACGAGAGCCTCCGCAACACTCGGGAGTGTTCAGCAATGCTTGGTTGGCGCCCGGCAGTGTACTACAGCCTCGGCAGCGCCCAGCAGCAGCGCACACAAATATTCCAATATCAAAATTATTATCCGAATACCTCCACAATGAACGAATATTCGGATATTGGGATATTCGAAAGTTCGCGACCAGCCCGAGTAATTTAACGTTTTAAAGATTTTTTTTTTTTTTTTAAAGATTTATTTTTTTTGGTCTTTTTGTGCCTTTATTTAATAGGACAGTGGATAGAATGGGAAACGGGAGAGAGTAGGGAAGGACATGCGGTAAACGCCCGAGGTCGGAGTCGAACCCGGGACAGCCGCTACGCCTCTGCACTTGGGTCACGCGACATAACCATTAGGCTATCAGGGCGCCCCAATTTAACGTTTTAAATATGAAATCAGTGTGCAAAGGTGTTCAGATCTGACTACTTGAAGCACCATTGATATGAGACGCTGTGAAATATATCCCCAAATCAATATCACAACTTACCCTCATAATAATTACCTCTGTACTTACAATGAAAGTCATTAACGGGGAGGAGGTTGGTGTGACTTAAGGCGCTTACATGCTTTACACTGCATGTTTTTTATTCAGTCATTTTCTATTACAGGTACACTTCATCTGTATCTGATCCTCGGCTGACATTTGTCCAAAAGTTTATTTGCTCCCTTGACCTGTGCTAAAGACATTTTCCGGTCCATCGTCTGGCTTTAAAATTGGAACTTGGGGTTTATAATTTCACCAAGAGCTGCAGAGCAACGGCTGCTGGTTGGTATTTGGTGAGATGTGGCACTTTTTTAAGGTTCATTAAAAGCAGCCAGTCATCTAACTAAAAGCCATGTTTATACCTGAAATGGCAGACATAAATCAAATGCAAGTTGAGTTAATATGTGTTGTATTTGGGTTTTTTAAAAAACCTTTTTCTCACTAGAACACAACCTGATGTCATTTTTAAAAGGCCGTCAAGTGTGGTACACTCACTGAAGAGGTACAACTATGACTGTAACAGCTGAGGCATTCTGTATTTCAGTGTTGCCATCACTTATTGTGTTTCAAAACTGTGAAGAATCTCTTGTCCAGAGTGTCCTTTTTTTCACTTTGACCTTACACATTACTGACTGAATTTGGGGATGTCTTCTCAGATCGCTGATATGTGCTTTATAATCAGTACAATCACATGTTTTGCCCCCCCAACAGTATAACCCAGATATGCTCGCCTAACACCACCTGCATTGTCTCCCTGAGTTCTGGCTGTCTCATCAGTTGCATCCTGCAGCGAGCGATGGAGTACTCCTCACCATACTCTGCTCCACTTTCAGATGAAGCAACGGCTGACCGCAGAGCAGCTGACAAGTGGCGCTTTGAAGTCGGGCTTCATGTGACAGCTAACTTCGCTAAATGCAAAGCGTGTAGAAATGACTTCCTGAAAGGCAGATGACACCTCAGAGAAACGTCTGCTTTAGTGGGGGAGAATTATGTGCTTTCTGACACACTGCAGTCACTCACTTTGAGAAACACACCGGAGTGCGGTTTATTCCCAGACAGAGTCCCATCACACTCTCTACTTTGCTGACTGAAATCAGCCGGTCCTAAAAAGTAGCACTACTTGACAGTGAAACAATATCCCACAGGGGCATGTTTTTTATTTATTATTTCACAGCTGCTGATTTCGGCTACAGTTTCCTTCTTCCTTGCACCAGCTGTATGTAAGAAGACTTTTAACAAAGCAATACAGGAACCTAGAATCCATGCATCCATCAACCAGTGGAATTTCAGTTTACCTCCATGTCCATCCAGACATGACCTTTGTCCTTTTGAATATAATGTCAGTACTTCATCATTTTATCCTACGAGACATTCATGCAAATTTTTGTCAAAAGCTTGTCATTTGAATATGAACTGCTGAACTATAGACATAAGCATGTTTTTTAAGGTCACCAAATTCCTATCAGTTTATGCTGGATGTGTCAGATGTAAATAAATCACGCCAAAGGCATTCCTGAAATATCACGTTTTTCTGAAGTAGCCATCAGGAGATGGGTACTCTGCGGTCATAAAGGGATGGACATGGTCAACAACAATACTGTGTGAATGATAGCCTCAGTTTCCTGTTCTTAGCTGACAGGAGTGACGCCTAGTGTGGTCTTATGCTGCTGGAGCCCATCTCATATCTACATATCCACCGATCAGGCATAACATTATGACCACCTGCCTAACATTGAGCTGGCCCCCCTTACGTGGTCCAAAATGCTCTGAACCGTTGGGCATGGACAAGAGGACCTCTCTGGGTGTCCTATGGGGTCTGGAACCAGGACGTTGGCAGTGGATCCTTTGGGTGCTCTGTCTTGTGCAGTGGGGCCTCTGTCAATCCAACTTGTTCCACTGCATCCTGTTGATGCTTGATCAGAATGGGTTGTAGAAAGTTTGGAGGTCAAATCAACATGTTGGGCCATTGTCATGTTCCTCAACATGTTCCTGATTGGTTGATGTTGTTGCCATGTGGTGGGGTGCATTTTCCTTCGGGGGTAGTACATTGATATTTGGGATTACCATTGTTCTGGGACAGTGTTTATTTGGTTGTCTAAGTCTCAGCAACACAAATTGTTAAAATGCAAGGTTTTCCATCAGAACACCACATAGTACCAATATGATCAATGTTATTCACTCCACCTGTCAGTGGTCTTAATGTTGTGGCTGGTCGATGTATACTCTTATGGTGCAGCATAAGCAATTAACCCTGCAAATGCTACGTACATTTGTTCAGGCAATGCATGTAAAACAACAAAAACTTCCCTTAAAAATCTCACTAAAAACCCACTAAAACCCGATATTTTCTGTATCAGAGGCCTCCTACAGTAACAACTGAAAGGAATGTTTGTTTTTTTCTCTCTTTACTTGGACTTTACAGGGTTAAATACTTCCACTACTTCTGCTTCTTCTTTTAACTTTATATTTTTTAACCTTTTGCTCCAGCCACCCTCGGCAGTGGAAGGACTCAACAGCATATACAGAAAGTCCTTTTCTCTCTCCCCACAGCATTCTTTATTGCTTGTGTAGATAACAGTGTAATGAATTACACCATGCGGTCAAAAGTCGACTGTACAGTGAGGTTTAGGAACACTTCATTGTTGCTACAGAAAATGCGAGTCAAGCTTGCCGACTCTCGGGCCCTCTGTAGGTTCAGGAAGTTGTTCGACCTCATGGGCTTTAAAAAGACCCTTCAAAAACTCAGTGGATTGACTGAAAAATTCATGGTTGTCAAGCTGTCAGAGCTGCTTTTTGCCGCTTCTTGAAAAATTGACATCTATGGAGATATGATGGTTTCATCCTGCAGCATTGAATGTAAATTTGTTGGTGGAGTCTAGCCGTCCCTGAGAGTGTTTAATAACGGTAATTTCAGTGACAGGTGAGGTTGTGTATTATGTATTATGTTGACATTCAGGGTCTTTTAAGGAGCCTCCTCCAGACGGGGTGAAATCTTTGATCGGCGCGATGTGGATTGATATAAAATCATGAAAGTAAAAACAAGACATCACCCCATGTGTTTTGACCTCCATTTTAATTTGCGGTTGTTGTGAACAGCCATTCATTCAAATGAGCCCAGCTGCTCCAACACCTTCTGACAGGAGTCCTTGGGAAGTGATCAAATTTGACATCTTTATGTTTATATCAGTTAATAAATCGAAGCATCATAACACCAACATTTAGTAGCAGTTCTAAATCATAAACTAGAGAGTTTTCTCTCCTTTTTATGTATCTATTTATTTATTTATTTGGTTGCATAGGAGGAATCTGCCTACTTCACTGCTTCTGCTAGGTGGGATGTGATGTGTCTCTACACCTCTGTTTTTAGGAATGATGTAGAGAACACACAGCAATGTTACCTAGTCGAATTATCCAGATGTGGATTCTGTCCAGGAAAAATGAAGTACCTACTCTACTCAATTCAGTTCTATCCTGTTCTATAATTCCGAATGGTAATATTTATATATGATACTTCATAATAACTAATTATACTATTGGCAAAATGTTATTACGTTATTGGTTGCTACAGTTTCTAAAAGAGTGAGTGTATATAGTTTGCATTATAGAAACCTGGTAAATTTTACCATTGATCCTTGTCAGAGATGTCATTAAAACACACATCTTTATGGTGTCTTCTAACGTTCAAACTCTCAATGTCACAGAAGTAGAATAGAATACAATAGAAATACGTTATTAATTTGGTTGGTACAGCAGAAAGAGCAAAGTTACCACCACCATACGTACAGATCAGTGCAGGCCGTGCCTTTCACGCCTAGGCCTTCACTGATGTCCTACTTAATCCTACCTAAATTAATTCACCTAATAATACCATCAACATGACACCCTCACAGAATCACACTTACACATGGCATCACCTTAATGTAGGCTAGTCGAGCAACACTTCATTTCCAGAGCATTTAAAATCAATAACCTTCACAATTAAGAGCAGGAAACTAAGATCACAGATACCGTCGAAACTCAAAGATAAAGAATGATTTTAAGAGATTAGTCAACAAAAGTAGCTGTGTGACTTTAAACAAGTTTGCCCAGTCAACCGCGTATTTTCGCCGTTTCATGTAAGACCCCAACGAGACGATGACGACACAAGCTGTTCACTGAAAATAAAAGTAAACGACCTCTTCTCACAACACCCAGCTTTTCATGAAAGGTCCGTCTTGAAAATGCCGTGGCTAGTATATCCACAACTAAACCTATCTCTTCTCCTCCTTCAGCCTTCTTGGGTTAAAAAATACAACGATAGCTGTTGGTAGCTGGATCTCCTAGTTTAGTTCAGAGTTCAAAGTAGTTTAAAGTCGCCTTTCAGACTCTCAGACAATGTCAAGGACGCGTACATGTCCAGTTCATTGTAAGACCTTCTAGCTGGTCTTGGTGTCGCAGACTTGAGATCTGATTGGTTATCGCAACTGACTGTGTCCGTTCACGAACAGCGCCCAGGAGTCTGCTCTGCTGATTCTGAAGACCTTCGGCAGATTTCATAGAACTTGGCAACACAAGCTAGCTGAAATATGATTGGATAAAAACCCTACAATAAAATAAAACACTGGAAGCAGCACAACCAAGTGGATATAATATAAGATGAACAGAACAGACAATGAAGAATAATTTTATTTACATATTTACAAAAAATATATACTTTTCTGAGTATGTTCAGGCCGGCAGAGAAGGCCTTGCTGGCCCTGACGCCCCCCCACTGGTACAGATAAATACGCAAAAATATGCAGTAAGTAAAAATAAACAATAAGAAAAATATAAAATGCAAGTGTAATATACACTCTGAGTAAAAATGTCCTATGTGAAATATCCTGTGAGAAAAAGTGTGCAAAAGGCAATTTCAAATGACAGAACCAGATAAATGTAAACATGGAACAGAGAGGGCTGAGAGCTCTCCGTCAGCCAGCGGTGATGTATTGAACACAAAATATATATTAGAGGAAATTGCAATGAAAATCGAGACTTTACTCACAAATTGCGACGCACCGCACGGAGCTCAGCACACATTTTTTTACAGCATGTTCACCTGTACAGTCTCTCAGTATATCCTACCTACCATTCCTTAAATAAATCAACAGTCACTAAATACTGATCTTAACTGATTTAGTGGGATGTCATATAAACTGCAGTGCTTTACTGAATAGACAACAGCAGGGTCTGGAGCTCGGATGCCAAAGTGAACTCAGTCGACACTGGTATTTCTATGCCGGTCTGGTTATATGAGAAAAGCCTGCTTTATTTTTTCATGAGGTGGTTGTGTAACTACAGCGAGACAGCTGACAGCAGCTGTAAAATAGATAAAGAGAGGGAATGGAGAACTTGTGGGAGCAGGCAGCCAAAGAAAGACATTTTACAACCTGTGCTTAAAATATTGCATTACTGATGCCCTTATTGATATGCAACACTGTGCCTCCTACATTCTTCCATCAGGGTTTCGGTGCTGTGATGGCACAGTGTGTGTTAACTCTTCCTCTCGTTGACCTAGCACTGCAAGCACGTATTTATCCCTTTGAACCATCATCACGCTCTGTCACCTATGTGATTCCACTATTTGCATTTTTCCTTTACATCGACCCCTGCTCCTTATTGCATGTAGAGATCTACTGCTGAATTCCAGATAAAAAAAAAGTTAAACAAACTTATCGTCAGACCCTGATAAGATGTGCAGGGTGTTGTATTTCCCTAGAAATGGTTAAGATTAAGAAACATGGGGCTGATGCTCGTAAAATGCGGTGTTTATGAGCTCTTGAATAGCTTTTAGCATTCACACGCTCCCCCACTATGGTCATAATTGAATCGTTACCCTTGTCATGTGCACGGTTTATCTGCCTGTAGGGAAACACAGCTCTATCATCCATTTTGCTACATCCCACTTGCCATTGTCTGATAGTGGGATTAAATTAAGCCATAATTAAATTATGATTGTCACCGTACGAAACTCACAATCCCCAACAAAACATGCACACATAGGTGAGACAGGACTGCTGAGTGCTTTCACTTCAGCTCATCAGACTTTTTAAGCCTTTTTTTTCCCCCAAAATATAAAAAATAATGACAGTCAGGCAGCGTGGCAGCGTACCATGTGGGAAGTTGTCTTCTCATGGAAAAGCCCACCTTGCAATATGACAGGATTGGTTCGAAAAACAACACCAGCATCAGTGATGTAGCCCTAGATTGGGTGCAGGTTACAGGCACTGTCATGCTCCTATCCAGTGTGGGGTCCCACAGGGGTCTGTTTTGGGTTGTCTGTTATTCACCACTCACATGCTACTGCTGGGGCACATCCTGCACAGACATGGCATTGACTTTCATTGTGACACAGATGAAACCTAACTGTGTGTCCCGTTAAGTCCTGGTGTTGTATGAAAATAGGCCAGGGGCTGTTTTTGACTTGTCTTTTTATACTCGGGTACAAAAAGTCACAATCCTGCTTTGCATAACTGAGACACCTAATCAAGATCAGGTCATTGCTTTCCAGAACTTTTGCAATGCACTTCATTCTGGTATCAGCGGGTGAAACATTCAAAGACTGCAGACTTGAACAGCTCTTGTTGTTACTGTACCTCCTTCTTCTGCACAATTTACTGCGACCCAGCAGTTTCCAGTTCAGTCAACCGCCCCTAATGCTTACTATGCTATCGGTTAAACACCTAAGCGGGAGTCCCCCCTCCTTTCCTGAGCTTGCATCAGTACTTGCATTGAACTTTCATTACTGTTTTCACAGCTGTCACTCTCTGAGTTCTGACCCCAAGTCGGTGAGTGACTGGAGATGAGGTATGGGAAATATGTCATCAAAATATTGACATTTTGATTGAGAGAATATAATTCCACGCAGCTTAAAAGCAGCAAAAAAAAAAATCACGTCACACGCTCACAGCAGATGAACGCTCAGAGCAATCAAAAACGCAAGCTGCCTGACAAATTAAAGCTTCTGGAGAGGTCCTGAATAGGTCTTTGATTTCTTCTCCTAATCCCACAAAGCAGTTTAGCTTGTAAACCCTCATCAATTCAAGTGAAAACGAGCATTCCATACGCATACAATAACTCCAGTGTTAATACTGTGTTGATTTCTGATTTGTTGTTGTCCATGTTGCATAATGTTGTTCTCAAAATATAGTGAGTTCCTTTTGTAAGATGCATGTTGACATCATTTGGCTGTGGAGTTCATGCACTCTGTTGCTCCATTATGCGATGCACAATAGAAACACTCAAATATTAAATGTCTTCTGGAAACACAGCAAAATCTACTGGGTCAAAAAAATATACATACAGCAATGCTAACATTTAGTTAAACATCCCTTCAGCTTTTATACCTCAACTCGGTGCTTTTGGTTGCCATCCGTTGCACTTTCACCACTCCTCTTGACAGAATTGGTGCAGTGAAACTAAATTTGTTGGTTTTCTAACACAGATGTGTTAAGTCAGGACTTTGGGGACACCAGTGTAAAACCCTTATTGTAGCCTGGTTTAGCCATTTCTTTACCACTTTTGATGTGTGTTTGGGCTCATGTCTTGTTTGAAAACCCAACTGCATCCAGGATCCAAGCCTCTCGCTGATGATTTTATGTTTTCCGAAAGTCTTCGTTATTCTATTTACTTTGTGTAAAGCGTCCGTTCCACTGTCCCCAAAACAGCCCCAGAGCATGATACTGCCACCACCATGCTTGATGGTAGGTTTGGTGTTCTTGAGGTTAAAGGCCTCACCTTCTTCATTGTGGCCAAATAGCTCAATTTTTATTTCATCTGACCACAGATTCTGTCCATGTGATCAACAGCGAACTACAGTCAAGGTTTAAGGTTCAGTTTTTAAACGAGGGGCTTCCTTCTTGCATGGCAGCCTCTCAGCCCTTGGTGATTTAAACATGCTTGACTGTGTTCCAGCAGCTTTTAATTCATTGCAGACCTGCTTTCTGGTGATTCTTGGTTGACTCTTTACCATCTTAAGCAACTGTCTCTCAGCAGCAGGTGACAGCTTTTGTTGTCCTCCTGGTAATAACAGTGACACAACTGTGCCATGCACTTTATGCATACAAGCAATTGTTTGCACAGATGATATAGGGATCTGTAGCTGCTTTGAAACAGCTCCAAGTGACTCCCCTGACTTGTTCAAGACAGTGATTTGATTTTTCACATCCTTGCTGAGCTCCTCAGACTTTCTCACTGTAGTGTCTAATGAGCGCCTCAAATGCGCCCTATTTAAATTGGCTCAGAGGAGTCACCAGCGGTAGTCAATAGTAATCGCTCACAAGAAGTAAAGAGACCATACCACGAAGAAAAAATAACAACCCATTATCTATCAGAAGTTTCATATATTCCTTCTATAGCATCACGACTTTGAAAGTGGAATAACAGACAGACTAAAGCGATGAGTGCAGGCTGCCGGCTTTCATTTCATGATATTCAATGATACAAAGGATAAACAGAACCACTGAGTGTTTCACTCATTGTTTCTAAAGCATACTGCAACGCATCTAAAAAGATTAATATCACATGCAGTAACGTATTCACTTCTTATACTTAGAGGACAAAGTACCTATAACTGTCCAAACTCATACATCTCACCTGGGTGGATATCTTCACGTCTAAGTTCAAGAATCAAGACGCACTAATGGAATCTAACAGGATGGACAGCATAAATAGTGTTCAATATCCATTCATCTACTATCTTTACTGCTTTACCCTGTAGATAAGGGGGGCTGGAGCCTAGACACATGGGGTACATGCTGGACAGGTCGCCAATCTATCGCAGGACGAACACAAAGAGACAGACAACGGAGCACATTCACACTTAAGGCTCATTTAGAATCACCAATCAACACCCCGTGCATGTCTGCGGACTGTGGGGAGTAGCCGAAACATGCCGAGAAAATCCACGCAAACCACGGGGAGAACAAGCAAACGCCACACAGAATCAAAGAAATCTTAACATTTAATCTGCTCCCTTCAAACTCTCAGCAGCTTTTCATACTGTAAGTCATGAGCTTGTCTTTTATTGAGTAAAAGAATAAACCCCTCTATTATAACAGTACAAGTCTAACTGTCACAGATCAGAGCTTGATGAATAAAATACCCCACACCAAGGTTTTATTACCATTGTTATGATTCTGGCAGCTGGATTAAAGAAGGTGAAGTGAATAACATTGATCATATTGGTACTATGTGGTGTTCTGATGGAAAACCTTGGATTTTAACATTTGTGTTGATGAGACTTAGACACCCAAATAAACATTGTCCCACAACAAACACACTCCCTCATGCTGATGGAAATCCCAAGTGTTACAGGAAAATGCACCCCACCACATGGAAACAACATCAACCAATCAGGAACATGTTGAGGAACATGACAATGGCCCAACATGTTGATGTGACCTCTAAACTTCCTACAGCCCATTGTGATCAAGCATCAACAGGATGCAGTGGAACCAGTTTGATTGACAGAGGCCCCACTGCACAAGCCAGAGTACCCAAAGGATCCAGTGCCCTGGTCCTGGTTCCAGACCCCATAGGACACCCTGAGAGGTCCTCTTGTCCATGTCCAATGGTTCAGAGCATTTCTGACCACATAGGGGGAATCAACACAGTTCCAGGCAGGTGGTCATAATGTTATGCCTGATCGGTGTATGTCTCGTCTCGTAAGTGCCATCACCGATTCTGTGCTTGACGAACCATCACTCTGTGCCACTCGTACCTTTTTCTAGCTAAATCCCAGAGGTGTCTTGTCTTCAAGCCAAAGTTATCAAGGAAAGTCCTCCACTGACCCCCTCTGGCACGCTTGCCTGAAATTTTCCCGCTGAGACTGAGATCCTCCAATGCCTCCTTCCTTATGACATGTCCCAGGAATTTTGTCTGACGTGTCTCAATTGTTTGCAGTAGCGCTCTCTGCATGCTCATCTTTTTGATGGTTGACTGGGCCGTGATACTGGAGTGGGGGGCCCACGTTCCTTCTCCAGGTGTGGGTGCCATTGGCTCACAAGGAGCTCATCCACCTTTAACAGGTCTTGTTTTTAGTCCTGCAGGGTGCCCACACACCCTCCTCACCAGGCAAGCCTAGTGGGGGAGCCGGTTTAGTCGCCGACAACCCGACCATGGAACAGGTGGTACCGGTTTACATGTTACCAATAGCAAGCATGATAACTTGACCTGACTCAGTGTATGTATTAATTCTTAATTCTAAGTGGGTGCTTGATTTTACAGGCTTTATAGGCTTATGCAAATGCAGCATCATAGCATGCATCGTGTACCATAACTCCACTTTTTAATGGTGGTCTATGCAGTTATGATGCTGTCAACATCAATGAGCTCTACTCCATGATGGACATTTCTGTAATGAAAAAATAATGCCATGGCGTACCATTCAAGCCAGATTTTCACTTTGATCTGGTCCAAGATTAATCGTGACCCAACGTTGCCAGACAAAGCAGTCTATGCTGGAAGAGAACCAGGCTGTCTCAAGTTTTTTAAAGTAAAAAAATTGTACTTCTCTTTGCTTGAAGGGCTCATACTAAAGATGACTCAGCGAACATGTCATCTATAATGAAGTTTGACAAACTTCACACGTGTGCATCACATAACGAGTCGCTTGAGCAAAGTGAAATTTAAAGAGTCATTAAAGCAACAAAGAATGATAAAAACTGAGAGCGCGCCACATGCCCTCAGGCTGGCAGGAAGACAGAAGATACGCTAAAGCTCAGCTCTTCTGGAAGCACTTTGCCAGGTGCATTAGCAAGCACAGCTGGCAGCGTGATGTTCTCTGCCTGTGAGCGTGGAAGAGAAATAGATTGTCCCCATTCCTTAATTATACAAATCGCTTTATTTAGAAATATTATAAGGTAGATTTAGTGCTCATGTTGCCCCTGTGACGCTTCTGAGAATAATCAGCTCGCCCAAATTGAAGGATTTCTCACAATTATACATGAGGAATGAAGGCTTGTCTGATTTCACAATGATTACAGAGGGTTCAGAAGTGAGTGATGGGTTAATTAAGGCTCTGGGGAAACAGGTAAACACAGTGAATCTGCTTGACACAGTGCACTTCGGAAGGTAACTTTCAGCCGCCCTCGTCTGCAGTAATTTCACAGAGATTTGTCTCCACATGCTAATTCTACCCTTTAATACTTCTCCCTCAGTTTCATCCCTCTTTTTTAATAAGCTTGAAATTAAAACAGCAGCACACGCTGGCCCACTTTTACAGGAGGAACGATAAGACCCAACAATGCGGAGAAAGACGAGTCAGAGGGTTACATCAAACAACAGCCATATCAAAGCAGAAGGTAGAAAGGCACATACTGTGGATGTTTGGGCTGAGCCACAGGTTAACTAGATGCTGATTCCATCTCTCCCGGTTCCAATTAACTGTTTCATTACATTCATGTTTCACTCTGGCTATGGTATCTTCCCTTGTATACCACCAGTACCCCCATGGATAACATTCAGAGTTAAAAGATGTGCAGCGAGGACGAACAGCAGGCGTACGGTACGAACACAGACGTCAGCCAGCATTTTTACAACTGCTGCTTTAAATAAAGCTTCACCGTTTGCAGAAAAGTAGGGTCATTTGAGTCGTTTTTCATAATCATCTCGCCACACTTCCTCCTAAACCCACCTCCACTCAAGACAAGTCAGTGGGTGCAAAAACGCCCCAGAATGCAATAAAATGATGATTCACAAGTGACCGGCTGAGTGGAACCATCAAGACTGTCTCTGTAATCCTGGTGCCACCAACAGCTGTAGAGCCCAGACTGTTAACCAGGCGATGCCACTATCTTAAGAAATGAAGCATTATTTAATACTTAAATGGTAAATGGTCTTTTCTCTACCTTAGTGGTATCCAAAGCGCTTTACAATGTACTTCGCATTCACCCATTCACACACCAATGGTGACAGAGCTGCTATGCAAGGCACTAATCTACCATTGGGAGCAACTTGGGGTTCAGTGTCTTGCCCAAGCGTTTTATAAACTTGGAGGAGTAAAATAAAAGCAAATATGGAGACACGTTCTTCTTCTTTTCCTCTATTCCCCACTTACCTAGAGGGCCTCCCAGCTTTAGAAGCCAGTAAGCCTTCATATGCAGTGTCGACATTAAAACTGGGTAACCAACAGTCACTGAGCTGAACATTTGCAGAATTCTGCCCCCCTCACTTCCTGCTTTTTCCTCGGTAAGCCAATTCAGAATGTGCAGCTGCTTCTCGGTCCACTAGGTCTGTTGACTTTTCGAGCTTCTGCCTCTGCTAACTCTAGAACGTCTCAGCCAGGACTGGACTATTTTGATCATTTATCATTTCACATCCCAGAATCTGCTAGGCTGGGAGGCAAAAGAGCCGAGGTGGGGCATTTAGGAGTTCAAAAACAGTAATGGACGGATATTTCTTAACAATTTTTTCTTAATTTAAATGAGTTTGCTTTGCTTTTTATTGACTCTTTCTACTTGGTATAGAGGCAGATAGATGCAGCAGCTGAGCCGAGGTGTTGGATGGAGTGTTTGAGCTTCTGATTCACAATTCCAGTGTGTCGTCTGAAGCCCTCGAGGTCCACATGAGACGTCATACATACCAGATACACGACACAAAAGGTCGTATCGATGTATTATTTTGTTCTGAGTAGTGCGTTTGCAAGTATGAGGTTACAGACCTTTACTATAAAGTGAGTGATGCAGTTCTAGCTGTTAAAATAATTTAAAATTACAACAATTGCCCTATTTAAATCTGGTAAATTCTTCCCTAAGCAGGAAATTTCTCCACATTCTTATCTTATAGTAAAACACAGATAATTTGTTTCCCGTTATTTTGCATTATATTAATTTTCTGCAGCTTGACATTTTGAAAACACTGCATTTGCTCTGTCACAGATAATTCCACTTCTCTTGAGCTCCGCGTGTAATCGGTGATAATGGTCAACGGTAATTTGATTAGGCCTTGTTTTCTCGGGCTATTTGGACTTTTGTGCTGAGATCAAATTTATTCAAAGTTCTGTGGAGCCTTTTTTTCCCCCCCAACTCTTGACTCTGGAGAAGTTCATATTCAGTTGAAGGCTGCTGCTCCAAAAAAAAAGAACATTGTTTGACCACAGAACTCTGCAAATTATGATAACAGTGATAAAACAAACTGATATCATTGCAAAGCTGCACTTCTCATGTACTCCCTGCTTTCCATGGGCTACTGGAGCATGTGTGGACCCTTATCAAAATGTTGTTATCCGGTGAATTGATGATAATGGCAAGAAAATGACCTATCATTACCAGCATGAAATAAGATTATAATGGGTACCGCTGTAAGGGCATTGTTATTCGGTGGAAACGACTGCGCCGGGGTGGAGATGCACGGGAGAAAGAGCTCAGGCGGACCTTGAAATTTTGCTCGGATAATAGCAGAGATATTTTACAATATGCACCAACGCCATCAAAAAAATATTAACTTCAGTGACCCCAAGTGGTACGTCAAACAATAACTCAGAGTGCATTATATTAGCAATCAATCGGACATTTATTTCAAGGTTTCTTTAAGCACCAAGATGGGTTGAGACAAACTGTAATTTCTGAATCAATGATTTGGTCCCGCATAGAAAGGTCTGTTACAGCACAAAAAAAAAAAAAGGTGGGCATGTAATGACACTTACACTCACCGGTACACCTGTTCAATTGCTTGTTACCACAAATAGCTAATCAGCCAATCACATGCCTGCAACTCCATGCATTTAGGCATGTAGACGTGTTCAAGACAACCTGCTGAAGGTCAAACCGAGCATCAGAATGGAGAAGGAAGGGGATTTAAGTGACCTTGAACGTGGCATGGTTGTTGTTCTGAGTATTTAAGAAACTGCTGGTCTACTGGGATTTTCACCACAACCCTCTCTAGGGTTTACAGAGGATGGTCCGAAGAAGAGGAAACATCCAGTGAGCTGTGTCGATGAAAACGCCTTCTTGATGTGAGAGGTCAGAGGAGAATGGGCAGACTGGTTGGAGATGATAGAAAGGCAGCAGGAACTCAGAGAACCACTGGTTACAACCAAGGAATGCAGAACACCATCTCTGAACCACAACAACCTTGGAGAAGATGGGCTACAGCAGCAGAAGACCACACCGGGGGCCACTCCTGTCAGCTAAGAACAGGAAACTGAGGCTACAATTCACCCAGGCTCACCAGAACTGGACAACAGAAGACCGAAAAACCTTGCCTGGTCTGATGAGTCTCCATTTCAGCTGAACATTCAGATGGTAGGGTGTAAACAATATGAAAGCATTGATCCATCCTGCCTTGGATCAACGGTTCAGGCTGCTGCTGGTGGTGTAATGGTGTGGGGGGTGTTTTCTTAGTACCAACCGGTTTAAACTCCACAGCCTACCTGAGTGTTGCTGCTGACCATGTCCATCCCTTTATGGCCACAGTGGACCATCTTCTGATGCTACTTCCAAAAGGACAATGCTCCATGTCACTAAGCTCAGATCATCTCAACCTGGTTTCTTCAACAATGAGTTCACTGGACTCCAACGGCCTCCACAGTCACCAGATCTCAGTCCAATAGAGCTCCCTTGGGATGTGGTATCATGTCAATATGGACCAAAACCTCTGAGGAATGTTTCCAACACCTTGTTGAAAGTACACCACGAAGAGCTAAGGCAGTTCTGAAGGCAAAAGGGGGTCCAACCTTTTACTAGCAAGGTGTACCGAATAAAGTGGCCGGTGAGTGTGTATAAAATGTATAAAGCATATAAAGCAGCACAAATGTGTATTTTCTAAGCACTAAAGATAAGTCTGTACAGGCCATAAGTGCTTTCTGGCCACTGAGGAATGGTCACTGATTGGCAGACACATTCCAGCAGCATAATAAGCAGCAGCTGGAAACAGGATTTGCAGCTGCTAGAAATAATTGTTCGAGACAGCTATCAGGGATAATTTTTGTAATTTCGTGTGACCACTCCAAAGCTTCTTTTCTATATAAGAGAGACAGGAGGTTAATGAAAAAGTCCTAAGCTTTTCTCCATATAATTGAAAGACTGGAAGGTATCACTTCAAATAAAGTGCGATAATAGAGACCCAGACATGCAGCTGAGTCCCAGATGACCTTCCTACCACTTTTTATCATCCGCTCCGTGGCTGAAGTTACAACATTTTTGCACCAAAAAGAGCAAATCAGCTGCTGCACTGTTGCTGGCCTTTCTGCACGGCCTGTCACCGCACTGTCGCCGTTTGAGGAATGTGCGACCCAACCCTGGCCGCTCTGTGCAGAACTGTCGTGAACTCGCAAGAAATTAAAATCTTTGTGCGTCGTCCTTCGTATTGTAGCGCTCCATCCTCACCGCTTAAACTCGAGGCTCCGCCGTACTGAGATTACACTTACAAGGCTGCCGTCCAACAGTGTCAGGTTGCATCCTTGAGAAAGACGTCTTGAAGCTGTCTTGAAAAGGCTTCGGCATTCAAAAATTTACAGGCACTACATGGCGAAACACGCTGCTGAACTTCCAAAACGATACTATCCTTTATAACATCTGCAAGCATTTTTACTCGTTACAGTCAGGTACGTCTGCAAATGTGGACCCAAACCTCACCTTTATTTGTTGTCCCCATTTACGATAGGTCTTAGTAAGTAAGACAAAGACTCCTTTGCAACATACAACGTTGTGTCACAGTGAATGCCCTACGCTAAGTTTAACATGATTAGCCAATCTATAAAATGAACATTTTGGCTGTTATCTGGTAAAAGTGCAATAACTTCCTGTTCGAAAATACCAACAGAGTGATAACTCTTAGAGTTAGCTACCAGGGTACGTTGCTTTCCCACATGGTATGACATTAACAGTATAGTCCAGTGGTGGCCCTTCTCTCTAATTTAATATTTCCCCGTTAATCTTTGTGCATCATTCCCATTAGTCTATTCTCTTCATTTCATGGCGTGTCTCTGGGCTCTGGTGCATCTAGCAGTGTATGTTTATATTAGAGCTTTTACCCAATCATATTCCAACCATCATGTGTTGCCAGGGTCAAAGAAATCTGCCCTGAGTCTGGCCTTCAGAGTCAAAAGTGCAGGCGCCTGTAGCTTAAAATGCACCGCAATGAAACTGTTGCTTTAACCAATCAGATTTCGAATTGGTGACCTCAGGGCCACCAACAGGTGTACGATAGCGCCAGCATTTTCACGTCCTCTGATTGGATCGTCAGACCGCTTAGCCAAAGCTAGTGACTCCCAACTGTAGCAACCGCAACGTAGTAATGGCATTCATTCTCGCTACATGAGATACCTGTCTGCCATGCAACGTCCTCTACTGCCTTTCTACATAGTATTGATGGTCTCTATATCTGTGGTGTCCTAATGATGATATAAAGAGGTGCTTTGATTCAGGTAGGATGCTGCTGAAGGCCTAGGTGTAAATCGCACAGCCTGCCACTGGTATAGGCACAGGATAGCAAATAGTAGTTGAAATCTCTCCATCTGGTTTATGCTTTAAACCAAGTCCCTCAGTCAGTAGGCCTGGACATTACAACAGCACATTATTGTCGTTTTCAATCATTGTTTTAACTCCCTCTGTATAAGAACCAGTTGTTATAGGTGCAGAACAGCCGGTGTGTCGTTCCATTGTAAAAATGGGTTTTAATACATGAGCATCATTTAAAGCTTTTAGCATGCATCTCGTTTGCATCTCATCTCAGCGGCTGTTTGATATCACCTCCCCTTGGTAAGGCTCTCTCCAAACCTATAAAACTTTTATCCATCCAAGGTGGCATTTAGCTTGGCCTACATACGCAAGGCCACTTGGGCATTTCAGCATATAAATTAGATGTGAAGTCGTGCCGTTTAAAAAACGCCTTTGATGTCACAGTTCTCGCCTGTGCGGATGGTAAACACTTTAAAGATTCTGAACAGTGTATGCAGTAACCACGTTTTAGAGAGACAGACAGTTGTAATAATGGGTTCTGTAAATGCAGACTGAGCCAACGAGTCACTAGTATTTTTACCCTCTATCTAGCAAAAAAACATGGCGAGGAGCAGAGTGTTAATTGCTCTGCTTGTTTGCTTCTTTTTTAATCATTACCTTTACGAAAGACCCCCACGTCGAATTCTGTCTTTTTGTTCACTGATGATAATGATACAAGTTCAAGGAGGTTTTCTTCTGCCGCCGTGTTTCAGATAAAAACCATCATCAGTAAATCACACTAGATGTCACAAGGGCTGTTGTAGAGATTGCTTTAATTGTTACACATCAGTTTTCTATTCAGTGGTACTGTTTTAACCCCTTACCACCTTGGTAGACCCTTTATGGGACCAGGCTGTGTCTGTTATTTAAACACAGCTGTAAACCACTATGTTAAAATGGATGCTACAGTGTTGGGCTTCATGTCTATTACATAAAATTTGGTAGAGTTTGGAGCCGGTTCAATATCATTACTGTCACTGAGTCGTTATTATTATTGATTCAATTCCGCCACCAAGGTGAGATCTCAAGAAGAGGTATGTTTTCAGGGCTGTTTGTCAGCAGGAGTAGATCAAATTTCAAGAAACGTGGTGTAGAGGTGGAACATAGCCTACTAAATGTTGGGTTCAGATTACTTTTTAAAAACAAAAACTGTGAGATAGCGCATTCAATTCAATCTTATTTATATAACACAAATTCACAACATGCACCGATCAGTCACAACATCATGACCACTGACAGGTGAAGTGAATAACATTGACACCCAAATAAACCTTGTCCCACAACAAGAAACACTCCCTCATGCTAATGGAAATCCCAAATGTCACTGGCCTGACCCCGCAGGAAAATGCACCCCACCACATGGAAACAACATCAACCAATCAGGAACATGTTGAGGAACATGACAATGGTCCAACATGTTGATGTGACCTCCAGACTTCCTACAGCCCATTCTGATCAAGCATCAACAGGATGCAGTGGAACAAGTTGGACTGCACAAGCCAGAGCACCCAAAGGATCCAGTGCCAACGTCCTGGTTCCAGACCCCATAGGACACCCTGAGAGGTCCTTTTGTCCATACCCATTGGTTCAGAGCATTTTGGACCACAGAAGTGGGACCAACACAGTATTAGGCAGGCGGTCATGTTATGCCTAATCAGCGTATGTCATCTCACGGTACTTAACATCGTGAGGTACAGACCTTATGAATTTTAAACAGAGAACCCAACAATCCAAAGTAGCCTTTGGATTCCCTATGACCGACAGAACCAGGCTTAGGGAAGGTGGCCATCTACCTCGACCAGTTGGGGTGAGGGTGGGTATAGCAGGAATGCAGATGGAGAGCAAGCCATAAAAACAGAACAAGGAAGCCAAATTGTCCCCATCTATTTCACAATTCTGATTGATTGGAAGATGAAAAATTTTGCTCGAGTTTTTCAGATTTCCGGTATGCTGATAAAGATGTCTGTTGTCCATTGTTGTCTATTGTGGTCTCACAGGTGCGACTGAATAAGTGTTTCTAAGACGCAAAGAAAAAAAGCTTCAGTACTGCTGGTATTGTAATTGACAGCAGTCTCATTTCACCTTTATGAGGAATGTTTGAAATCATACCTGAGGAAGCTTCAATGCAAAACACGTGTTCACTCATAGACTTATCATCACAGTTATAAAGAAAAAGCCACTAGACCAATCCTAACTTACAGATGGCACCTCTGAGATAGCCCTCAGTGTTCTTTTTCTGTGTCAGTGGTGTCAAATGTGCACACACTATTGAGAAATACTCCCCTCCCTTGCATAGTAAGAGTCTGAATGCAAATCAAAACAGTGGCTAATGCCTGTGCAGGAAATTAAATTGCAGACTCATGTACCATTCCCAGCACAGTGTTAATCAAAGCTAAATATACATGAAACAACCTGTAGCCTCTGATATAAAGTAATCTGCATTTGTCACGGAAAAATTGAGGCAGTGTATTTATCAAAGAGAAGCATAATGAAGCGTAACGTTTCTCATTTATAATTATTTGATAATCTCTCCGGCTGCTTCATGAATGTTATGCACCGCTGGGGTTTTACACAGCCACTACGGCAGAACAGGCTAGATTTCAGATCGGTGATACAGAAACTCATGTGAAAACAAGGATATTGCTCTAAAAAAAAAAAATATTACGAGCAGTTCAGACCTAAAGTTCCAGAATAAAATCAATAGCGTTGCTTTTTTTTTAAACTGTTGAGTTTTTGAAGAGTACACTGATCATCACCTCGTCTGTTAGTGTCTGAAATGCCACCCAGAGATTGTAGTTCTAAAATTGGCTCTGAGGCTGAGTCATTGAAGTGAACGGAATAGCTGCTGTTGACAGACCGCACTTCACAATAAGTATCAGTCCTTTTAGGCTGCGGTACACTTCAAATGCGTTCTCGGAGAACAAAAAACAAAGACTGCGTTAAAGTACTGGGTGAAGTTGTGCATTACTCCATATGAGCTCAGATGGGTTAGAAGTACACCACATTCGGACGCTACAGAATAAAGCTTGTCGAGTCATTCCATGCCAACTCACCTAGGGCCTCCCAGTTGGGGTCATGGATTTCCTTGAAGAAAATCCATGCCATGTCCATGTCATGCCATGGATTTCCTTGAAGAAAATCCATGACCCCGACTGGGAGGCCCTAGGTGAGCTGGCATGGAATGACTCTACTTTGACTTCTGTTTGTCTTCTAACAGCCAGCCCTGTAAGGTCAGTCAAGTACCCTGAATGAGCAGTTCCTATCTTAGCTGCTAAAATACTTGAATGCTGCTGATGTATCTGTAACGCATGAACACCTGCTGGTAGAGCTTTAGAAGAACCAATCCAACTTTATTTATAATGCACTTTAAAACCAACACAGTTCACCGAAGTGCAGCACACGTCAGCAATAACAACAGTACAGAGGCAAGAATAACTACAATGGGGACAAATGAGAAGACAAGTTAAAAATACAGATTTCAGACTTGATTAAAAGTCAGGGTGAAAAGTGAGTTTTAAGAGCTGACTTAAAGTCAAAAGGTGACTGTCTAAAGTGCAAGAGCAAACCATTCCATAACGTTGGGCCAGCAACTGAAAAGGAGTGGTCACCTCTGAGTTTCTTTTTAGTCTTAGGGCCCACTAACAAAGGCTGATCTGCTGACCTGAGGGATCGGGCGGGGCTGTAGGGCTGAAGGAAAAAAATAAAAGAATCTTAAAGCCAGTGTGATGACGGACAGGGAGCCAGTGCAAGGACTTTAAAATAGGTGTTATGTGCTCTTGTATTCTCGTGCCAGTTAGAAAGACGCGCAGCAGCATTTTGGACGAGTTGTAGACGACCAAGTGACGACTGACTGAGCCCAACACACAGCGCATTGCAGTAGTCTAGTGATAAAAGCATGGATTAAAATCTCAAAGTGCAACAGGGAAAGAATGGGTTTCACTTGAGCCAACTGGCGAATTTGAAAGAAGCTAGTTTTCACAACCGAGTTAACCTGAACATCAAGTTTTAGGTCAGTGTCCAACCTCACACCGAGGTCTGTGACTAAGAGGGGCTATTTGATTTGATAAGGACAGTGTTGTGATGATTATAACCAACTTCAAGTCAGCGAAAGAGCAAGTTTTCATCCATTTCCAATTCCAGACTGGAGACAGCAGAGACACCAAGTCACCACGCCAGATGTTCAACCTTAAATGAAGACGCCTTCCAGATCTGGCAGGATGGTGTGAAGTTTGCGTTATCAGGAGGAAGCCAGGAACCTTCAGAGGATTCTACAACGCACACCTCCAGACACCCAAGATGCATATTGGGCCCAGTTTAACCAAGAGACTGGCTCAAATCCCCCGAGTCGCTATGAGGCCTATAAGGGACCAAATGGCTGCCAGAAACACTGATCGACTTCTGACGCTGCAGGAAGTAGGGGTCAAAATCTCAATTGCATAAGTTCAACTCTATTGTTCAACAGCTCACAACAAGTCTCCTGTGAGTCTGGAATAATGTTCAACACAGAGAAATCAGACATGCAGAGCTTTAAATGGAATCTATGTACATTAAAAAAGACGCCAGGGTTGTAGCTTGCTCTCTTTGACTTTTCGTCGTTAAAATGAGGCCTGTTCACTGCAGTAGCCCAGACGAGAGAACATTAATGTACGGATCGATCGATTTATTTACATCAGGAAGAGTCAGACATGCTCTGTCTTTTCGCAATAACTCGAAGGTGAAGAACTAAGGTCTCGATGCAGTCGTTGTGCTTACTGCAGCTTAAAATGACACCCAGGATTTCATTCCTCTAATGTGTGGTTTTATATAACGTGTGCTCTGTAAGTTTGACAGTAAATCAAATGGTTTTGAGATGACTTGCATATTAAAAGTGAATTTTTCATTTTCTCTCTCTTAAAATTAAGGCCTTAGCGTGTCCTCCCACACTCTGCCAGATGTACAGTACTAATCTGTGTTTCTCTGCAGTGTGTACTGGTTGTTGCTTTAGGAGCATCCATTTTACACTGTAAACTGTCCAGACTAATGTTATTGTGTAGGTTAAGACGTGGCCTCAAGTAGCCTTTGACTTCATTAAAGATGCTCTGTGAGTCACACAGATGCGAGTCATGTGTGAGCACAGTAAAAAGTTACAGTGCAGAGTGAGTTCACTGGACAGCTGTCTGATATCTTCTCCAGCAGTCAGGGATGAGGTCATCGTGAGTAATTCATTAACTATGGATGAAAAGACGGCAGATCAGTAACTCCCCACAGGCGGAAAGCAAGCTTTAAACATGACCTTTGGTTGCTCAGCGGACCAAACTGTGTTTTTTAAATGAGTGAACCTTAGATCATTGGGTTTTTTTTTCTTTAATTCTTGATATGTGTGAGTTATGAAGGCAAGTTAACATTATTAAATAGCTGGCTTTAAATTTGCTTCATGGTCACTGAATAAAGTTAAATATTTAGACTTTTGTTTTTTTATGAAACTATGCTTTTCTGCCTTCAAATAGCTTAGATATAACTCTACACCCTTGTGTCCTCTAGATTGTGCAACTCTATGAAGTTCAACCATCCATGATTCACATCTAAAAAAGGGGGAAGATGCTTCTTGGAAGGTTCATAGCATTTGTGAGGCCACAGAATATTCCCATCCCAGCCGACTCGAGCGAAGGCAGGGGACACCCTGGACAGGTCGCCAGTCTATCACGGGGCTACATAGAGAGACACACAACCAAGCACACTCACGTTCACACCTACGGCAATTTAGAATAATCAGTTAACATGTTTTTGGGCTGTGAGAGGAAGCTAGAGTACCTGGTGAAAACCCACATTGCACAGGGAGAACATGCAAACTCTAAACAGAAAGATCCCAACTGGGACGCGAACCGGGGATCTACTAGCTGTGAGGCGACGCTGCTAACCACTGACCATTGTGCAACCCTTTGGAAAAAAAAGTGACATTGCTATATGTGTTTTACTCTATGATATGTATTGTGATATGACAAATGACTTGAAAGACTATGTTCTCGAATACTTAGTTGATCTTGCTGGGGAGCACATTTGCATCAAAAATTAGGTTTTTTTGGAGCAATATTGATAAAAAACATCAACACTACAGTCAATCATGTTTTATTCCATTGTGGGAAGCCAAAGTCATAATGACTAATTGTGCAGCGCTGCACTAACATTGTCTGTGAAGATTCTCAGTCATCCTGGTCATGGTTAGCCTCGTGGTTTCAGTCGTAGCATCTGGACTTGCTTGAGTTTCTCGAAGACGTCTCACCTCTCGCCTCTTGGATGAGAGGCGTCTTTGAGAAACTCAAGTAAGTCCAGAAGCTACGAGTGAAACCACGAGGATACACCAACATTGCATTCGACCAAATCTTGTATTTCAGTGTCTCTATGCCTTTTGCTGCTCATTTAACACGTGGATCCTGCATATAAACAACAAAACCTTTGTCTATTAAAAAAAACTCTTAAGCTAGACGACATTTTGTTACATCGAACAGACTTCTTTCATGAATTAGTCGAGTGAAATGGCTCCAACCATCCAAGTTTGCTTTTTGCATCATGCGGGGAAAATAAGTCTTGCACATGCGCACGTCCCAGTGTTGATGCTAAAACGTCTTATCTCGCAGCCCGACACCAAACGCATCGTCTGCCTCTCAGGAACAGAAGCAGAAGTGATGTCGCCGTCAGATGTCAAACTTCATCTAAGCTCCAAAACCTTACTATCAGCTCAGTAAAGAACAACAACAGGCCGCCGCCGTGCGCCGTTGATGATTTCCATACAAAACTGCTGGTTGGCGTTTCTTTTTTACCGGCTTTAAAGGCTGCTCTGATGTTATTTCCAGACTACCCTGAAGAATCAGCTGCATCACAGTCGCTCAGTGGGAGGAGAATCAAAGTTTCAGCATTTTTTAACCCCCACTCATTTTTTCCAAATTGTTATAAAACTACTTATTTTTTTTGTCACAAGTAGGCCACCGACAACAACAACAGAAAAGGAATCATGTTGAGGAAAATGAAACAATGTGTAGGGTAATTCTAGAGAAGACAATCGGATGACAGGAGAATCCCTAAACCCTGTCAGCTTACATCTGAAATTTACACATGCAGGAGCCCTAAATAACTTCAAAGAGGAGAGGAAGGCGTGATGGTGATGGAATAAGTTTCCTCCTCATTTAATCAAGGTCTGCTCCAGCTAACTGAAGCTCTCATCCAGAGCAATAAAGCATTCGCCGCTTCGACGTGTCATCTGGAACGACTTCCCAAACAAAGGAAGCGAGGAGCAAAGACAAAAGCAGCCGTCAGCGTCACCTCGTGTATCAAAAATAAAGATCCGTCTATGCAAAAGACTCTTCTTTCTTCACATCCACGCCTCAGACCCGACTCACCCCCGCGACCTCGAACGTGCGGCGTTCTGACAGTGTGACAAAACACTCCCGGGTAAATAAAAAACACGGCGCCGCAGACGGACGAGGATTTAAAAGCAGATCTGAGGCGTCTCTTTTTAAGCAATCAAAGCGTTCGAGCACAAAGAGAAAAGGCCTAATCATTCCGGCGGTTGCTTTTAGTCTCTTTTTGCTAATACTTTTGGCCTCGGTGGAACCTGCCATGCCCTCCATTTTACAGGCAGCTCAATGCACAAGCCTGTTATGAGATTTCCAATATCAACTGAAAGGTGTCACAGCAGGTAATAGAGAAACAGACTCAAGATTGAATAGATATAAAGAAAAGTCTTAAAGTGTGGCCTGTTGCCTCCTTTTGAAACATGGGCGGAGACTGACGGATTACTAATTGCCGCATCCAGGCCAAAAAAACATGACTCCAGAGCTGAAAATGATGAGCTTATCTATCGATTAGCCGATTGAGAGACATTTAGGGAACAATTTTGAGTATTTTTTTGAGCAAAACTGGCAAAATGTAAGAAAACGTCACTCGTCTACCACACTCAGCTGTCACGCCAACACATAGAAGCCAACAACGAAGCCACTTTGCACTATAATCCTCATCTATGTCGCTGTTATAGGCGTCTGTGCATCAAAGATTATGTGGAATACTTAGTGTTGCTTGACAGAATGCCTACCGAGTTGTCACACCGACACACAATGGGCAGCGCGGCTATTATAATCTCACCATTGTGTCCTTGTTGTCAAACTCGGCAAATAATACATCTGCTGTCGCCAAAAGGCGTCCTTTTACTATCATTTCTGGTTTTGAGGAGCATTCGCTTGAAATTTGACGCGCCCATCCTGTAAGGCTTTGTTGCTTTTATCTGCGGTTGTGTTCGCTTTCCTCTGTTGTCACTCCGCTTAGTTTGTTTCCGTCTGGTTTGCAACCTTGGTTCCCACATGATACACAGAATGAGACTCTTAAATTGAGCAGTTTTCTCACCTTAACTCTAGCAATAAGAATTCTGCATTAATGAGTAGTATGAACGGCGAGGTTGTGTCCTTACAGTGTGCTAATACTTGATCCTCCTACAGGATTTCCACCAAAGCAAAGCTCCTTTGACTATTTCACTAATTAAGCGTTAAAGCAGCATAATAATGACTATTAGCTGCCATGTGAGCTGCCAATTACCAAACAGCAAAAATTGAAGCCAACAATAAATAGCTGCTAATCACTCTGTTATTTTATCACTGAGTCACATGTTCCTGCCCCTCACTGCCACAACACTGTAAGACCCACTAAAGCACCGTTGATTTACCGCCAGGAATAGGATCATTACATAACAACCCACCTTGGACCTCCCAGTTCATGTCATCGAACAGCATCCTCGATTGAGTTCATCAGATTTTGCAGAGTCCTACAGGTCTATTTAAAGTATTTCTTCATTATGAACTTTTGAAATCTGGACCTTAGGATGAAGTTGTGTCATCAAGCCTCACCAGCTGCTTGTTTTACACTGAACTGTGTTAAAGTTTGTATCGAAGTTCCAAGAAACTCTTCATAGTTGCCTACAACTCATAAATCACCTCTTTTATTTTATTTTTTGAGTTCCTGCCTACTTTATTAAGTGTCTTTGAGTGTCTTGAAAAGCGCTATGTAAGTATAATGTATTATTATTATTATAGTTGTGGCTAAGTGTGCTATTTTCTATTGAATGTTTTGCCTCTTTTAAATTGAATTGAATATTATTTAAACCAAATTTTTTATCGAAATAGTAATATTAATAACAACAACAACAACAATAATAATTATCTAACCTTTATTGATCCCCTTGAGGAAAATTCCTTCTCTACATTGACCCATCCTATTCATAGTTAACCTTAACTATACATACTGGGAGCAGTGGGCTGCCGTGGTGCAGCGCCCGGGCAGCAGTCAGGGGTTGAGGGCCTTGCTCAAGGGCCCACAGTGGTGGTGACTGGGACAAGCGGTCCTCTTGTCATTCCAGGGACTCGAACCGGCAACTCATTGATTTCAACTTCTCTTTTATATACTTGTTAAAGTCCCTTTCCAGTCATTGATTAGTCCCCTTTAATCCTTGGGATCTATAAAATATCTACCTACTCACTGACCGACCGACCGACTGACCTACCTAAAACTCATCTCCATGAATCAAAATTGCATATTAATCTCTTTTATAAGTTTTTCTGTCTAAAAACCTGCCTTAACATTGCTTACATGTAACTCCACACCACTGTGTTCTCTGGGATGAAGTGCCCCCCTGAAGCTAAATGCGAAAGCATTTCGAAGCGAAATGTGATTTCTACATGACTCATTCTTTCAGGAGTTGTTTTCTTCTTCTTTCGTCTGTGAAAGTAACCACAGAAGCTATCCACCTGGAGCGGCTAATTTGCAACCTGCATCAGAGCGCAACAGTGCAAGCATTTCATTTGTATTTGTGACTAAAAATAGACACATGTTAACTGTGAGGGGTGATTTGGAGCACGTGCAAAGAAAACACATTGCAAGATTCAGCCGAAGCTTTTCATTTTAGAGTCTTATTCAGTGGAGTCGCACACTGCAGCTCCTGATCAGTGAAAGTTTCCTCCTTTTGTTCCGTAGGTTTACATTCAGTAACACTGCAATGCCTGTCCGTCAGTAAGGTTGATGTTGGGTTTATAAATCAAACTCTGCAATGAGAAGAACTGGCAACAAGCCAGCCGAGACAAACTACAGGCATGTACAAAAGGGCAAGCCAGCATTAATCTAACATTACCAGTGCAAACAACAGGTGATGAGGATGCAACGTGAACTTTAAGTCCGATATCTTTCACGTTGACGTAAGAAGAAATGAGTGAGTTCCTTCCTCCAGATGTTCACTACAGGAACTTCACTCTAAACATCATTTTTTCAACCATTTAGCATCTCTTCTCAAGCAAAACCCAGACAGTAAGCAGGATTTTAGTGAGAATCAAGTGAATCGTCTTTAGAAAGATGCTGCCGCTCTGCAGTGGAGAGAGTTAGATGGATGGACGGACGGACGGACTACGGAAGGAGGAATGGATGGATGGATGGATGGATGGATGGATGGATGGATGGATGGATGGATGGATGGATGGATGGATGGATGGATGGATGGGTAGATGGATGGATATGTATGTAGGTAGATAAGTAGGTACTTTATTAATCCCTTGGGACGGTTCCCTCAGGGAAATTGTGGTTCCGACAGTATAATAGAACAGTAAAAACACAGAGATCAAAAATAATATAAGAATAAAAACTAGGACTAAAAATTATTGCACACCAGGAAGACAGTTGCATGTGTATTGTAAACTGCACAGGCCCAGGAAGAGCCTAGTAGTGTTAATGTTAAATGCTCATCCTCATCCTCCCCATCCCCATCCCAGAATGAATATCTGCTCTGATACTGACGCTACTGATATGTGAACAGGGTGGACAGAAAGAAAGAGAGTTCAGTTCAGAGTCTGGAAATTGTGTTGTTAATACTGAGCAGAGGAACTTGGACACTGAGCCTTCTCTACTAGACAAGACACATGTAACCATGGCGCCATGGACAAAGATGGTAGCCTCAAAATGGTTAGACAAGCGAAACCTGCAGTGTTTGTCTTGTTTGTTGACTTAAACTCATAAAAACCCAATTCTTGAAGGTGAGTAAACCTAAAACATTGACACTGTAGAATAATTACAAACCTTGTGCATTTTATATTTTCAAAAAACTCATTTTGCTCATGAATCTTCAGATACGACTTTATGACGAAAGACCTGATAACAAGCCCCTGAAGTTCTCATCCCCTTGTTTTCCACCCTAAGTAAGCATCCAGCCTTGTGCATCAGTGATCTTCGTCTGGCTGTCTCACCTAATCACCTGCATTGAGTAGCTGGCTTTTTCCCGGACGTCAGAATAAAGATGAAATTAAAATGTAGGGCTATAGGAGTCACTGAAAACCCAGGTGTGTATGTAAACTTTAGTTCACCACTGCTCAGAAACAACGGACACTTCAACACACGGGTCATGTTCCATTCATGGCCAAACGGAGGGGCTTGGCTGAAGTGATCAATAAATGTTGGCCGGTATGTCGTCCATCTTATACGTCTGCGGCTGCAGTTGTGTAACGAATGAATGAAGTAAACTAGGATGTCAGGTAAGTGTGCGTGGCAGGCCCTACCACACCATCCGTGCTCTTTGGAACGAAGCCCCCAACCCCCTTATAGGAGTGGCCGACTGCAGCCAAACCGTCCAAACTAATCAAAGAGGAAACTTCTGCCACTTCACCCACATCATAGCAAGCGGTAAAATGTACTGTACGTCTATCAAGTTTTAAGATTCTCCAGTTCTTTCTCTTTGCCCAAGCCACTGACCTTTCTTCTAACCTCCAGCCGCTCACTAGAACTGGCTGCAGCGTCCGCTTTAGGCCCGCTGCTCTCACAGAGTTCACTTAACGAGGACAAAACTGGGCTGCCAACAAAACGCCAACCCTCAGACCTTTGGTTTCCAGCCATCCCCGGCCTCCGCTGCCAACTCTGTAGATCTAAGCTTTTTCTTTTCATAGGCCGTTTCTGCTGCATCCTCCCAGGATACACAACATATAGCTGCGTTGACCACAACACAAGATCTGGTGTCAGCTTAGTGGCAGGTATCCCCCTACCAACTCTCACCTTTACAGCTCTACCTGTGTGCAACGACACAACACTTATTACTGTATTGTTAATATTCTGACCTTGAATGGGAGCAACTGTAACATAGACAATTTCCCCTCGGGGATCAATAAAGTCTTTCTGATTCTGATGCTCTATTTTCATTTTCAGGAAGATGTGGACCAGAAAATGAGACATTCAGCTATTTAGCTCCCCCCAACGCAAAATCATGCTCTCTGATTTTTTTTTTATCCATCTTCCCGCCGAACATCTGCGACGTCAAAGTCAACAGTGAAATACTGCAAGGCCGGCAGTTTGTTCTGTGACAGGAGAGGCTCAGGAAAACTCAGGTATTAAACAGGTAATGCAGCAAACAAGGAAGAGTGCAAAGTCTGCAGAAGTGAGCCGACAATGATGAGAGGCCGACGATGGTCTTTTTTAGCCGAAAATAATAAGGAGCAGGACAGAACGCTTCACCGGCAAGGGCGTCGATGATTAGAAGCATTCTGTTGGGCCCACATCATCATCTTCATCAGACGCTCCATGTGTTTAGTCACTGTCTCGAGAGCTTCTGTGATGTGGAAATGCCTGGATTGATTTTTTTTTCCCTCGCTTGTCAACTTTCCCTTTTTGCTGCCACCTTCTTGAAAGATGCTTGACTCAACAGAAGACTCGCGTGCTACTTAGATGTAAGGGCTGTATTTGCGCAGAGCGTCGATAAAGACGCACTTAACCAGCTGCGCCGAGGATCAGTGATTGAATGTGAGACGCCTTCGCTCTTGACGAACTTTACTGACTTTCATGAGCTTAATGAAAGGGCTTTTGACAATTTTAAACGTTCTGCATAAAACAAGTAAATACTGTAATGATCTCAGTTCACACACTCGGCAGAATCTATCGCAGTAATAGAAAGTGCAAGAAAAAAATAGGAATTATCATGAATCAGTGATGGTTTATAAAAACAATCTTATTTTAATAATTCAAAGCCTCTATTTAAGACCCTCTACAAGCACTGATTAAACTAATATGTATTTAACTTCCCTGAAAATAATTTCTCCTGTTCTTAAAATGTGATAGATATAACTCCACACTGTCTGTGCCTCTTTCTGCCACCAACTGCACCTCAAGCACACCAGCTCACCCACAGCGCTGCTCGAACACTGTAAAACTACTCTACGCTACACAGTGGATAGCTGTTGTATTGGAGTAATTCAGGCGTACATGTTTTGAACGGATTCCAAAGAAGACGAATGGCACAGAAAGCCAAAACCTGAAAGATGACAGGATTGGCTCCTTGAGTTTGTTGTTGCGTTTATGAGGCGGTCATCAGTACAACGACACACTGCAGTTTCCAGGTGGGGATGCTTAACCATGCTGGTGACTGTTTACACCGATCAGCCCCAACATCATGACCACTGAGAGGTAAAATGAATAGCATTGATCATGTTGGTACTATGTGATGTTCTGATGGAAAACCTTGGATTTTAACATCCGTGTTGGTGAGACTTAGACACCCAAATAAACATTGTCCTAGAACAAACACACTCCCTCATGCACATGGAAATCCCAAATGTCACTGGACTACCCCTGCAGGAAAATGTACCCCACCACATGGCAAAAACATCAACCAATCAGGAACATGTTGAGGAACATGACAATGATCCAACATGTTGATTTGACCTCCAAACTTCCTACACCCCATTCTGATCAAGCATCAACAGGATGCAGTGGAACAAGTTGGATTGACAGAGGCGCAACTGCACAAGACAGAGTACCCTAAAGGATCCAGTGCCCTGGTCCTGGTTCCAGACCCCATAGGACACCCTGAGAGGTCCTCTTGTCCATGCCCAAAGTTTCAGGGCATTTTGGACCACATAAGGTGGACCAGCACAATATTAGGCAGGTGATCATAATGTCATGCCTGATTGGTGTATTTCACTCATGCTGCATCTTCCAGCATGTAAAAACAGCATATACACATGTTAACAAGTGTAAAAAAAAACAACTGGTCTTCATTGGACTTAAATACCAGGCAAAATGATTGAACATGGTGAACAGATAAACTTTGCTTCCTTGTCATTAATTTTCCAGAGGCTTACAAAATATCCCCCGTATTCAACTATTTTAAAAATTACCCTTTACGCCTCAGGCTTTTCTTGTTTGACTGTTTTTAGTTGAGTTTCCACCTAAGAAAACATCCACAAACTCAGTTCGTAAAAGCTTCACATTTGTATCTCTGGGTACTATTAATTAGACGTTCAGGAGAATTTCAAAATACGAGAAGTCTCTTATTTTATTGCAAGAGATGTCTGAAAAAAAACTGGATTGCAAAAACTGACACTATAATTTCACTTAATGAAAATGTAATTCTAAAGACGGCAGTGGGTAAAAATAGTTTGACTTGGTCCCGGTACTAAGACCTTCAGGGAGGAAAAGGTTGGTTAATGAATTCAATTGATAGTAAAAAGCATGTTTTTAAATGTTATATGCAGTTGACAGTTCTTACTAAGTGCCTAACATGGTCTGTTGTAAGTGAATATAGTGGTCGCCAGCTGATCTGGTTCAATTATCAAGACACAGGTAATTCACTCACGAGAACAGCGGTAGTGATTTCTTATTGTTTCTAAGCTGCAGAGAGAAAGAGAAAGAGAGACCACCGCTGGTTTCACACAAATGTCACCGGGGAAATAAGTTGGATGACAGCGATCCTGACTCCCTATCATCAGTCTCTTCCTCCAGCAGCGGTTAAAGCTGGCAGCGAAATATTAAACACAACACTCTGAAACTCATTTCCCCCACTAACATGCCGGAAACCCCCGGTAAATTGGACCGTTATTGGGAATAACACAGAACTTCTTCCTGTGCTCTGTCATGCAAGTGACTCATCACCTTCAGCTCCAGCAAATCACCGGGTCAGAATACTGTTTACACTCCAGCCGCGGATGCTGCAATAAACTACACACCGATCAGCCACAACTTTATGACCGCTGACAGGTGAAGTGAATAGCACTGATTATATTGGTACTATGTGGTGCTCATTCTGCTGGAAAACCTTGGATTTTAACATCCGTGTTGATGAGACGTAGACAAACGGCAATTCCAAATGTCACTGGCCTACCCTCGCAGGAGATGCACCCCACCACATGAAAGAAACATCCAACATTCAGGAGCATCTTGAGGAACAAGACAATAATCATAACAATACATGAGCTTGATTGATGCCCTTCAGGAAGTTCCTTCTCCGCATTTGACCCATCGTTAACTACACATACTGAGAGAAGTGGGCTGCCGAGGTGTAGCGCCCAAGAAGCAGTCAGGGGTTAAGGGCCTTGCTCAAGGCAGTGGTGACGGGGACAAGCGCTCGCTCTCACTTTCCCACCTCAACCTCTTGCCCAGTCCGGGGGCTCGTACCCACCGGTTGCAAGTTTGCTTCACAAACCACGAGGCCACCACTGCCCTTGATCAACCAAGACGTTGGTTTGACCTCCAAACTTCCTACATCCCATTGTGATCAAGCATCAACAGGATGCAGTGGAACAAGGTGGATTGACAGAGGCCCCACTGCACAAGCCAGAGCACCCAAAGGATCCAGTGCCAACGACCCAGTAGGACACCCTGAGAGGTCCTCTTGTCCATGCCCAATGGTTCAGAGCATTTTGGACCAGCACAATATTAGGCACGTGGTCATAATGTTATGCCTTATAATCTGCCTGAACATAAACTAGTTGACCACATGCACCACAGAAACTCCTCCACCCTGACTAGAACGGAGCCACTTCACAACATTTTCTTCAGTGCAAAATCATAAATGTGTCTTTAGGAGGTAAAAAAAAAACAAAAAAAAAAACTCCGGGCTTCTCTGGCAGATTATAAAAGCACTCACAAATGGCATTCAAGGTGAGCGCTGACAAAAACCAGAAGGAGTAACATTTCAAAGTTGCCTTTTCTCGGGGCCCACTCTGTCTCCCTCACGCACACACACACACTGACAGACAGGTACAGCCATCAGAGACATGCTTCCACTCCACTGACACTGACAGCTCGTCAAACTGCAGACCGGGTCTGAGAGGACACACCTCGCAATCAGCCCAGCATGCAAAAGTGGTGAATCAGAATGCATTATGGGAGGCAGCACTGAAAGAGACACTGAGCTGGTAGTTGATTTACTCCACTGCCAATTTATCAAACGTTAATTTATTAATTCTGAATACGCGTGGCAGCGTTGATATCAGTGTGTGTGGTAGCAGCCTGCTTTTTAGTGGCACCAAATGCAACCGATTTACTGGACAGTGCAGACATAATGCTTGACTTGTGATGCTCCATGAGTGTTATTGATGAGCACCTTAAATTGTACACGGCTGCAGTAGGAGAGCACTTTTCACTAAGCGCCATGCAGTTCGACTCACATTCACACACCAGTGGCAGCAGGCCGCGACGCAAGGTTGCTGGCACAGACGTCGGAAACAATTTGGGGGTTCAGTATTTTGCCCAAGGACACTTCATCGCATGAACCGAAAGAGCCGCGGACAAACCTGCCAACATTGCACTTTGTGGATGACCCGCTCTACCCCCGGAGGCACAGATATTGAAGCCTGGCACCTTGGTGACTTGACAGTAGACAGAAAACTGATGAGCTAAACTGAACAGCCAACCTCACATGCAAGGCGGACAGGAGAGCTTTCTACATTCTTTTATTACCACTTTATGTTTATGTGGCCCTCCACCTGTGTTTTAGACTGTGCGTTGGTTCTTTTGGGCTTCGTAGTTCGTAAAAAGATGGTTGCAGGAGCCAGAATGATCATTTTCCTTTTATTAATTTTAGTTCTTCTTGAGTCGACCCCATCTAGTGGCTGAAGGATGTGATTAAAGTGAGGGAGAGTGCCAGGAAGGTGTGGCTTACCAGCAAGCAACAGTCTTTTGACCGAAACTTACATCCAAGGCCTGCAGCGCCGTTCATCCTGAGTTTATCTTGAACATCCTAAGGCCCCGTCCACAGAAAGATGAGCCCAGGCCTAAAAACGCACAAATAGTTCATCAAACCCATGTATCGTCCACACCAAGCCGGCGTTTTGGAGGTCTGGAAACAATCCTTTCTGAACCTAAGTCCCAGAGTACAAAGATCTGAAAACACCGTTTACGTGTCACTGTTGTTACACCCTGTCCGCTTCTTTTTCTGACATGCTTGCGTCATAGCTCCACCTCTCGATAGATGCGCCAAACTCCGAAAACGACAACAACAATGTCACCGTATAGTGCTGCGTATGTCCTGCTGATAGTTCCACCTCAACGTCCGTCCAGACTAGAGTCCTACCAGCTCGTATTTGCCGCCGCCACGTTGTATGTTTACATCGTATACAGATTTCTGTGCATGTCTAAAGTCCCGCCGCCAGTCTCCGCTTGTTTCTCTTATGGCGCCACCAACAGGCCTGGCATGTGTTTTACATCGTTTTCAGGCGTATCAAGTGAATTCGTGTGGACGGACACATTTACTGAAATGGCTCCGTCTTTACGAAGAACGTTTTTAAAACTATAAGCATTATGGCTTCATGTGGACGGGGCTTAAGTCTTTTGTTTTTAAGATTTGAAGAACTTTTTTGTGACAAGAAATAGCGCCTTATTTATACATTGTTTTCTTCTTTTTTTTTGGATGTGTCGAGTCAGGCGCTTCTGCTCAGCCAACACAGTGGCTAAACAGGCTCAGGAATTGCCATTACAACGGTGAACACTGTCCAAGCTGAGCAACAGTGTGTTCGGTTCAGGTGAACATAGTTTCACTTCTTGTTGTCGGTGACTATTACAGCTCATGGACACTCTGAATAAGCAATTGGGATCAATAGTTTTGTTTGTCTGTGGCTTTCTTAACTGTAACTTCAGGATAACAGACTTCCTGTTTTGTTATTCCATCCCCCTATTCATTATCTATACACCGCTTAATCCTCTGTAGGTTCGCATGGGGGACTCTAATCATTATATTTTACTGTTTTGCAGGGAAACATGGCCAACAGACCTAGAATAGCAAGATTTACAGCTGCTGGCCGCCAGGGTAGCTCACTGAGTTAGGGCGTTGCCACACAGGCGCAAGTCGCCAGCAGCAGTTGTGAGTTCGAGTCCGGCTCACGACCCTTTGCTACACGTATCTCCCCTCTCTCTACTCCCTTTTCACCCTGTCTCTCCTCTCTCCTTAAGATGGAAAAACTCCTCCTCAAAAAGTATTTAAAAAAAAAAAGATTTACAGCTGCACTTTACAAGATGTAACAGACAAGGGTTGTCTAAAGCAATGTAATATTGTTCTGTTGGTGTGTGTTTTTTGGCGACTTTTTTGTTTTAAAAAAATCAAATTCCACACCTTATTATATTAGATCATGGACAAATATATTAGAGAATATAGTAAATATGAAGAGCCCTAAACAATCTTAAATAAATGACCCCATGCTGTTATATTAGTCGCTAAAATAGCTCGGTCGCTTGAGGGTTAATAAAGTGAAAATATCAGCATTAACTGTTTCTGCCTTTAGAGAACTGCTGCTGCCGACAGGACCGTCCATAGAAGAGGACGTTATTTCCACTTCCCACCAACATGTTCTTGACTTTAAAGAGGGCCGTATCTGAAATCTGACACACTACGACTTGGACACAAAGAACTGTCTGGTCGATTTTTGCAGATAAAGTAAAGACCTGCAATGAGCTTGATCAATATGTGTCGATATACTGTATTGTAGAGGGACAAAAAACAAGAAAACACAACCCTCATTTTCTGTTTGACAGTATAGTTTAGTCATCAGAACTTGCTGCGTTTCTTCCATGCATTGCATTTAATATACGAAAAAGGAAGGTACTGACAGCTGAACTACAGGCTGCACACTGGGACTCTGTGTATTTCGTTGTGTGCTCTATTACAGGGATGAAACACCACGCCTGAATCTCTCTGTGAAGCAACAGAAAGCTGCTGCTCCACACCTACAGCAGGCCCGTACGCTGTGTTGCACTGTGATCCAGATGCTCTCAGACATGAGCCGGGAGTCTGGGAACAAAAGTAGTGGTGAGCAGGAACATCCTCGCCTTGCTTCCTTTCTCAAAGCCCCTTGGTGCATTGACGATGAAGAATTCCCTAATCTCCAGTGCAGCCGATCTCTGCTCCCACTATGGAATCAGCCATCGGAGCACTTTAGGTAAGTGAGGTGAACCGCTGCTCAGGGGAAGATAATCTACTCTGAATACCACCCGATTTTACTTGATCCTCGCAAAGGAAGCTTTGGAGCGGCAGCACCACGAGGAAGTGAACGTCGAATATTTTTGTTGCAGATCGAGTCATGGCTCGGAAACAAATCACTGGCTTGTGAACTACTCATACTGATGATATGTGGACCTTTACGTGGTGCATCTGTGGCCAGCTTGGCATTTAAAGCATTTCTTTTCAGCACTGAGCAGCACACAGGACACACTGCACTCACACTGTTTCCACCCAAAAGGGTCACTGTGATCAGCTTGACATAAACAATTATATTCTAATAACTTAGGCACATTTTGCAGCATAAAATTAAGTTTGTATGTGCAATATCAATGAGAAACAAATAGGCTACAGTCCCTCATGAACCTACAGAGGATTAAGCGGGGCTGGAGTCTACCCCAGCCGACTCGGGCAAAGGCAGGGGACACCCTGGACAGGACGGCAGCCTATCACAGGGCTACACATAGAGACAGACAACCAAGCGCACGCTCATTCACACCTACAGACAATTTAGAATCATCAATTAACCTCAGCCTGTTTTTGGACGAAGCCAGAGTACCCGGTGAGAACCTAAGCTGCGCAGGGAGAATATGCAAACTCCACACAGAAAGATCCCAGGCGTCCTAACTGGGACGCGAACCGGGGATCTCCCAACTGTGAGGCGACGGGCCTAACAACCGAGGCACCATGCAGCCCAAAAAAACAACATGCCACTTGTTTTTTTTTTCTGAACCAGTACAGAATTTGCCCTCCTGTGGCAGAAAAATCGTGTCATGGAGTCATTAAAACCCAAATGTCTTGGATTTCTGGTATTGTTCTGCTGCATGCAGTAGAGAAAAGATCAACAGTTACCAAGATGTTAGAATCCCTTGCTTGACCAACAGTATCCATAGTTACATCACAATTGCAATATTCGATTGGACTGGAAAACATTCTCTTATTTCCAGGAGAGATCCTTGATGGGGTCGACCAGGCCAAGGCAGTCTTTGACCGGGTCTAAACACCCCTTTGTGGGAAATCTGTTGGCTGGAAGTTACAGCTCATGTGGCTCTTTTAAAGCTCTATAGCACACAAATAACTCAAGCAGTTGATGCCTTAATTCAAACAGCAGATGTGGTTAGCATGGGAAAGAAAAAGGAAACACGATCCACTTTTTAATGATCTGTTCTTAACAAATAAACACATTTAATTATACATCTGCATCAGTCACATAACAGTAAGCCCGGAGGCAAATAGCAACTGCCTGGTTTGCTGCTAAAATGTCGGTTTGCCTGACCTGTACGCAGCAAACACGGTTCGGATGGACTCAAATTTGCAGCAAGTGTTAACTGTAAGGAAACGCGTATTGATCGGATCAGCCGGACCACATTTGGAGGTGGTCGGGCTCATGTTTTGATTGGATCCCTGCCAAGTGTCTACACTCCATTCACATTCTGAAGGACAAAAGGTCATCTAACTCGTCCTCGTTCTTCCAGCTCAGAAGTTGCAGCAGCCATGTGAGCCCGAACGCATCCCAGTCAGAGTCTTTAGGCTACACTGCCAGCAGTGTAAGAACATTTCCAGGGCATAACCCCCCCCTGCCCCAACATCCTCTGGCCTCCCAGCCACACCTGAGCAGGCGTGATTTAGCGCGCTAAGTGTATTACATGTTTATGCACCCATAGTTAAATTGCCTGTCAAATAAATCTGGATGTTTTATAACACTCGACTGTTGACCTTGCCTCCCACGGCACCACACACACACACTGCACTCTTCCCATCACCCATAATCCTCGGCGGGGTGCAGAGAGTTCATCGTATCCAATTTCTCCGCTGACCTCTGTGGTAAAATTAAACAGGAAGTGCTCACACAGAAAAGCAGCAGAATGTATTTGTTTTTTTCTGTAAATGTTACACATGCGCACCTTTACAGTATAACCCTGGGAGGATGAGGGAGCATGTTTTTTATTAATAAGTAAGTAAAAAACACTAATTAAAAACATCCAAGAGCTGCTGGTGTTTTATAATATGGTCAAACCACAAAGTACAATTGAATTGCCATCACCAGTTATGACTGTAATTACAAATCCAAGCACCAACGCAGTTTAAAAACCTGATGCCAGAAGATTTCAGCTGAGCATCTTAATCCTCATCCAAATTCTAAGCATTGCCTCAACATTCACTGAACCAAATCTCAATCTCAAATTTAATCTTTCTTCACCTTCGTAACCCTTTAAAATTAACAAAAAATAAAAAAAATAGAGATATAGCAAGCAGCACTTACACACACACACACACACACACACACACACACTAAGGCAGAAAGTTCCTGATCAGCCATGAAGGGTGTGCTACAGCTGTAGCCCGGAGCCCTGCCTGTTCTAGCTCCACTCTCCTCGTCTCTTCACTTTGAAGTGCAAAGTCGGAGAAAACTTACTTTAGCCAGAGGACAGGTTTGTTGGGCACAATTACAGCAGAAGAAATAAATAGAGCTGTTTGTTTTTCCGCCGAAACGCCAACCGGCTTTTGAGTGAAGGCAGGGTTAAGGTATCTGCATCGATCACTCACGGGCAGGAGACGCCACATGCTGCGGGAAGATGCGAGGGCACCTGAAACCCTATTTGGCGTACATCTGCCAGGCTTTCCATTTCCTGATCTTGCATTACATTTGGCATCAAACCCTTCACTTAGCTCAGGCTGTGCATGAAAGTGAGGGAGGTGATTATCTCCAACGCGCCCAAATGGATTGACTTCTGCCAGAAGCCAAAACCACGCTGCTCAGCAGTTATTGCACTCAAGGAAATACATTCGGCTGTCTGGGAAATCAACTCAACAAGCATCTCTCCGTAGCTTTATTCAGCACAGTCCACAGCGCTGTTGTAAAACCTGCAGCATAGCTGTAGGGATGGAAATTCTGATGATCCAGACCATGGCACAGCTTTCATTTGACCAGTTCTCTGATTTGGACAGTTGCATGCAGACCTGTTAGACTAAAACGGTCCTCAGACTTTCTTAGATGGTGAATATGGTATCGTCAGCATATAAACAAAGTCCCTGTGAACATATTAGCATGCTGACATTAGCGTTTAGCTCCAAGCTGTCCTTTAATTTGTCCAGTTCTCTGATTTGGACGATTGCATGCAGACCTGTTAGACTAAAATGGTCCTCAGACTCTCTTAGATGGTGAATATGGTATCGTCAGCATATAAACTAAGTCCCTGTGAACATATTAGCATGTTGACATTAGCGTTTAGCTCAAAGCTGTTCTTAAGTACAGCCTCGTACCCTCACCGCTAGTCTTGCTATAAAAAGAGGTGGCATAAAAGTTTTAGTAGCATTACTAAACATTAATACGTTGCCGAAAGTGTCATAATATAGTCAGAAATGTGTAAACAAATGAGGAATATCTGGTCGAAGTATTAGTTAGCAGGACTGAAAAATGTTCAGTACTCAGTAATATCAATCATCACTGAATTTAACCTGATCATGGTCAGTTTAAACACCGTGTGCATGAAGGAACACAAGCACATCCTGCAGTCCGGGCCCTTTGTTTGCATTGGGATTGCAATGAGCAACGATTCATCAATAAAACATTTTGTCCACAGAATCTCAGAAATTTGTAATTTTTAAACAAAAAGTTAGCAAAGATATCACACACAGTGGTCCCTCGTCTATCACGGGGGTTAGGATCCAGAACCCCCTGCAATATGCGAAAATCCATGAAGTAGCAACCTTATATTTGTTTTATTATTTATATACATTTTAAGGCTTTATAAACCCTTCTCACGCTTGGTTTCACTGCCAGAAGCCTTAGAAAGTGCAGAACTTTTAATCAACATCGTAGGGCTTGAAATAAATTCAATCTTTTATGAAAATTTCACAAAAGCACAACACCGCTGAGCAACACTACGAACAGCGATCAGACGTCGATGTAAAATGGACAAGGCGAGATGCTGAACGCATGCTATATGCAGGAGACGGAGAGACTGATGCTAATCAGCACCCAGGATACAGAGCACAGCGCTCTGATTGGCCGGGTCCCTTCCATCAGCCAATAGCGTGCCGTGTACCATCTCTCAGGTGGGCTAACTAGCTCAAGAGGAAGCGGCCGTAGCTGCGTTTTCCACATGTGCAAGTCTTTGTCTGCTCATCTGCTTTACGCTATGTTTTTTTTTTTTTTTTTTTAACGTTCTTCTTAATCCGTGATACAAAATTAGACGTATACAATTTAAAAATCCGTGAAAAGTGAAGCGCGATATGGCGGGGGACGACTGTATATGATCTCCTAAGAAACAAAAGCTATAAATCATAACGACGGCCAAGCTGAAACAAAGAAATGCTTTTTTTTTACTGGAAAAATGATCTAAAGATTGTTACATTATTATAATAGTTCGCATTAATTTTCTGTCAAACAACTACACAGTTAAAGGAATTGTTGCCTCAGCTCCAAACTGTATGTTCGGTTTCCTGATCATACTCCAAACTTTTTATTACTTAATTATGCTACACATTATTATCATCATCCCTGTGTCTCTGGTGCAGTTAGTGTGAATTGTGTTCTGGTGTTTTCGGACCGTTGCTCAAACTCCCATCAGAACATTTTGTCTAAAACGAGTAGATTTTTTCCCCCCGATCATGTTTCATGCCTGTACAGGTGTATGACCTTTTGGGGAGGTCTGTATATTGCACCTTGATCCATCAAAGCAGCAGTGAGGTATATTCACGGCTAATCCTTGTGTTGGTAAACACAGTGCACATCCGTGTGTGTGTGTGTGTGTGTGTGTTTGTGTACATGAGCACAGTGCCCTGCAGTATTGAAACTTTGGTGCCAAAGGGGAGGTGGAGCTGAGAATCTTATAAGCACATAATCCTGAGCACTCCACCTCTCTCCCACCCGTCTCCTCTTCTAATACCCAGACAGGACTGGAGCCCTGCTTAAGTCGATGAGACGCCGTGGTAAAGCTCCACTCTTGCTGCCCATGGGTCGGTCAAACTTTCACGAATCTTTCATTTTGAAATAAATCCTGGTCTGAAAACAAACTGTAATCATTAACTGTCGATGTGACAACAGACTTTGAAATTTAAAATTTTGAAGGAAAATAGCTTTTGTAGCTTTTAGCGGTGCTGCTGCTCATCACAGAGTTGTGTTTCTGAGTGCCAGGAAGTGTAGCGGGTGGGCAAAGGTAACAACAGTTAAAAACACACACATATAGGCTAAAACCAAACACTTCGAGGCTCCCTACCGGTAAACACCAGAGCTCAGGTGCAGCACGTAGAGCAAGCTGTACTTCCGACCGGCTGACGTGGCTTTCCGATGGCAGAAGTAATCATTGTTTGAGAGGAGCAGTCCATTTGCAGTGGCATGCAAGCCCTGTCTGTTTGAAATGAGTGGAACTTCAGCTCGAGCTCAGTTATTTGAGCGCCCGCCCTATCCAAAGATCATCAGCCTCTCAGAATTGGAACCAGAAAGCTTCAAATTGCTGTGGGCTGAGGCTATAAAAATCAATCTGCACAACCCAACCTGCCCAGTGCTCATTTCGAAAATTCCTGGATAGTCGAAAAATTAATGTTCACGCAAGGGCACTGGTCCAATCAGTCACACTCATTAAAGTGGCTTTGTAATTTCCTGGACAGCATTCAAAGTGGAATTAAATCACTTCAAAGCAAGGCAAGTGTGAGCGGGGAGACAGAGAAAGAGAGAGAAAAAAGACATCTTCCACAAATTACAAACGATGAACCACCGCTGTTCCACAGTTCAGCAAGTCCTCTCTCTGTAATCCACTGGAGATAGGAGATTATTCTCATCAACAATACGGAGAGCCAGTAAATGTAGGCCAAGCTGTTTCCCCGAGCCTCTCAACGAGTTAAACTCACAAATTCCAACACCACACAACTAGTCCTTGGTCTTTTCAGTCCAGATATGTTGATGAAATCTGCGATTGCATAACTTTTAGAGACCTCATTTTGCAAGTTTATGAAAGACTGTTTCAACTTTCAACATTCTCAAACTTGCTAAAATGAATGAACTGCCTGCCTGTGTTATAAACCAGACCCAGAAACATGCAATCCAACATCTTCGCACAGTTGCCGTTTAATGGGGGCTTCAAACAACAGAAATAAGATCAATGGGTTTAAATTTCAACAAAGTAGTGTTTTCATGTTCAGGCGTGGGTGTTCCACAGGGATCAATACTAAGCCATCAGGTATTCACTGTAAAACGTTATCTATTTTCAAAATGATTGTTACAAAGTCCACATATATGCTGACGACACCATATTTTATACCATGAATTCTAACGAGAGCCCAGGCTTGCTCTAGGTCTGAGACGAGGAGTGGCCAGTCTGACTACCTTATATCATGTCACTTAATAAATAAATAACAAAACTCAGTCCCAATTTTGTCCAATAACCGCCACTTTTCTGCAATTTTGTCCTGCCTCCCGTGAGTTCCACCAGTCACAGCAGCCCCCAGCGCAAACGTAATGCACGTTTTCACAAATTCACTTCCTTGTTTATGGTTTGAAGATGCAGACATGTGCCATAGTAACGTCTCTCACTTACCAACAAAAATCACTGCTAAAGACCTGCAAAACAATTCCCTGATGTTCTTCACCAAAGCGGAGGTAAACTGTTTTCACCCCGTGGAATATTGAGGTGGAACACAAACCAAAACCATCCACTGACAAACACTTCTCAACCGCGAAACATATCAGGAGAATGGGTGAAACCAGCGGACCACAGACCAGACAAACCACCGTGATGAAGCTGTTGCATCCAGATCTGTGGCAGCACTGAAACAATGAAGGTCAGTTAGATTCATTAACTGACGTGACGAGCTGTGAGCGTGTGTGTGTGAACACGTGTGTGCCAGGATGTGGAATTAACTTTTTAAACATTTGACATTTTTAATGAATTATACAAAACAAAGAAAAAATGCAACTTTTTCGCAATTTTTTACTGTCTCCCGCAATTTCATTGCAACAAATACGCTTAAAACGTTGCAACTTACATCGCAATCTTTTTAGAAAATCTGCCATGAATTCAGGCATTTTAGGAGCAACAATCTTGAAAAAGATTTCCCTCTATGAAATCCTGGAGGGACTGAAATCCCTAACCCTGAACTTGGCTGGTTCATTCAATGAGCGTCATCCTTGTGCTACAGTCCTGCATCACACAGCGTGGCGGTCAAAGAATCAAAGCGAGCCAACCAACATCCTGAAAAAAACGCTGTTGTGAATTTTTTTTTATCATTTCCCCCTTTTTTTTAATTTAACCTGTTATTCTCCTTCATAATATTTAGGATATTTTTACTTTGCACACTGTTAAATTTCACATAGCTTGAAGTACAGTATGCTGCATTTTAAGGATAAGGCTAGATGAGGATGCGAACTTGTAAGTACCAGAAAGTCATTAGCGACTCGGCTTGGACCAGCAATCACATGGGTCTATTTAGCTGAGCTGGGTTGAATTGCAGGCTGTGCTTACACGCAACAGATAAGAGATGGTAAAATTAAAGTTTAAGTATTTGTTATTGTTATTTCTAGTATGTAGAGCCATTTTTTCCAGTATGTGTAACACTGGTGGGGAAAATGGTGCACATGTTGATTCCACTTTTTCCCCCAAAATGTTTGAAAAAAATTCAACTTTCTTTTCGTTATTTCCTTTTCCTGTCATGATTTATGGCATTATAACTTTATCATACTGCACAGAACTTTATACTGCAGTTAAAAATGGGGCCAAAGTGAGTAAAAATTGTGACAGGAGCAAAAGATGCCAAGGAGCAGCTTGCAGTTTAGACGGTTAAATCTTAAGTGTCATTCCATCAATCCATGCCCTCTGTTGAATTCTAATCGATACAGCAATGCATCAGCAAAGTGGCCGTAGGTGGAGTGAGAAAGGAGTTGTTGATGAACCTGCAAAGAGCCTGAATCTGAACCTGAAGCACCACTTGGCTTTACAGAGATTTTTTAGCACACTCTTTAAAGGTCTACCCTAGAGTTTTCCCATTCGGGTTCACTCTCAGAGTCGCATTTTCAGGCACAGTAGGCAGAGAAGATGCAGAAAAAGGACACAGTACGCTACTTTCTTACCACAAAACAGCACAGAGATAGAGACAAGCAGCAGAGTAGAGCTTTTGGCGGCTAAAGACACAGATGTTTTCCTCAGGAGATTAAAAACAGAGGTAAAACAGTGGTAATATTGGACATGCATTGATCGAGAAGACGCAAACACCACACAAAATGAACGGCACTGCCGCCCTGTCGGATGTGCAAATGAGCAACTGCTTGCTGAAACACACAGTGAGGATGGAGAATGGCTTCCAGTATTAAGATTCAATGTTTTGTCGACCCATCCATCGACCCCACTTGCTCTTTATGTAGCGGTTGTGTATTCTCTCTCTTGCGTTGTGTGAGGAATCGGATTCAGACCCGTTCACTCCTTGGCATTAATCTGCTGTTTATTTGCCGAAGCAGGGCTCTCCACTGGTAAAATACATTGGAGTTAGGTCTCTCACTGCCACCCTCATAGTAACAAGCTCCAGTAAATACTAAAACACAAAAGAAGTTAAGCAGCTAACTACTGATTAGCATCAACATCACAGAGGTCGCAAAGTTATGCTCAAGCTAGCAAAGTCGCCAACAACGTGGCGTATTGTAACTTACTACTGTAAAAAATATTCTCACAAAAGGATCTGGCGTATATTTCAACAAGCATAACACCTACAAAAGGCCGAAGTTTTGTCACTATAAACAACTTATTTAGCATTTACAGCAGAGCTTATTACCGATCGACCTACCACAGAGACAGGATGCAGCTGACTGAGGACGTAATGTGGTATACTAACACGACATTAGAGCTTTACCTGGTAAAATATATTGGAGTTAAGTCCCTCACAGCCACCCTCGTGGTAACAAGCTCCAGTAAATACTACAACACAAAAGAAGTTATGCAGCTAACTATTGATTAGCATTAACATTACAGAGGTTGCTTGCAAAGTTACGCTCAAGCTAGCAAAGTCGCCAACAACGTGGCATACTTGTAAGTTATTACTGTAAACAAGCCGATATTCTCACAAAAGGATCTGGCGTATATTTCAACAAGCATAACACCTACAAAAGGCCGAAGTTTTGTCACTATAAACAACTTATTTAGAATTTACAGCAGAGCTTATTACCGATCAACCTACCACGGAGACAGGATGCAGCAGATTGATGTGGGCCGGACACCTCAAGTCTGCAGCGGCCCAACAGAGGGCGCCGGCCTTACATCCAGCCCCCGTGGGAAATTAATAATACATTTTGAATAAGGTAAAAATAACAATCGCTGTGATGGAAAGTGATGGCAAGTGGAATCATTAACTCCGACACACTTACACAACCTTTAGTTGGTCACAGTGAAACGGAACCACGGTCTACATCAGCTGCTTGCACAAGTCCCAGTGAAATCCATAGAGAAGAGCCACACAGCACTCCTCTACCATCCCCTTTTAATGATGACAAGGGAAAGTTATTAATCATGTATAGATCCTGCATGCACATTCCACCGACAGCACAGACCCATTTCAGTCAGTCTTTAATAAACACAAAGAGAAAAGGGGTTAAAAGAATCCAACCGCCAGCGCTTAATTAAACCAGACGCTGCTTTTGGTCATATTACAACTCTATTAGAAAGGATTCCATAAAATCTTGTTAGCTGATGAAAGTGTACAGTGATCCTATTGTGCAGCCATTTTGCTACAAGAGCCTTTTCGTTTTGATGGTAAAAACCCATTTCTGGGACAGTAACGCTGGAGACTGACGGATGGCAGCCTGGATGGAAGACGCAGGGTGAAATAAAACAGAATTACAGAGAGAATCATTAGCGCCCCTGTGTAAAATCAAATTATCAGCTCTCCGTTCTCGGCCAGCGGCATATGAGGAATGAAATGAATGCCTTGTTGAGAGGAGGGCTGCTTTAACTCCGAGCATAGGCCGGGTAGGAAAACCTTCATGACTGACAGAGAAGCTTTGTGCACCAACGACGCCAAAAACCACATGTAAGGTGGGCAAATTCCTACAACACGCATACTAAACATCAGCTCAATTAAAAGCTTCTCACTGTTTGGAACGAAGCCCCATCCCTGACATGTTTAACCTGAATGCGTTCATCAGGTGGCTCGGAGAGAAAGGAATGAATGTTGACATATTGTGGCTCAGGGACCAGCATGGTCTGTTCAGGTAGATAAGCGTCTCCAGAGGTTGTCGGCCCACCTCGGCCACAGTGGTGACATTCATTAATCGCAGTCGCAGGAGGCAGGCTGTCTCTTTTTTTAGTCCAATTGAGTAGGCAGAGCCCTGGGAAATTAAATACGCTTCTTATTTAGTCCAGTTATAGCCTGTTTTATGTAAAGCACAGCACCGGCAGTGGGCTGACATACATACTAACAGAGCCTGACACAAAGCAGAGTTCAACCTTCGCCTGATCAGAATTCGGCGTCTCATGTCCCTGCTGCTGATGTTACATTTCGCGGAGAGATTGAACAGCCTGTTGCATGAAAAGAAAAACAGAAAATCCTTTGAGCCAAGAGTGACGATCAGCAGAGGGCTAAGAATGGGGAGGACAAAGAAAAAACAATGACAACACAAATAACAGTGTAGTACTCATCTGAGCGTATTCCGGTTCCCTTTACTGCAACACTTGAGGATTTTAAGACATAAACAGAACTGTTACCCCCTTTCCACAGAGCTGGTTCCAGTGATAGTCGGAGCCAGAGCCTGACTTGGCACCAGTTCTTTATGTTTCCACCACCTAAGCACCGACTCCAGGTTCTAAAAACAGGTGCTTAGCAAACACCAACTCTTTGCTGGTCCAGAGCTAAGCACCGAGTACGTCAGGGGCTGGGGGCGGGGTTATGGTGACCAACCATCAATGGTGGAAAGGGACACACAAGCGGTTATTAGTCCCTCACAGATGTATTGGAATGACTCCTGGGACACACGGAAGTTTTGCACAAACTGTTGACCTGAAATCCACTACAGTTGTGTCCCATCAGTAGCGCGATCACAGATGTGTCCAGGCAACAGGAGGACCTCCGCCTCACAATAAGCCTTAAGACCATCTATAGAGATAAACATAGATATTATCATCAACTTACTGCTTTTGTTTAACTGCTATGTAATGGATGCTAGCGTAGTCGTTCTATGATGACCCAATGGCTCCAACTTGACTCCTTGCCAATGGAAAAGCAAACAGGTTCTTAGGAGGAACCAGATTAGAACCAACTAAGCACCAGCACTGAAGTAGCACCTGGTTCTTCTTGGTAAAAAGGGGTATGTACAGAAGTTTAGGCATTTTGGATGATTAAATTCTCATCCATCACATGATCATGACAGGTAGGCGTCCCAGAAAAGTCAGTCAGAGTCATGAAGAAGGACTGTGACCAGTTTTCCAACATGTCTGAATCAATCTACCTGCAAAGTACTTTTTTCCCCTGTTCTGTAGCATGTTCTATTAAATTAGCAAATACAAACCATTCGCTGCAGTATTACTGGAAGCATGCTCGCTTTACTTTCAGTGCCTAAAACCTTTGCACACTCACAGGCTGCTCCTCGCTGCTCTCCCCGCTGCAGGAAGGTTCAACAGCGGATCAACAGGGGAATCAGAGTGGGAGCTCGCGTTGATATAAACTGATAATTAAGAGTTATTTATATATCATCTCTGCAAATCAGGCCAGAGCGCAGAAAACAACACCGGCAACAAAGGAAATGGCAGCTCCGACTTTCTGTAATTTAAAATGTGATACCACCCTCAGCTCTGGCAGTTGTCAGAAAGGGCAATGGGGAGCTTGTTAGTGCCGAGCGCAGGAGGGGCGGCGAGTCCCATGCCTATAACATCATTTCTGTCAGAGAAATGCAATACAACGAAATTTCCCAGGGACTATAAAGGTAATACAAATTGGCTCCGCTGGCTGATGGAGGAGGCCTAACCACATAATGTACCGCCCCTGCTAATACTTTGGGCTTTCATCCCGCGCTCAGATACTCTTAAAGGCGCCGCTGAACGTTGTGGTCGGACTACCCTGCAAAACGAACTTGTTGATCATAGTTTTGTTTACATCGACGAACTTGAAGGTCACCGCGGATGTCACTCAGGATGCGAGTTCACCGCACAGCGAAAAGGGAGTCTGCAGTGAATTTGCTGGCAGGCAGCCCCGATCACACTGTCCTAATTACAAACCTGGCTTCAACATGCGTCGGTGATACATAAACAAATCATTATAATTCCAACCCAGCAGCGCAGCTACTGTCCCTCGTTTGTAAAATGATTTGTGCTGTTATTAACATCAAACTCGCAGCTCAGGCTTCACAGTCGCCTGCTCACTCAGCAGCTACGGCTTCAACTTCACGAGGTGCAGAAATGCTAATTCCTTGGACGTTTTTCTGGACGAGCATCCGGCTTCGTGTGCTTTCGATTCAAATGCCTTTCTCCAGCCCGTGCGCCTGTACGAGTGGGCGCCCGCCAACAAGATGAAAGCACAGCGCGGCCACAGAATGAATCAATTTGAGACCGAGGCAGCCACCACCGCTCAGCCCGGAGGACTGATGCGCGTCGTGGCATGTTCAGACTTGCCACTTCCATTGACCGGGGCTAAACAGCGGAGTGATAATGGCACCGTTTCAAGAGGGGATGTTGTTGTTGGTCTTTTTTGTCCCGCTGACAATACAAGCCCTCTTACAGACAGCAACTCTGTGTAACACTGCGCACATCCTCACAAACCAGAACCGACTAATGGCACAACTGTCCGAGGCGCTGAAACATGGTCAGCAGTGGAGGCCCAGAGTCAAATCAGCACAGCAGTGGAAAACGTTAGATTTCCATCCACCCATCTATCACCTCCACACCGTTTAATCCTCAGTAGGGGAGCCAGCCAGCTCAGGGCGAAGGCAGGGTTCATCCAGGACAGGTCGCCACACATAGAGGCAATTTAGAATCATCAATTAACCTCAGCACGTTTTGGAGAACGTGCAAACTCCACACAAGAGTTTGCACGTTCGGGATGAGATCTTCTAGACGTCAGCCACGGGGCTCAGTTGTTAGCACCGTCACCTCACATCTAGGAGACCCCTGGCAGCCCATAAAGTTAGATTTATTAGCGACTAATGAATATGAAAAACAAAATATCGCTTCCTTCTTTCTGACATCTTCCTCTGATGTCCTCACATCCACCCTACAGGGCTTTTAGGAGATGCAAATTTAGCAGCTGAGGTTTGTAAAGTCAAATTGTTACACAGACAAGAGCCAGCATCGGCATCAAGTGCAGTCTGATAATCCTGAGCGGTCGTCCCGTCTCACTTCCTCGTTGTTTGAGCTTATAGTAAACGACAGCCACGCTTCACTTCCTTAACCCCCAGAACGCCAGTGGCAGGTGATTGTCACCATTGTGGTTACGTGGTTTTCATTGTGTTGCCATTGTCTGAGCTGCGTGGGTCATTGGGGTTGCTTCACCGGACAAGTCCCAGCTCCTTTTTAAGGAATCTTTCATGAATGATTCCCTAATTTTAGAGCTTTTTTATAGGGTCTCACCTTTTTTTAATTTTATGAGATGCTGTATAGGGGAAAATAAAAGAAGAGTACTTCAAGTTGCTGAGTATTGTTGTACTAAATATGTTTGATGACAAGTATACTATGTTATATCGGGTAAAATATACCCAACGTTAGTGATGGTGTTCCTAACTGTTAGTCTTCTAGGGTTAAAGGCCTGCTGGAGGAGCGACGCTTCAGACAGAAACGTGTTGAATCATGAAGAGAATTTGGTCAGCAAATATATCAAATCAGCTAAGGGGGGGGGGGTTAACGGTGTTTCTTGAAGCTAAGGTGGGACGTGCACCCGTGTCTACTGTGGTATTTTCACAACTGACCGTCAAGTCCATCAAAGACAAAGCCTCAAACACACGTCCTCCTCCCTTCTCTTTAATTCACAGTTGAATTTAAACCCATCCGTGCTCCTCTAATCCTCCACCTCCCTTATGTCGTCTTTTTTACGAACTCTGGTATTAAAAAGAAAAAGATCCCTTCCTTTCCTTTGGCCACTGTGATTATTGCTCGTGCCACGCCGGACATTCCCGACAGCACTTGAAAGCAACATAAATCCATCTGTGTCCAGTAATCCTCAGAGGGCACAGAGGAGGGGAAAGGTCACCACACACAATCTCCCATCTTCAGGAATCGCTTGTCAATCCTTCCCTGCAACTGCAGATATTTATTATTGATGTATTTTCCTTTAACGTAGGATTCTTTTATTTCTTTTATCCTCCCTACAAGCCCTGCAACATCCTCCCTTTCTGCTGTTCCACACTTCTTTCCCCCCCTCCACCTTCAGTTCTGCACCGTCACACAACAATTAAAACCCACTAAGTCTCTCGTTAACAGCTGCACAAGATTAACAGAGTATCGCTTCTGAATTGAGTGTTTTTCAGAGTCTAATCCTCTGAAATCCCACCACCACCCACCCTCCTCCTCCTCCTCCTCCTCCTCCTCATTCCCTCCTAGTTTCCAACGGCGGCTACATGATAAAACACACAAGTCTTCAGTCATGTTTCTCGATCCTCGCGCAAAACGCTCCAATTACGCAAAGCCCGCAGGCTGCGCGCAACTTTGGGATCCAGAGGAAGCAGCAGCAGCAGCAGCAGCAGGGAGGGGAAAACACAAAATATGTTGACTCACCTGAGAAAGACCGTCTCTCCCTGTCGGACGGTGATGTTGTCCATCACTTTGTTGTCGGATTGAGAATCCCCTTGACTGCGCACCGGCAACCCTGCAGGCACAAGAAGCAAAATCCTCAGAGAGAGCAGAAGTGCGCATTTGGAAAAAGCGACAAAGTATCTCCGGACAGACATCGTCTTTTAAGCCCCGCGGAGGTGCGCACACAGAAATCCCACAGCGAGACAATGAGTCGGTCCTGCAAACGGTCCCTTGGAGATTATTAACCCCCCCCAGTTCATTAGTCTTAATCCAAATCTTTAGTCCAGGTAGCCGCGCACTCTGAGCGGCTGCGCTGTCAACGTCCACTGTCGGTGCGTTATAGCGCGGGGACCATGGTCAGTGTCGCTCCGGCGGCTCACCGTGTCCAAGTTTGTTAGGAGAAGAAGACATGAACAACAAAGCGCGGCACCCTTCGCAGCTATTTAACCTGCTCATCTGCAGCCTGGATGAGCTTGAATGCTATGAAAAAAAAGGAAAAAAAACCCGCGCACTGTGGCCATGATCCAAAGAGCCAAGTTGGATATTTGCATGCGCTGTCAGGGACTTGTTCTGCTGTGGCTCCTCTGGATTATTATGAGCACTTTCTGTCTGGTTGCGTCAGAGGCGGACAGTTGGGGTAGCAGTGAGAGCAAAATGGATTCACATGTGCCTCAAAAGAAGAAAAAAAAATCCATACATACCATGATTACACGCTCTCTACACCCACATAATGCATAACTGCTAACCAGTGTGCACTTTATACCGCTGTAATCACTGCTGTAGTCACTTTACGCACACCCAGTGCACAAATGCACAGAGTCCTTCATGACCACTGCTGCTTACTTACTTATCCAGTCATTGTAATTTAGCTTTTTCACACATTTTTTATCCATTGTGTCATCTGGTTAAGGTCAGATCAGCAAAAATAAGAATCTGTGCACATGACAGTCAACCTCCTCTTCAGTCTTACTGCTCCTGTAATCAAATTTTCATATATCAGCCATCTTTACTCGCCATAGACAATCAAATCAGTCAGTAATTCTTCAGATTAAAACCCCTCCGACATCCTAAAACAATATTTACTCACAACTGTGGAACATATGTGCTGATAGCTGGCTGCATCGGTTAATTAGCCTTTGCTCTCTGGATTAATGGATTAATGGTTTGGACTAAACAGTAATAATAAAAACACGCACATCACAACTTCCCAAAGCAGAGCTAATATAATCGGAGAGCAGGTTTCGTCTGATGAGCAATTAAAGCACCCAAAGTGTTTAGTTTTATGATCATGTGTTCAGATTTGGCAGGAAATATTCACAGTTTGAGAAACGGGGGTCAAAGTAGAGACTGGTTTAACTGATTAATCTACAAAGAGTTGCATGAGTTATAATATGACTCCTTTCTTATGGCTACTTTGTAGGCTGCATGATTGCACTATCCAACCATCCATCATCTATACACAACTTAATCCTCTGTAGGGTCTGTAGGCATGCACAGGGAGAACATGCAAACTCCACACAGAAAGATCCCAGGCATCCTAACTGGGACGTGAACCGGGAATCTTCTAGCTGTGAGGCGACGCTGCTAACCACCGAGCCACTTTGCAGCCATGATTGCACTACTATTTTTATATTTCTGTACATATTTCACACAGTTTTTATATGTCTATTTGTATATAAGGAGAGAAATGGTAAATGGTCTGCACTTATTTCTACCTTAGTGGTACTCAAGGAGCTTTACAATGTGTTTTGCATTCACTCATTCACACACCAGTGGTAACAGAGCTGCCATGCAAGGCCATTGGGAGCCACTTTGGATTCAGTGTCTCGCCCAAGGACACTTTGGCCTGCGACAGGGCCGGGGATCGAACCGCCAACCTTGCGATCAGTGGACAACCCGCTCTGCCTCCTGAGCCACAGCCGCCACAAAAGTCAGGTGCGACTTCATCACACATTGTACAATGACAATAACACTGATTCTGATAAAGGAACCATTGCAGTCACTATAACTTAAAGTTAAAAGGGACTTCTGAAGACGACAAAATGCCACATTTCCTCTCTTGCAAATGAAAAGCTGAAATAATAACCAATAAAACACATGCGCTCCGGCCACTACAGCAGATAGAGCTAATATGGTGGCTATAGCCCAAATCATACCTCCCATAATAATGTACACTCCCCTCCAAAGGTATTGGAACAGTGAAGCCAATCCCTTTATTTCCGCTGTAGACTGAAAACATTAGGGTTAGGAGGGGAGTGCAGCTGCAAGGATCTGCTGTTGACAACACCCCCTAAAAGGAGCCTATACCTCTCAAGCAGCTCGGCATCTTGTTATATGATTGAAGCAGAGCTCATCGCTGTAGAGGAACCTTCAGTGCAGCGCTTGGCTCTGAGGATGAGTGATTTCAGACATTCAGTTTGGTGATTTATTTGCGAAGTAATAAAGCTTTTGAAGTGTCTCCTCCAGCCTTGACCGTGGCGGCTGTAAATGAGTATTACTAATCAAATCGAAGGGATATGATGGAGGACTTTAAGCATGCTGTGTGCTCTCGTGTCCATCCACCACCCGAGTTGCGCTCACTGTAAATACAAGCACAGATGCTGTTCATGTCGTGGCTGCAGTGTGGTGCGTCACCGAGTCCGCATGTTCACATTACCGATTCAGCTTTCTCTTTCTTCTCTCGTGCTGCCGTCACGCTACAGTTTAGCATTTAGCGTCATAGCTTGGATTGCCTCCAGTGGCCGCAGTGGTCTCTGTTCAACGAGCGCCCCAGCAGGAGGTCGGCTCCATGAAAGGCTTTCAACAGCTTACATAAAGACAATTAGGCCTTTCTCGTTTAAAACATCCGGACAGCACAAACGGCTCAGGTGTAAATCACAAAGCCCAGACCCAGTTTTCAATTGTTTATTTATTAAGCGAATGAAGCACTATATTTTTGAACAGCACAGGAGTTACCAGGAGGTGGTTGGGGTGGATGGAGGGCTTACAAAGCACGGGACTGTAACATGCACGGTTCTGGTTCTTATCCAGACTCTCATTTACACACAACAAAAACATTTTTGGTATTAGGGTCAGGAAAAGGCTATAATTTTAGTTCAATGTTTGTGACTTGAGACGATTGTGTTTCAAATCACTGTGGACTTTACATCTGCATTAAAGAAGCCTGCCACCTCCAAAGTTAAGTTCAAGAGTAATTCTGTAGCTGCTACAAGTGGATATTATGTTGTAAGTGAATAGAGTATAGTATCAACGTTGATGTGACTTGCCAAATACAGTGCCATGCAAAAGTATTTGCCCCCCTACAGAAATCTTCTATTTATGCATATTTGTCACACTTAAATGTTTCAGATCTTCAAATTTAAATGATGATTTTATGTTCCGTCCATCTTGTCCAATGTGAAAAAGTAATTGCCCCCTTAGCTACCAAGCTACCAAATGACCAAATTCATTGGGTCCAATCTCACCAGCCACACTCTCATGTGATTGCTGCCAGGCTTGTTGGATCTAAACATCTCTTAAATCGAAGCTGCCTCACAATGACCCAAAGCACACAAGCAAGTCCACCTGTGAGTGGCTCAGAAAGAACAAAATGAAGGTTCTGAAGCGGCCGAGTCAAAGTCTGGACTTGTATTCAATTGAGATGCTGTGGCAAGACCTTAAAAGGACAGTTCATGCTGGAAAACCATCCTCCACGGTGATGTAAGACTGATCGCAAGCTGTAGCAAACATTTAACTGCAGTTGTTGCTGCCACAGTCGGCCCAGCCAGTTATTAGGTGCGGGAGCGGTCTCTTAAACCACTTGGGTCAAAAATATACATACAGCAACATAAATTATCAGTTTTGGTGATTTAGACAATTGTGTTAACCAAATTTTCTTAGTGGCATTCTTGTGAGGGATTATGATCGACTACAGCTGCTGACTCCTGCAAGCCCATTTAAATAGGACAGCAATTCATTTTTCACAGGGGTGATATAGGTGTTCAGTAATTCTTTAATAAACCACAATTTAAAAATGGCATTGTGTGTTTTGTGGGTTATCTCTGTCTAATATTCAATAAATAGAAATATTAGTTTGATGATCTGGAACATTTACGAGAGAGAAATATGCAAAACTTGAAGATGTCTGTAGGGGGGCAAATACTTTTGCTTGGCACCGTATATAAATTAACCTTCTTTTTCCTGCTGCCTTGGAGCTCTTACGATTTAATGCAACTGTGTAAATTCAGCTCTGTAAAATAAACACATAAACACTGATTGCTTCTGCGCTCAATCACAACTGCAGAAGCCCCAGTGGGTCAACACACTTCCTCGTGACATTGATAGAAAACCTATTTGCTTTTGCAAAATTGTTTCATAAAGACCTCATTTCTAGGAGAAGATAACCATTGTTAATGCTACTAGTAACAGGATTATTCTATTACTGTGGCGAGTCAAACTGTCTGCTGTGAAAACGCCCTGTCATGTGAGATTGTTGATTCTCTGTGGTTAAGCTTTCTCCAGGTGCAGCTCATTCTTTGGGCTTCCAAACGTGCCGTCACTGACAACGGCTGAACATTAAAATGCCAATAGAATGTAGAAATAGCATTACGTTACCAGTAATGTAGTGCAAGTTATGTATGGTACCATAGATAGACCACTTTATGTCAACACCGCGTAAATACATCCTTTATAAAACATAAAGTCGTGCCTTTATTAGCTGCTTTAAGATGAGTGGGGCAGTTAAATCAAAGCAGCCATTAAAGCCAAAGCGCTCTGTCAAGGAGCTACATGACCCAGACTGCACCGCTGCAGACAACATCACCATCAAATACCCTTATTGTTACATCAGGTCTCTATTTTATAATCCAGCAACAAAATACTGCGAAATATGCAGAGGCTCCCGTGGAAGTGAACTCGAGCGTTGACTGACTGCATTTCTCTACCTTTGTCTCATCCACACACGCCATGCATATATTACAGTTTATAATTCACACTTCATTTCCAATTTCAATTCAATCCATTTTCAATCTGAAGCCGTGCCGCCCGTAATGGAGGCAGATGCTGAATATGTCAGCTAAGTATTCAGCATTTGCAGGCTCGTGTCTAACATTTACAGATTGCGATCCGTCTCCCTACATGTCTGTTGGGCAGTGCGAGCGGTGCATCGGGCCCACGTTGGCTCCCTCGGTGCAATCAGCGCTTGATTACTCTGATTTCATTCTAACAGCCTCTGAGCATTCTGTCAAACAATTCATGATGGAAGAAATAAAATTGTTGGGTGGCTTTAAGAATGCTGTGCCTTTGTTTAAGTCATTTATTGCACTATATCCCTGTTGATTGCCAGTGTGTTGTTATATTGGATGTTTGTACTCCATGAAGCCACATAACCTACAGTCCTGAGTTATTTAAAACTAGGTGAATTTATTTACACCGAGCAGCCACAACATCATGACCACTGGCAGGTGAAGTGAATAACATTGATCATATTGGTACTATGTGGAGTTCTGCTGGAAAACCTTAGATTTTAACATCCGTGTTGATGAGACTTAGACACCCAAATAAACATTGTCCCACAACAAACACACTCCCTCATGCTAATGGAAATCCCAAATGCCGCTGGAGGAAAAGTCCCCCCACCACATAGAAACAACATCAAACAATCAGGAACATGTGGAGGAACATGACAATGGCCCAACATGTTGATGTGACCTCCAGACTTCCTACACCCCATTGTGATCAAACATCAACAGGATGCAGTGGAACAAGTTGGATTGACAGAGGCCCCACTGGACAAGACAGAGCACCCAAAGGATCCAGTGCCAACGTCCTGGTTCCAGACCCCATAGGACACCCTGAGAGGTCCTCTGGTCCATGCCTAATGGTTTAGAGCATCTTTGACGGCATAAAGGGACCAAGACAATATTAGGCAGGTGGTCATAATGTTATGCCTGATCGGTGTACAGGAGGTCCTTGGTTTACAACTGTCTTTTGTTACGACGTTTTATGGTACTTAAAAAACCGAGTTTCAACATAAGTGGTTTGGTTCGTAAATAATACTCACGTGAGAACTAGCAGCTGGTGCACTGGTGTGTATTTTTTGCCCTTTCTTGTGGCTCCAAAGCGTAAGCCAGACTCTTCTGATGGCAACGTTTCGACAAAAAGGAAATCCATCTCCATGCAAGTGAAATAAGACATTTTGAAGCGCTCTGAAAAGGGAGAGACGCTGACGAACATTGACCGCGTGCTAAGCTTAAGTCGGAAATCAGCTCACCACGCGTCGTAGAAATGGATCTGATTCTTAAACCAAGGACTACCTGTATACAAATAATTGGATCATGGTAGTGTCTCGATCCTCACAACCTCTGTGACCTGCTTTCATTCTCCATTTACCTAAAACGTTCACAAACGAACACACACACACCAACATAATAATAATAATAATGCACTGGTTTTATATGGCGCTTTTCTAGACGCTCAACATGACATAGCAAAAGCTCTGTTTCCTCCAGAACACTGCATCACCTGGATACAAACAGTAGCGCCCACAAAACATCCCCTTAACAGGTTTGAGATGTGCTTCCATGTTGCTAGCGAGAAAAAGAAGAACGGGACATATCGGTTGTCATGACAGCACACTAGAGGTGAGGCGATGCGTTTAATTGTGCTTTATCTCAGTTTTGTAACCGGCCGCCATCTTTAGTTCGGAAGAACTTCAGACAGAGACAAGTACTGCATTGCAATGCTGATGCAGGTGAATTGAATGGGGCTATTTTTAAGTCAATGAGTCACGGCCTGTGTAGAGGTTCTTTGTCTCATACCCATACCGATGCTAATGCATTCCATGAAAAACTGCAAAGCCCAAAGCAAAACAGCTATCTCACAATTAAACATCATGTAAATGTTGAAATTTGACGGTATGAAATGTAAAAAATGTGTTGAATATGGGACTAATTGATAGATAGATGCGCTTATATAGCACCTTTCTACCTTTACAATGTGTCTCGCATTCACCCAGTCACATACGCACATTCACACCAATGGCGACAGAGCTTCCATGCACCTGACATCGGGAGCAACTTGGGGTTCTTGCTCAAGGACACTTTGGCATGGGGAGGGGCCGGGCATTGAACCACCAACCTTGCAATCATTGGAGAACCCACTCTACCACATGAGCCACAGCCACCCATAGATTCAATATACAGTAAATGTTAAAGTGTCTGCACTTATGTAGCGCATTTTTCTACCTTAGTGGTTCCAAAGCGCTTTACAATGTGTTTCCTATTTACCCATTCACACTCCAATGGTGACAGAGCTGCCATGCAAGGCGCTAATCTACCATTGGGAGCAACTTCAGGTTCAGTGTCTTTCCCAAGGACACTTCGGCATGTGGAGGGGCCGGGGATCGAACCGCCAACCTTGCAATCAGTGGACAACCCACTCTACCACCTGAGCCACAGCCGCCCATTTTACCATTTTTACCAATATACAGTAAGCGGTTCTGACAGAAAGCAGCTGACCACAACCACAACATCCATCTTCTCATGGGGCCTAGTGGTTTGTGAAGCGTACTTGTCACCGGCGGGTCGTCGGTTTACGTCCCCGGTCCGGCAAGAGGCTGAGTCACCACCACTGTGGGCTCCTGAGCAAGGCCCTTCACTCCGGGCGCTTCCATGGCAGCCCACTGCTCCTAGCATGGATGGGCCAAATGCAGAGAACGAATTTCCCCAAGCGGACTCATAAAGTATAGATAGACTCTGAGTCTCCTGCACATTGAACCTCAACACATTCTGATTCAAATGGTCATAAAAACTGATTGGTGCATGCGCCTGGTGGCAAAAAAAACCTACAAAAAAACTCCACAAACACAGAAATTTGTGGTGAAATAACCAAAGTTGTGTTTTCATGTGGGACCTCATCACAGTAAGAAGCTTTTGGAGACAAGAGGCTTTCAGGGCCTTTTACCGTATTACGTAAAGTGTAGTCTTTTAAAATAACACGGTTTGGATGACAGGCAATGGAAACATGGTGCACTTTCAATAAGAGGATCTCTCTCTGTCTTTTTTTTCTCTTCATTTCTCCATTTGTATTTTTAATTTCCATTGTTTACCAGACAGCTTAAGTGTTGCTGAGTCATAATGGCCGAGACGGAGATTTTGTTTCCACAAGATCTGAATCTACTTCCCAAGGCGCAAACTCCAAACTCCATTCATACTTTGGCTATTTCCTGCCATGCTAAAGCCAAGTCGAGATAAAGACTGGTAACAATCTGTTGTCGGATACAGTGGCTCTTTACGATAACCTTTTTAAGATTTATCTGAGCAACGTTATTTAAAGCAAAGCAAACCTTATTTCTGACCTTTAATACCACCAGGTGTGAATTGCGAAACAGGTGGTGTTTCTATTGCCGATCGATGCTTATGAGTGGCAAGACTGTTTCTCTACTAATCACCAAAAGTCATGTTTTCTCTGTATTAGCCTAACTACCGAAGGGTTTCATGTCTGTCAGAAGCCTCATAGCAGCCTCCTTCACCTATTTCCATTCATATTACAGCATACAGCAGCCCTAGTGAATAAAAGAGTGCACGCATTTATTCAGCCCTGTGCTTACCAACTGCTTGAGCTCTCACTCATTTAATCCCAGCGTTCACCTGGGCTTTTTTAATATTTTGCCCCTCAGCATTTTACTTCAATTTGTCGGTCGGCAGAATGCAGGTAATGAAGTCACGCAAACGAGAATCGCAAGAACTGAAATTGAAAAGACACCACCGGTGAATATGCAGTTTCGCATCCATCTGAAGCTGTGCCGCGTGTCAGACCTGCACGCTTTCGATTCGATTGCCATTAAAAATCTGAAACAACCTACTTTACATCCATGTTCGCTAACGTTCAGGTTGACATGGTAGGAATGATAATATGTTTTAATTAGTCTGGCAACAGTTTCCCCCATCTGAATATGGCAACCTGCATTTATTACTGGATGTAATTCATGATCTTTGTGTTTGTAAAGCACATAGAAGAATGTTTCTTCACCTGCAAGAGCATAATTTAATGTTAACAGTGGATAACTATCATGCGTTCTCTCAAATGTAGACTCAAAAAACACGTTAGAACTACCTGTTATTCATTCTGCAGGTTTTTTTTCCTGTGGATGCAATGGATAGTATACTGATTCCTCCCTGTCAGCTCATAGCAGTATAGTGTCATACGGCTGGGGGAAGTGGGTATGCTTCAGGCTCGACAGCATCGGAGCTATTTTATAGTCCAGATCTTGAAAGGAAGAGAATGAGATGTCACCATCCAGAACAATGAGCCTCCAGGCAGCACATTCCCAAGAAGCCACAGTCATGTCACTCGACTTGCTGGGAGCGCTGCAGCAACTCCACCTCCGTACAGGCTGTGCTGTATGTGCTGCCGCTCTGCACCCGTCTGCATTTCACCTGAATGAAGTTGTCGAGGCTATGAACGAGAAGGGAAATGTCATGGTCTCAAAAAACGAATCAAAAGGCATGATGCTCATTGAGGAGGCCCTGCCCCGACCCCTCATCCAGCAGGAGCCTCCAGACAATCCATCAGGTGTGTCTGGATGGTGTCAATGAAACTTTGACGAGGGTCTTCCATGATAAGGGAACAGGGATCGATGAGACTTAGACACCCAAATAAACATTGTCCCAGAACAAGCACACTCCCTCATGCAGATGGAAATCCCAAATGTCACTGGCCTACCCCTGCAGGAAAATACACCCCACCACATGGAAACAACATCAACCAATCAGGAACATTTTGAGGAACATGACAATGGGCCAACATGTTGGTTTGACCTCCAAACTTCCTACACCCCATTCTGATCAAGCATCAACAGGATGCAGTGGAACAAGTTGGATTGACAGAGGCCCCACTGCACAAGCCAGAGTAGCCAAAGGATCCAGTGCCCTGGTCCTGGTTCCAGACCTCATAGGACACCCTAAGAGGTCCTCTTTTCCATGCCCAATGGTTCAGACCACATAAGGGGGACCAACACAATATTATATTAAATATATATTTAGGTAGTCATCATGTTATGCCTGATCGGTGCATACATATATTAAAAACAACAACAACAACAAACAACAACTGCTCCATCCAACCAACAGGTGGCAACATTATACAAAACTTGCATTTTATAAAGGGTCTCCACATTTCTTCATATTTTTTTTGTTTGTCTTTTAATGTATAGGCTATTTTTTCTAGTGGTAGGTGTGACATCATTTGTTTCATCAAATCTGTAATATTTGGTCTGTATGTCGTTTTCCAAAACTGAGCTATCACCTTTTTAAGAAAATCATTATTTTATCATAATTAAGGTTTTTATTATAGATTCCAATTAGAGACTATTTAGAATCGTAGCACTCAGCCGGACCAGGTGCTTCACTATCAGAAGTTGTCTTATCAGAGTGCCGCCATAACCGGAAGTCGAAACAACTACTTTAGTAAATCAATCACTATCACTATTTGGATCAGTGCGTGGTGAGGGGATGAATACGAGAGAACATCTGACCCACATGAAAGAAATACCGGGTAAAAATAAGCCGACTGCATCGATCAATATTTTTCTATTAGCAACGGAGCAATAGATTAAATGTGTAGCGTGAAAGGACCGTAGGTTATGTGTCACTCGTAGTGGTAAACTAGTGCTGCTATTTATTTATTTATTTATTTTCTGATTCTCTTCATCAGTCCACATCTTCCCTGATGCAGCCTACTGACCTCAGACCAGCATCCACAGCTGGAGCCTGCTGCATTCTGTGCTGTGGGCTCTCATTAGCTGCTGTGGAGTGCATTTGCTAGTGCTGTTTGAAAATCTCCTGATGTAACTTCAGCCATTATTCTGCCTCTTCACATGACGTGCACGAATGCAATAACACAGTAGCGCAATTAATCCAGATGTAACGGGGTAAGGTGAATTATTTTTCCCTAAAAATCTAAAGACGTGTTGCGTTAAAGCACTCTGACTTGTACAGTTCACTCAAAATGTTACTGAGGTGTAAATGTAAATGTATGTATTAGTACATTATCAGCTTCAGTTATTACATTTTCAAAGGGTTTTTTTAATGCTAAGCCTTATTACTGATTATATTATTGGGCGTTATTACATTACTGGTTGCTACATGAGTGGATCGTTTTCAGTTAGTTATTTTCTAAAGATGACAATAAGTCAATAGAGATGCTGTGGACAGAGTGTAGTTTGTGTGGCCCAGAAGTAATGAGGAGCTAACTGTGAGGTAAACAAAGACCACAAGGAGAGACGGACGACAGGAGTGAAAACAGTACCTCATCTACTTGACGATAATGATGTCTACCTAACCTAATGGTAATCATGCAGGCTTAATTGGGTGCTTTGAATCAGGGGACCACCACGGGGAAAACCTGGGCGAGGGCAATAAGTGACACCTCCGATTCAAACGCTGGCAAGGTGTCATTGAGCAAAGTGTTTAACCTCCATCGACTGCACCGGAGCGGTCCGGACAGCTTCCTGGCATAATCCGGTGTGAAGCGGGGCACTCCTCCACCTTAAGGTAAAGTGACATTCTGTTGGTGAAGCAGATTCATGCAACAGAAGATTCCCACAGTGCCTGGAGACATGAAAGAACCCTTTAACTGTTGCTAACTGATATGAACGACAGAGTGGAAAAGGCTGACGAGAAGACTGTACATTAGATAGACTGACAGATAGGTGTCACCGTGTCGCTGCTAATCAGCTTTCTACAGGACTGACTTGATAATCATCATAATCAGTTTAATGACCACTATTAGGCACTCCTTCACACATGTCAATCAAACTGGGGCGGCAAGTACAAGAGGATGCTCCAGCACACTTTCAGAAGAGAACAAGCGACGGGTTACGCAGCAGCCACAACCATTTGATCATTTCCAGCATTTATCTCCACAGTAGACACATTGTAGATATGCACAGGTGGCATCTCCTCCGTACAGAATGTGTTGGAAAACCTTGGATTTGGGCATCCATGTTGATGAGACTTAGATACCCAAATAAACACTGTCCCATAACAAGCACACTCCCTTAATGCAAATGGAAATCCCAAATGCCACTGGCCTACCCCCACAGGAAAGGGATATGGACATGAGGCTAAAATGTGGTCCGTTCAGATCCCATGTGTGTGGAGAGCATCGTTGAGTTTCGGCTGATTAATTGATCTTATTTGGTGACTGCAATTAACAGAACTGTGCAGTGATGAGGGTCATGTTCTCAGTTCAGCCTTGATCTCTCTCAGGGTAGTTATTAAGGCTATTAAGGCTGCTGATACCAAGAAATCTCCTAGTAAAGTTTTTTTTTTTTATACTACAAATAACCCATATTTTTAGCCTTTCTGTTTCTACTGGTGTTGTTTGGAATACTGCTCAGGCCGTCCTAATAACAAGTATTATGTCCAAATTGCCCTTTTAAGCTAATGTTACTGGAAAAATGTCAGCCTAAGAAATATGTCAATTAACACTTTAATCTGGGTTTGCACTCCTTCTATCTCCTTCCACTTTGGTTGGGAACAACATTCTCAATGCACTAGATAGGGGGAAAAAGTGCATTCACTCTTGTTTTCCAAGGCGTTTGGCACAACTGATCATTGTTTACTTTTACATAATGTAAGTTGTGTTGACTTCAGTTCAAGCCTGCGCCCATCTGACTGTCAGTCAACTTGGTAACCATGTACTCTGAGTTTTTAGTTCATTTCACAAGGTTCAGTTCTTGGTCTTTTCTCATTGTACAGTTCATATTGATAATATTGTCTAACTCTTCAGCTGGTATGTACATTTGGACACACCAGTGTTGTATTGCACTGTCAGTTCTGCTCAACCAACCATTAGAAACTGGCACCATTCCATTAAAGCCCTCGAATCTTTACTTTGCAGGAAAACGATTGTTGAAGATGTTTTACTTTCTGTGTTTTAGATTATCTGATTGACAGGCATGCTTCTGCATCCGCTCTCAAGCCTTTGGATGCAGTTTATCATTCTGCCTGTAGGTTTATTAAAGGGAATGTTTGTAGGGCTCGTTGTTGCATCTTATATGGGAATGTTGCATGGTCTGTTGTGTACCTGTGAGGCCCTTGCTTGACTGGTGCTCTGGCCTGTACACCGATCCAGCATAACATTATGACCACCTGCCTAATATTGTGTTGGTCCCCCTTGTGTGGTAAAAAATGCTCTGAACCATTGGGCATGGACAAAAGGACCTCTCAGGGTGTCTTATGGGGTCTGGAACCAGACGTTGGCACTGGATCCTTTGGGTACTCTGGCTTGTGCACTGCTTGTTCCACTGCATCCTGTTGATGCTTGATCACAATGGGGTGTAGGAAGTTTGGAGGTCAAATCAACATGTTGGGTCATTGTCATGTTCCTCCACATGTTCCTGATTGGTTGATGTTGTTTCCATGTGGTGGGGTGCATTTTCCTGCGGGAGTAGACCAGTGACATTTGGGATTTCTATTTGCATGAGGGAGTGTGTTTGTTGTTGGACAATGTTTATTTGCTCTAGCCACCTAAAAGTTTGTTTTATTCCTATTAACTGTATTTGCTCATTGCCTCACTAGATTGATTTTTTTTTTATTTTACTATGCATATGTTATTTGTATTCTTTAAAGTCACGTTAAGGTGTTACTCAATGTCATTGTAAATAAGGGTCTGCCTTCAATGATTTTGTTTAGTTTAAATTAATTTGATAAGTAAAGCCTAATTTACACTACTAATCTGACAAGCAGACATTAGTGGGTGAGGTCAAGTCAAACACATACAAAAAAACCATGCATTGCACTGCATTAGCGCTGTAACAATATGGATTTCCAGTCACAGTCCGCACTGAGACAAAACATACTGTGTTGTCATGGAGACCACATATAGAGATTGTTTTTCTGTTCTTTCTCCCTGATCTTTATGCGCCCGTCCAACGACTCCCAGTCAGTGATTTTGACACTTTCACAGCCGGCGCTGTCAGGTGAGAGTCGACAGTGACGTTTCGGCGCTATAGCTGAGCCGTCTCCATGACAACTGGACAAACTCTATCTCCACCAATCTGATAAAATGGCTGTTTCTATAATTCCAGTGGATTTCAGCGACAGCCTCAGTGACCTTAACCTTGCACATGGTTGTTTTTATCAGTTGTAAATGTTGGTACGTATAAAATTGTCTCTAGAAGTCACATTTGTAATTATTACCACCTACCATCTGGTGTGCTTTCTATTGAGAAAACAGTAAACATTTGCTCTAGATGCTGGCGTAATTAGTCTGTGTTCGAACCATTTCCTCCTAAAAGCCAATCAATTAGGATTTTTCATGACAAGGCCCTCCTATAGTCGTCATTACACTGAATCACAGACATAATGACTGTACTAATAATTTATTTAACATGTGTTTTGCAGTCTATGAAACACCACATGACATGAGAACTAAACTAGATGAAAATCCTGCAGGTGATATTTCCATTGGTTGCCTTGACAACAAATGAATGCGACGTGGAAGAAGTTGTTAAGACTGTTTAAAAGAAAAGAACTCTGTATGTGGTTGAGCCTGAAAAAAATGACAGGAACGAACTCGTTGCGGTGTCACGCGACGACAAACAGCCGCCTTAGATCAGCTGCGGTCTGCGCAAACCTCTCGCAGAGTAATTTACACTTTAGCTGGTCACCACAGGCCAGAATGTGCATGAAATGGATCACGCTGGTGCACCGGTCAGCAAGCTAAACGGTTATCTCTGCCGCTCTGCACTGTGATCCCTCTTGATGACTTCCAGATGGCCATGCTCCATCTTTAAGACCCTCTATGTCCACAAGGGAAGCTCGGGTAATGAGGTCTTAGTCATTGGCATTAATGAAATATCACCTTGCGGACTGGAGGCAGCGCCACGGTGGGGGGATCTCTGCAAAGAAGTCGGCTGGCCACCTTGAACTACTGTGCGTGCGGGTGGAAAGCGGCAAAGAATACCTCTGGAACCTCTGGATGCTTTAAATTGTGCGGTACATTGTTCCCACATTAATCACAGACGTTCCACCTAGTGTAGAATTAAGCTCACAGTACGCTCAGTTCTCAAGAGCGCCCGAAAGAAAAGAAACACACGACAATGTGAATGTGTTTTTGCAAGATTTCCCCACTGTATGCAACTGATTGCACGTCTAAGTAATTGCGCTGGAGCACTTGCAGATGTTGGGACAGAAAGCACTTGACTTGGGGTTTGAGCGTTGAAGGAAAACAACAATTAAGAGTAAACAAACAGCGGTGATAACAGCTGTGGGAGAGGCGCTGCGGTCGAACGGCCGTGAAGACGAGCTGGTTGTGGTCGGGGGGAGAGGCTTCCAACTGGCAGAGCAGGGCCGCTCCCGGAGGCGTCCCACCCCTCATTCCCGGCACTCACCGAGAGCGAGCGTTTGCCAAGATCTTAATCACGGTGGGCTTGAGCAATCAATAACAAAGTGGCCCTCAAGGTGTTCGACATCCCCGAGTGGAAGTGACCATTACTTCCTCATAAAGAGATTGATGCCGGCGAAGTCGTCTTCATCAACCCCTCGGCAGCGGCTTCCTGACCGCGAGGCGGGAGTAAGTGCACGTTTGTGGTGACACGTCCTCAGCTGCCTAACCCCAGAGAGCGGAAAAACACATTCCACTCGGCAGCGCCTCGCCACAGAGGCAGCAGCGTCTCATTGGGCCGTTCAGCGGCGCGTCCATGCAGACGGCCAGACGTGGTCGCTCGGAGCAACCGACGTGTGAAAAAATCAAAGACTTACCACAGGCGGCAGACTCGCAAATTCACGCAGGTCAAAGCAATATAAGGCATAAACGCACGGTATGAAGGAAGCACTTTATCTTCAACGTCTTAATAATGTGGAGGGCTGGGGAGCGGCTCAGTAATTATTAATAGCGGCGGTGTGGGCTTGTTTGTTTATTCATCTCAGCAGTTTTTTTTTTGTTGCTTTTTTTTCAAGGGGGAGTTACACACACACCGATACAACAGCTGTTTTAAGAGCCCCCATCACACACACACACACACACACACACATATATGCACAAACACACTTCACTTCCCTTGAGTAGCGGCACTTTAATAAACACATTTTTCTGCTGCTCTATGGAGTTTTTTTTTTCCTCCCCAGTAAAGCTTTATAAAAGTGTCAGCTTAAGGCGAGAAGGTGCACACATCTAATTATTATGTGGTTATATTCTTTTTGTTGACAAAAATCAAGCCTCTACAAGCCCTCCTTCGGGAACGGGAAGAAGGAGCTTACTGTGACTAATAATACATTAACCAAAGAAATATGCAAAGCCTCGTGGCCACCCAAACTTAGCGACTGTTTAAGGCAGACAGCTCGCATGCATATTCAAGGCAAAGGATGTTGCTGGAATGTATGTGGGGAATTAGTGAAAGTGCAGTGATGATTATCAAATGGCTCTTTGCTCAGGATAAAGACCCAGACGTGCAACATTCATCAAAGATTCATTACGGTCTGCAGATATCATTATGTCTTTACTGTGTGGGATAAATCTGGGACTTAAGGGCAATGATTTGGCCAGATATCTGAAACCACTAACTAAGAGAGCATCTGGAAAATTGATAATTTGTCATTACACAGGAAAGCTTGCACCAAACTGCAGCGGTTCAAAGTTGAGCCATGTTTGTCAGCTGGATTTGATATTCACAAAAGACACTTGGATGAAGAGTGCTCATCTCAGGAGCGCATTAAAACCTGTCGAATCATCTATTTCTCCTTTTTTTAGATTTATTTTTTGGGGGGCGGAGAGTTTTTTTTCTTTATTTGATAGAGAAATCGGGGGTAGACAGAGAGGAGAGACATGCAGTAAATGGTCTTGAGCCGGACTCGAACTAATGACCGCCATCGAGAAATCGAGCCCCACATGGTATCCGCCTTAACTCCGTGAGCTAAACGTTGGCCCCTGCCTATTTAAACTTATTGTAACTGATAAGAACAAAGAGCGAACTACAAAAATAAGAACCAGGCTTGTTAGAATTTGACTTAAAACCAGAAATAAGGCATTTATATTTTACCTTTTGTTTTTTGCTCATTTTATTCATCCGTTTAATTAGCTTGTTTTACATTCTTTTGATAGAACAGTGTTCTGGTGTCTCTGTAGGTGTGTGGAGAGTTTATTTCAGCCAATCAGAGCTTCAGTAAAGCTGGAACATCAGCATGGCCTCATAGGCAGAGCAGAGCTTAAACAGAACTGCTACACAATAGAGGCAGAAATCAAAAATAGTTCAGCTGATCTGAGTTCAGTTCAACAATGACAGCGGCCATTCACCCGGACCACATGAAAATGACTTGTTCATCGCCACACTATCATACTGTTACGCAGGAAAAGGAGCAAAGACTCAGCAACAACTGACCCATTGAAAACTCATCCATGTGTAACTTTAAAACATGCAACTTAGCTTGTTCACTTAGTCACCAAATAAACATTCTTTGGGATGAAGTGCGCTGCTAGCTAGCTTAGCTGCTTAATGAAACACGTTAAAGGTGCAAAAGTCACATCTCCCTGTGCCAGCTGCATGACAGCTATAGAGCAAAGACACGTTCAAAGATACATTATTTTACAGCTTTAAGTTGTTCATTCTGTTTCACTCATATAAATTTATTATTTCTGAGTGCACATTTGCTGCATCTTATCTATAGGTGTGTAGCAACCAACAACAAAATACTATTTTGCCAATAATGTAATAAGCTATTTCGTTAAGGGCTTAGCATTAAAACAATCCTTTGAAAATGTAATAACTGAAGCTGATAATGTAATAATACATCAATAGGACTGCATTTCTTAAAAATGAAAGATTGTTTTGCAGTTTTTGTGCAGTTGGCTACTACATGGAAGTCACAGTGGGGACGTTGGGTAGTGATATTACTCCCACAGCAGAACACTCAACACACTTTTGACCATTCAACCAGAGCAGGCAATGATGGGAGACATTTACATTTACACATCAGTAACATTTTGAGTGAACTGTACGAGTCGGAGTGCTTTAACGCAACACGTCTTTAGATTTTTTTTTTTTTTTTTTTTATAATTTATTTTTTATTGACATTCAAAGTCAGATATTCACATCCGATATAACATTTGTGCCGACGTGTCAGAACTGTGGTCTGGCTCAGAATGCCCAGGCAAAATCTTATCTAACCAATAAAACAAAACACAATCAAAAAAAAACCAAACAGCAACAGAAAACAAACAAGTAGGGAGTGATCTTTTCCATGACTCGCAATTACCATTTTGAAAAAATAAAATCTGGCCTGTGGGTTGTGACATATTTGACCCATTTTTCCCAGTGAAAGTCAAATCTCTCCAATTTGAGATTAACAAAAGCTGTTATTCTCTCCATTTGATAAATATCCATTGTGATATCCATCCATGTGCTCAGAGTTGGGCTCTCCTGTGATAACCACTTTAATATGTCTTTAATGTCTTAATATGTCTCTAATGTCTTTAGATTTTTAGGGAAAAATAATTCATCTTACCCCGTTACATCTGGATTAATTGCGCTACTGTGTTACTGCATTCGTGCACGTCATGTGAAGAGGCAGAATAATGGCTGAAGTTACATCAGGAGATTTTCAAACAGCACTAGCAAATGCACTCCACAGCAGCTAATGAGAGCCCACAGCACAGAATGCAGCAGGCTCCAGCTGTGGATGCTGGTCTGAGGTCAGTAGGCTGCATCAGGGAAGATGTGGACTGATGAAGAGAATCAGAAAATAAATTAATACAAATATAAATACAAATGTTAGAAAAAAATGAGTATTATGTACATTATTAGTTTAATATCTTTATTACATTATTGACAAGTTATTGACATTATTGGTCGCTACATATTCAAAACTCTGATATAATAAATGATTATATATGATTGCATTAATGTGGTGCAGTGTTACCAAACCGTACCAACATATGTTTGTTGTTTTTGTTGTTGTGGGGAAAGAATGCAGTAAACACTTCAATAAAGTTCATGCTTACAACTACAATATAAAGACGTTATAATCCATTTGCTGAATACTTAGACTGAAGCATCGCCGTGTTTTCCAGTTGAAACCAAAACCGTCACGACTTTGCGCGACTTTTGGCCGAGGCCGATAAAACACTGCCCCGGTGCCAGTGCAGTGTGTAGCTGTCGACCTTGACTGCAGTTCGCACAGCACACAGTGTGCTATTAATGTCTTCCGCTCACATGATGCATTCGACTGTTTATCTTTCGCAGCAGCACACTGAGGACCAGGTCGGCGTCCCTGGGACCCGCCGCCCAGTTGCAAGAGAAATTATGAACTCTGAATGCAACGTGCCATCAAAGCGAAACAAGACGAATAGACCCAGACCGCCGCCTGGTCTAATACCGAATGTGCAATATTTCATGAAAACAACTACCTTGTTTACCGTGAGGTGATGTAATGTCGGTGTGGGAAGTCACATAAAGCAACCTTTGCTTAGTCAAGGCCTGACAGTCAAATGCATGCAGTGCAGTGTCTTTACACTACAGTGGAGTTATTAGATGTTCTAATTGCATTTCATATTATATATAAATGCATTTGCACATTCATCAAAGGGCTAATCTGTTCCAGGACCCTTTTATGGCATTGCTTGTGAAGCAGGATGCAAGCACAATAAAAAATAAGTGACAGCTCGAGGGCTGCAACCCCTCCACGCCTCTAGGTCAAGGTCATGGATTCGTTTTCGCCTCGTGGCTTGGCTCAGCACCCCGACCCGTCTTTGCCGCTCCAGCTTAAACAGTTGCAAAGGTATTTTTGGTCGACGGCTGACAGCTGGACTAAATCTGCAGCCAAAGCGCGGCGACAAACTCTACAAACCTCTGTGTACAGTGGATGCAGAAAAAAAAACAACAGGCGAGAAACTGGGAACAAAAAAGACCAGAGCGCACACACACACACACACATACACACACACACCGTGGACACTTCTAGGTTACCCATCAATTCTGTCCTCCTATCTAAAGATGATACAGCTGCCGTGTTCCTTGCATCTTCTGCCACGGCAAAGGGGTCATTGAGATTAAACGCCGACCGCAGACCTGCCTCTTAGTTGATGAGGCCTGTCAAGGCGGTGGGAGAGTGAGAGATTGGGCTGAAACGGGAGCACCGGTGTGTCAGATCCCCCTCAGCCTGCCAGCTAATACGACGGCTTTGCAGCGTGGAGCGAGGGCAGACGCTCCTCAGGAACGTCAGACTCTTCCACAGTGGCAGACAAAGGCGCTCAGAAGGATTAAGTATTTAATTAAGTTGGAAGTATTCCGCTAAACGGGCTCTAAATCAGCGTGAACTTTTAATCAATCCCTATTGGTGCAATATGTTCTCACATCCGTTAACCCAAAAACTGTATTTAAAGTTCGTCTCCGGGCATTAATTAAACCACTAAAAAGTCTCATTAAAGTTACATATTTAGACGTTTTGTTGTTGTTGCTTCTTTTTTAATTAAAAACATCCATTAAAGCATTGAAAAGGCTTAGATTTAGGCTAAATCCAGGCTCTAATATACCCCCATCAACTCCACTCGAATACCATCAATACAATCTACAATGCACGATGGCAAAGTTGTTACATTGGAGTAATTCAGTCACACATGATTCAACCAGAACTGTGTTTTTGAGAGTGTCTTTGATACTTTGATACTGCTGCTGCTCAAATGTGGAGCTTGTTTTAGGGCTCGAATGGTTAAGGTTCATGTTTAATTGACTGCACATTGACTGAATGCAAAAATCAGTCCATAAAGTGTGGCGACGGGAAAAAATGGGCATCGTTTTGTGTAAATTAATACTAATTTCCAGTGAAACTACATAAGTCAAAGTCTGTTTTCTTGTTCTAGCAATTTCTGTCAAATCTTCATAGATCTACGTCGGAAATTATGCTTTGAAACTGCAGAAATAATCTGGGTAAATTTAGCAGATTGATTACATGATACATCCCCCTTTTTTACACTGAGAAGGTCGTGCTCCCTCCACAATATTTAAAGCCGGTCATTCCACCCCTACTTTTTGCTGTGTCAGCCACCTGTCACCATATAACTCCCGCCCGAACATCCCAGAATCCTCTTGCTCAGTCAAGCAGTGAAGGTCACCTGGACACCTCCTAGACTGTCAAGTTGGAAAGCACATATGTAGTACATCACGACACTGTACTGTCCTAAGCATGTGCATGTGCTTCCCCCACAGGTCAGAAGTTTGGAGAGCTTTCCTCGTCAAACGGTCATAGTTGAGTCACACTTTTAGACATGTGGAAGACTCTGCAAGCAGCTCTAATTTTGCACAACAATGCTTTGAGCTAAATGCTAACCGTGACAGTGCTAACATGATGCTGAACAGCTGAGGCCTGTGGGAATGTCATTAATTATACAAGTGTTAGATGACAGAAGTTAAATCTTTAACTGATGGTGGCAGGAGAGGAAAAGTTTAAAAGTCCCAAGAATATACATCGATCAGGCATAACATCATGACAAACTGCCTAATATTGTGTTGGTCCCCTGTATGTGGTCCAAAATGCTCTGAACCATTGGGCATGGACAAGAGGACCTCTCAGGGTGTCCTATGGGGTCTGGAACCAGGACGTTTGCACTGGATCCTTTGGGTACTCTGGCTTGTGCAGTGGGGCCTCTGTCAATCCAACTTGTTCCACTGCATCCTGTTGATGCTTGATCAGAATGGGGTGTAGGAAGTTTGGAGGTCAAATCAACATGTTGGGTCATTGTCATGTTCTTCAACATGTTCCTGATTGGTTGATGTTTTTTCCATGTGGTGGGGTGCATTTTCCTGCAGGGGTAGACCAGTGACATTTGGGATTCCCATTAGCATGAGGGAGTGAGTTTTTTGTTGGACAATGTTTATTTGGGTGTCGAAGTCTCATCAACATGGTTGTCAAAATCCAAGGTTTTCCATCAGAACACCACATAGTACCAACATGATCAATGTTATTCACTTCACCTATCGCAATCACATTTTCACTCAAATCCACTGATCTGGGACTTATGAAGGCACTGCAGGAAGTCAGGTAATCACTAAGGCTAATAGGATTCATCATCTGGAAACCAGGAAGTGGGGGCAAAATGTGTACATCATGCCAATAGGTGTATTCTGATAACATGAATGGGGGGAAATAGGGGGCCACTGAAGTCAGAGGAATTTACCTACTGTTACCTTATATGAGGCAGAAATCCAAAGGGCTGTTTAACTATTTTAGTGGGGACCACAACTGTCAATCTCATCCTCCTGGGACCACGAATGTCTGCGAGGACGATTCAGTTGTTAGTTGTTAAGCAGTTGTCTAGTAATTGTTAATATATTTTGGTCTGATGTAGGTTTGTTTTCTTCTCACAATCATGTCATCAACTTATTAAATCCGCTGCTATCTGAAGATGGAACTTCTGAGATGTGTTTGGATGCATGGATGAGGATAATCATCCCTTTAATTATGTCATTTATATACGGATTGATCACTGGATGCATATTTAAGAACCATAATACAAAGTAGTTGGGATTCAATCGTTGGATCATCAGCAGAAGATTCGGTTTGAAACAATAACCTTCAAATTAAAACCTGCAATGTTATTTGCAAATTAATATGTGACTCCTCTGCTTTCTTGACATTTAGATTATCAAATTGAAAGTGGAGTTTTATTGCTACAAGATGTTATCAATAGAGCCACCGCCAAAGAAAGGGCAGTGCCTGGATTGGTGACATTTTCTCTCAAACTAGCCAAAGTTGATTAAAGTTCCTGTTGATGGCGCCGTCGAGGTTGATGGCTCTCACACCCGCCAAACAAACCTGCTTTACGTTCTCCACCCATCATAATGCTGTGTCTTCAATGCATAGAAATGACCGCAATAACAAGCAGTGCTCTCTGTTTTCGCTACGAATGAAAGAATACTTTCAACACTGCTTTCATTCACAGAGGAACACCACGGAAAATGTATTAACGTTCTGAGATTATTTTCACACAAATGGATTTTAAGCTTTTAGCAGGGGATTGTAAATCACTCAAGCAGGAGCTGTCTTTAATTTGTAAAAGAATAAAATTATAAACTCGTGAAAAAGGTCAAGCATAACGGCCAAAAAAACAGCCCTGTGTTTCTCAGACACCCAGATAAGGTGAGTAACAAAGAACAGTCGAGTGTCGGCAGCAGGTTGTCGATCAGAAGCACAAATAAAACAATAATTACCTGATTCACTGCCACTGCTGATTGACTTCCCCACTTTTGACACACCGTAGTGGCATCTTAATGCTTCAAGTGTGCTCTCCTTACTCATCTTTAATGGGTTCTAAATTTATCTGTGCTGTGTGGTGTCCTTGGGTGTTCACACACCATCTGTGTGAAATAAAGAAGTCGGTCCCAAATGACATTTAAGTTAAAAAAAATAATAAATACTGGGAATGAGCTGCAGCTTATCCAACTGTTACACTTTTATACCTTTGCATCATAAACAGGCCATACCCTGACAAGCGATCTCACCCCCTCACGGTAAAGAGACAACAAATGTTACCTTTAGTCCATAATTCCATTGCCTACATCAGATCACTGAGAGTCATTTTGTGGCAGTAAAGACTATTCAAGATAGTCTTCTAGACGTGATATATATGTACAGTAATCCCTCGCCATATCGCGGTTCACTTTGTCGCGATCTCACTGTATCGCGGGTTTTTACTTTGTACATAGAATACGTAGCGTACAGCAGACGAGTAGATGCAGGTATGGAAAACGCAGCTACGGCCGCTTGCGCTTGCGCTAGCCATACTGCCTTGTGGATGCACGATCCCGTCAGATCTCAGAAGCTAAGTGAAGTTAGGTCTGGTCAGTACCTGGATGGGAGACCGTGAGGGAACACCAGGAAGCCTGGGTGGATGCAGTGTGAGAGTGAGTGGTTGGTGGTGGTTGGAGGGGCTGATGGAGCAGACTGACAGCCTGGCCTCCATCAGTCAACCCCAGGACAGCTGTGGCTACATATGTAGTTTACCACCATTGAGTATGGAGTGAATGAATAATGGAATGTAAAGCGTCTTTGAGTGTCAAGGAAAGCGCTACATAAAACCAATGCATTAGTATTATTATTAGTCGGTCGCTAATTGATTGGCGGTGATCAAAGCCAGTGTCTATAAGAGTGTGGGAAAGGTTAATACCAGTGTGGGGAGGGTTTATAAAGCCTTAATATATAAATAAATAATAAAATAAATATAAGGTCGCTACTTTGCGGGTTTCGTTTATCCCAGGGGGGTTCTGGAACCTAACCCCCACGATAGATAAGGGATGACTGTACAGCACAAACAAACAAAGGACTGTCATAGCTCCTCCTGTGTATAAAGACTATGTGTTCTAATTCTGAAAATATCACAAGGCAGTAGCATAATGCATCATTCTTTACTGGTTCAACAGAATCAGCTTAAGAAATGCTGTGTTTTCATGGCAAAATCTGCTGGGTCAAAAATAAACATACAGGAACGCTAATAATGCTGCCTTCCGGTCGAGGCAGATGGCTGCCTTCCCAAAGCCCGGCTCTGTCTGAGGGTTTTTTCCTGTCCTTCCTGGTGAAGGGGAAGGTTTTTGATTCCTTCCCACTGTTGCCAAGGGCTTGCTCAAAGGGAAAGGCTTCTCTGTTTAAAATTTGGGAGGCCTTTACCTTACTATGTAAAGTGTTATGAGATGTCATATGCTGTGAATTGACATAAATAAGACTGATTTTAATTAATATTTGTTTAAACACTTTTTGGCCATTTTTACCAAAACTAGGCACTTTTGGTAGCGTTCACAAGCTTCTAGTTGGATCTTTGAATGCTCCTCCTGACAGAATGCTTACGGTTAAATTCCATTTATTGGCTTTCTGACAAAGGCTTGTTTCTTCATCTCAGGTTCTTTATGGAATTTAAGTCAGGAGTTTGAGGCAACAAGTCTAAACCCTTTGGGGTCACTGTCTTGTTGGACTGTCCAACTGCGTTGAAGACCCAACCTTCTGGATGATGATTTTAGGTTTACCTGAAGAATGTGGACGTACTCTTCCTGCATTATTCCATTTACTTTGTCTAAAACATCAGTATCACTGGCAGCAAAACAGCCCCAGAGCATGATACTTCCACCACCATGCTTGACAACAGGTTTGGTGTTCTTGAGGTTAAAGGCCTCTCCTTCTCTCCTCCAAACATACTTCTGCTCATTGTGGTCAGTCTTTGTTCCATCTGACCTTAGAACTTTCCTCCAGAAGGCCTTTTCTTTGTCCATGCGATCAACAGCAAACTGCAGTTGAGCCTTAAGGTGCTGCTTCTAGAGACAGTGCCTCCTTCTTGCAGCGTCTCAGCCCATGGTGATGCAGCAGCTTCTAATTCATTCATAGCAAACCTGCTTTTCAGTGCTTCTTGGTTGACTCTTGACCATCCTGACCGACTGTCTCTCAGCAGCAGGTGATAGTCTGTGTTTTCTTCTTGATCGTGGCAGTGACACAACTGCACCATGAACTTTAAGTGACTCATTCAAGTCAATGATTTGTTGTTTTTTCTTCAGATCTTTGCCGAGCTCCTCAAACTTCCCCACTGTGGTTTCTGTGGCTGAGTCTAATGGATGAATCGAACGAGTCCTATTTAAATGGGCTCAGAGGAGTCGCAAGCTGTCAGTTGGAGTCACCGACAAGAAACGAAGAACGTTTAATTAACACAACTTTCTACATCACTAAAACTGATAATTCAGGTTGTGTATGTATATTTTCAATCCAGCAGATTTAGTCATATTTCTAGAAGACCCAATGAATAATAAATCTAAAAAAAAAGCCTAAAACTCATGGGTTTTAAACGATTCCATCATAGTAAATTCAGAGTTATAAGGCTGCCATGACATACATGGTCTTTACCAGCATATGTGTTGAGAAATACATGAACATCACAACATTGCAGCTGCAAAAAATCTTTATCAACTAAATCTATTATTCATTGTTTTCAACAGGATCCCTGCCTGTGCAACAAGACATTTTCCAATACATAGCGCCTGAAGTGGAAACCAAACCACACTGTTTAAAATTCTAATACCTGCTCAGTCAGCTCTGTTCCCCCCACATACCTTCACCTCTCTGTGTCTTCCCTGCCTACTACACGGCATCTGTGCACATGAAAAGCAGAGTTATGACCCAATTGAAAGTCTCCGGCATCTATCTGGTGCAAGTCCTGAATTCAGTAGCGCTCGTGTGCAACAGGCGACAGCCAGTAAACAGTAAATAACCGAGCTGCGTCTCAGTATTCATGTGCCGAACCGTGCCATTCCTCACCTACAGTACAAAGATGCACTTCATCTTTAAAGAACTAGTTCAGCGGGCGCACCTAAAATTAACAGCAGCCCCCGAGATGGTTTGCATTTTATTCTGCTGTGCTAAAGGAATGAATGATGCGGCGAAAGCATTCAAAGATGCAAATGAATCCTCGTGTGGTATTCACGCTTTGGTTCTGCCGAGCCAGAATGACCCTGGGTAATAAAAAAAAACACATTAGTAAATACAGTGATTCTTTATTTACTGAGATACTCTTCCCCTCTGGAGCTTTCCATGGTTATAGCCTGGTGCCACCCAAACCACAGAAGCTCTATATTCAGGACACTGTAAAATACCAGTAGTGACGATTGTAAGGTTTCTCAGCGGCAGCAGTAGCAGCTTAACAACAGCTCCTCTAAATTGTCCTAACCTGTCTTTGTGCCGCAAGATCCAGTATGATCTGTGGCTTACACAGCTCCGACAGTCACTGATCCTTCTATCTCTGTGTAGCATTAGGCGGACCAAAGAAAGAAAAAAGAGAGAGAGAGAGAGAGAGAGCAAACCTGAAAGGAATCAGAGTAGTGGCCCAGCTTCATTTTCTTTACGGGACATAAAGAACATGGAGTTTCATTACAAATAGCCATTTCATCAATTTATTTTATTTTTATTTCATATTTTTACTGTTGCTTTCCTTTTAAATCACACTGGTAATTCTGACCTGAACACCACAGGGTTAATAAGACTTAAATTAATAAAATGCAACTGGAATGCAAGGTAAAATGTGTGAGGTAGTACCATTAGAGTTCAGGTAGCACTGCAAAAGGTGAACTGGCCTTTAAGCATGAAATGGGTAGGATTTTCCTGAACGATGTTTTGATGTCACACCGATCAGCCACAACATTAAAACCACTGACAGGTGAAGTGAATACCATTGATCATATTGGTACTATGTGGTGTTCTGATGCAAAACCTTGGATTTTGACATCCTTGTTGATGAGACTTAGACACCCAAATAAACATTGTCCCACAACAAACACACTCCCTCATGCTAATGGAAATCCCAAATGTCCCTGTATGAAAATGCACCCCACCACATGGAAACAACATCAACCAATCAGGAACATGTTGAGGAACATGACAATGGCCCAACATGTTGATCTGACCTCCAAACTTCCTACACCCCATTCTGATCAAGTGTCAACAGGATGCAGTGGAACAAGTTGGATTGACAGAGGCCCCACTGCACAAGCCAGAGTACCCAAAGGATCCAGTGCCAACGTCCTGGTTCCAGACCCCATAGGACACCCTGAGAGGTCCTCTGGTCCCAATGGCTCAAAGCATTTTTGACCACATAAGGTGGGCCAACACAATATTAGGCAGGTGGTCATAATGTTATGCCTGAAAAGTGTATATTCATAGGACATGGATATAATAAAGCTGAATATTAGTTTACATAACCTGGCTAACCTGTGATTACAACGTTAATATACAGCTTTGAAAATAATCGTTACACTATTATGTCCCTTTCTTGGCGGTTCTTGACGGGACACTGCTGCATTTCCTTGGAACAGACAGATGTTTCGGTGATCCAGGGCTCAGGTGGCAGAGCAGGTTGTCCGCTAATCAAAAGGTTGACGGTTCGATCCCCGGCCCCATTTGTTGAAGTGCACTCGGGCAAGATGCTGGGTCCCAAGTTGCTCCTGATGGTTTGTAAGTGTGTAAATGAGTGAAGGAGAAACACGATGTAAAACTCTAGCTGAGGTTAAACCCCTAACCCTACTTAACTTTGGACCATTTACCACTGATTCCAAGGCGGTCGGCTAATAACTCTCTCGCTGTATCCCTCTTTGTGATGTCTGCCTTTTCATCATCTCACAGTTGTCTTCTTTTAGGCATTGCTGACAGATAATTTAGTTTGGATTAGCTGTTGACTTTGCATGCACTGCTTAAAGTGGCTACATAACGAGAATTTTGAATTTTGAACAGCTTCAAAATGTCATGTTTTTACACATGGGTTTACTGCATGTGCTTAATTATTATTATTATCATTATTATCATTACAAGACCTTTTCATGTCTTTTCGGAGGTGCTGTAATTATTTAACAACTATGATTAAAGCTCGAACAAAATGACCGATGTTGAAGGCCCATTGTGCAAAAAGCAGGAGGTGGGACACTGATTGTTTTTCGAAAGCTACATACGTTTCGGTGAGAAGCGTGCGAGCAGCAAGTTTGACAAATGAGACACGACTGATGCGAAAAGACCAAATATTTAGCAGAGGAAAAAGAAAAAAAAAATAAAAGCAACAAGAAAAAAAAACTGTGCTGCACTTTTCAAATAACCAAGAAACCTTTTATCTATTTATCATACATCTCCGCAATTTGGTAAGATTAACCGTAATTATTCCCTTTCGGCAACTTTTGGTGGATTTGAAGAATTAGCAGGCCTTAAATTACATGGTAGGAAATGTTCCGCAGCAAAAAGGCCACGGCTACGCCTCCTCTTTAGCTCTCCCCCTAATCACCGGGACTCTCGACAGTGAAGCGCGGAAATGCTCGGCTTTAACGAGCTCCGACTGTAACGTCTGCGGCTTCCACTTAAAGCGATGTGTCATCAAGAGATATTCTCCCAGACAATTCAGAGACAAAACATATCGCACCATTATCGCTCCCTAAACAAAGTGTGACGACTGTAATTATTCCGTTTCATTTGCACCCCCCTCACTGCCTTTCTTTATACACTTTTACAGATTGTGCTCACGACACGCAGCCCCCTTCATCCGCACAATGCCAAACAACAATAACAAAAACAGGACGGAAAGCTTGTAATGAAACTGCAGGGCTACAAGAAAATCCAAATAAAGGCAGCCATTTTGATCAGGTTGTTGTGATGCAAAGCTGTCGCAACCAATAACGCATTAATGACCAATAACGTACATAATACCGTTTTTACATTTGTAAATAAGTCTTCATGTTCTATGTTGTATATTGGAACTAAGTGCCATTATAGAGCCAGTCCAGTGATTTAGATCCAGTTTGAAGTGACGACTGAATCGTTTTTCCTTGAGTAATGTTTGAAAAAATGTTTTAATAAAATGCTTTCCAAGAAAAATAATGTGGTAAATTCATTTGACAGTGCAACATCCAACAGAGACACTGAAATGGAATGATGAATTTACATTTCTAAGCATCTATCATTCATCCATAGTCATTCATAGTCATTCTGGGCAACTCCATCGAAGGCGACCGGTTCATGCATGTCAAGACTAGACTGGGCTAGTCTGACTAGTCGGTGGTAAATCCAGGTATTTACCCTCTGTGGAGGAGTTTGCAAAGACCAGCGGTGACTAACAGTCTTTAGTGCTCCATGATGGAACGACAGTCGCTGGGGTTGTCATTAGGAGTCACATGAGTCCAATCGACAGCAACACTCGTCAGAGTTGTTCAAGTCACACTGGGCCATTTGCGAACGACTATGGTTCTTAGAGGTTAAGTTGCTGAACCTCCTGGGTAGAGACCAAAGGGTGGCATTGTAATACATATCTAAGCAAATAAACAATATTCTAAATAAAGATTCTGTACAACAAATAATTGTCAAGTTGGCTCTTACAACCATAATTAAGAAGAGTGAGAACTACATAAATGGTAAATGGTCTGCACTTATATAGCGCTTTTCTCTACCTTAGTGGTATCCAAAGCGCTTTACAATGTGTTTCCCATTCACCCATTCACACACCAATGGCGACAGAGCTGCCATGCAAGGCGCTAATCTACCATTGGGAGCAACTTGGGGTTCAGTGTCTTGCCCAAGGACACTTCGGAGGGGCCGGGGATCGAACCGCCAACCTTGCGATCAGTGGACAACCCGTTCTACCACCTGAGCCACAGCCGCTGGATATGACCACTATGCCATCCACTAGACCTATTTTTGAAGAGCAAACTGCACAAAAACTGCAAAAACAATCTTTTATTTCCAAGAAATGCAGCCCTGTTGATGTATTATTATACTATCGGCTGCAGTCATTACATTTTCAAAGGACTTTTTTAATGATAAGCCACGAGGCCTTGCTACGAGGTCTTTATTTTTTTCCTAATAACATGCTGTAGATTTGCTGTAGAATTCCAAATCATTTTTGCTGAGTGAGTTCAGAAGAATCAGGGCATTCCTAATTACCTTAACATCATCTTATCTTGTCTTTGGCGTAGGCTGCACACTGTACAGAGAATAGGTTCACCCATGATGGAACAGTGTAATGACTGCAGCCCCCGACTGGCAGTCAACACTGTAAAACACAGACATCAGAAGTGGAACATCCTTACAAAACACTATGGGACCAGAAAAAGGGGACAGATATGCATGTAGCACTGATAAACTGGGGGAACTTTTTACTGCAGCATGTAATTAAATTCTTCCTGTGCAAAATAAAGATAAGGATTCCATTAGCCCCTTAAAACATTCTGGGATAATGGATTTCTGTGGTTGATGGAGCACCTCATGTGGGACAGGTGGGATTTACTCCCAGACTCGACTCAGGCAGACAGACAGGCACTGCACCCAACCACAGGAGCCAGCGCCGACATTTGATGCACCATTGGCACCAGAGGCAAATGAGATTACAGCAGGGGGAATGGAATTGACTCTCTCCTTGACAGATTTACAGATCCCCACTGGATAGAATACAGGCAAAAAGGCTGTAAAACCCATCATCTGTGGGGTGAATTACACACAGCTTGGAACAACTTGTTTGGTTTAGGAAATCCACACACCAGCCTCTTTTGATTTACCTGCTCTCCCGCCCCTCACTCACCCGCCCGCCCCCCTAACTCCTCACCCAGCGCCCAGGAAGCGTGCTCGAGATGGGGGCGTTTTGCCGCGGCCGTGATTCAGGGGATCTCATCTTTTCATCAGTTTGTTAAATTGCTGCGTCCTTGGCCTTTGATCTATTAGCTGATTATAATGGAATAATAAGTGTACGTCACGAGACTTAAAAGATGACCGATTTCTCTGTCGGCCAAATATGTAGAATCTGAATACGAGCATCTAAGACCGCTGGTGCCTCTTGTTCCCAGAGCAATAACATGTGGAGGTCAAATGTAGCTGCACAGTCGATTCAACAATAAAAGTGTCTTTGCTCCGCTCTGGGAATTGTGAGACAAACTGTAAAGACAGTGCATTAAATATTTAACCATCTCTAAGCTCACTTTGCAGTCGGTCCTTCCCTTTTGCTCTACGTTACAATAACACACACATGCATGGTGGTCAGATCTAAAGGCAGAGCCAGCGTAATAAAGCCACCTTGTATGTCCGTATAGGGGAGATGGTTATGCATCTCACATCTTTTCAGTGCAGATCATAAAAATTCAAGTGCTGATTTATTTTATATAGGGCCGAGCTGCATTCTGGAACACTACTGATATCAAACTATGCTACTTTGATGGGTACCAGAATTACAAAACACAGGCAGCTATTACCTTGATCATCGAAAACAAAAACAACGACTAATACGCGCATTAATGAAATGAGCAAAATGTGAAAAAGCTCCGCGGCAGTAACGCTGAAGAGTCGTCGCGGAGTGTATTATTCATGACGTTAATTGAAAAAACGCTTTGCCTCCGTTTATTCAAGCAAACTGAATGCTTAAATGAGTGTGAGGCTTTCATCAAAGATACCGAGGAGAAAGGTAGAACACAGAGGAAGCGGCGGCGGTAATCAACAAAACAATGACAGATTGTTGTCATTGTCGATGACTATGGGATTCATTATAATTCACGGGATGCATAATTCATATGCATATGCTCATTGCAATTATATCCCAATCAAATACCCTTGATTCACGAGATTCCCGGCAAAGGGCTGCATGCTTGCTGAAGACATGTCTTTCCTGAGCAAATTTCAGATGTGAATGAACAATCTTTACAGCGTGAATCATGGGAAAAGGGCTGCGATTGCCAAGTGAATGCAAGCTTCCGAAAATATAGCATATTTGTTGATTTAAAGGACAGTTTTTTGGACATGAGTAGGATCGTCTAGTACTGAGTGGAGACGTGTGTTTTTGGTTGTACTGCCAATTAGTTCAATGTTATCACAGTAGTTCTATTGTATTCAGTTACATGCATTGAACCACAGTCAGAAACAAAAGTCTAGAAACATTGATCTGCTATTGACGTGAGGTAAAAATATCACCAAATCCATCAGCTTGGTAGTGATGGGAATTACAGAGCTTTAGAAAGAGCCGCATCTTATGGCTCTGTTACCTTTCAGAAGAAGTTCTTTTATTCCTTTATCGCTGGACAGCAGCAGGTTAGGACCAACCCCATTCATGCAAATGTCCGAGAGACCGGCTGAAGTTGCACCACTGGTTAGCCAAGTGCTAGGAGTTTCCCAATCATACACAACTCCGCCATAGTCAAAGTTTTTACTTACTTTACTTACCCATGGCCTCATGTACGCATAATTCTCTCCTTGTGGGAAACACTCCAAGAAAATTTGGGCAAAATGATAAAAAGAGCTTTCAACTTGGATCCCTTTGATTGTATTAAACAGTCATTAAAAAGAACTGGATCTTTTGTGAGCATAACATTACTAGTAGGGGTTGACAGAGTTGGATTTTTAAATACCTATACTAGTACTTAGTTGTTGAGGGTGGAATATTGCTCAATTCCACGCCGAAGTTAGCATGTTTCTACATATATTCTATCAGGAACTGGGAAAAAATTAGACCAAAAATCTAAAATATTCTAAAGAAAAAGATCCGTCATCGACCAAGCTGATAGTGAGCTACAAGCTGAGGATCACCTCAAGTCTTTACAGTCAACATGCTGGAAGTTCTGAAGGATCAATGAGAAAAATTATTCTTAATTTAAGTAATTTCAGTCCCCAGTTTTTGGTGTTAAATGAACCCCACTAACAAAAAATCCTTAAAATGAACCTCATTAAGGCTCATGTTTGTCTTTTGACTTACATACAACTGAGATGGAGCGGCCACACTGTCAGGATGAGCGACGTCAGACGACCAAAACAAGTCTTCTACTCCCAACTCAAAGAAGGCAAACGGAGCAGGTCCTCAAGACGTCCTTAAAGCCAACATGAAGAAATGCAACATCGACCCCAACAATTGCGAAGATGTCGCACGAGACAGACCGCTCTGAAGAGCCAAAATCAGACAAGGAATAGAGACCTTCCAAGCCAAGCGATGCGTGGAGCTGGTAGAGAAGGATGGGAAAAGAGAGGAGAGAGAACAACAACCGAGGGCAACCTTGCCGCCCGGAACGACATGCTGCAACCGGAACTTCAGGGCAGGAATCATCAGCCACACGAAGACTCACATGAGACGACGTCAAGCTACAAATTGCGACTACGAAGAAGGACTTCATCCTCGACCTCAAGGGAACGCCACGACATAACTTGTTTTACCAAGTGTGCTGTATCGTCTCAGTTAAATGAGGGCGGCTCCGTATGCATTTTTGCTTGTCTTGACAAACACTGATGCGATCTACTTCGTACTTTGCGCATCATTTCCAGACCTAGGAAAGTGCATTGTTGAGTTTGAAGTTTAAATGAGGCGTTCAAGAAACATAACGAGGAACTTTAAAAATCAGTCTGTGACTACAGTAAGACTGGGACTCGTTGACGTAATGACATTCACTATGACAACAAAACACTGCAAACAAGCCTGTGCTTGGAGATTCCTAAATAATGCAAGTATGAACCCTCAACAATGATCATCTAAGGTCTGGGAGTGTTTTAGACAGAGAGCCAACAATCTGCTGCTCTGTAGGCACTGCGAACTGGAAATGACTGAGTGTTAGTGCTAAATTTAACATACAGAAATGCTGAAAACTTGATGTTTGCTCAGCTTGGATGTGTTTCACTGACCTGGCTGACCTCTGAGTCTTTATAGCAAAGGAAAGCAAAGTGCTTGGCGAGATCAAGGATGGTGACTCGAGCTTCTCTGTGGAGGATTTGCTCAAGCTGTTCCATTGCACACCAGAACTGTTGCTTTCTTAATAGCCCCTCACATCACTGCCTAAAGATAGAGATGGCCAAGTCTCCATTTTCATACTGCCATTCAATGTGGCAGTTTGTCTTTTCTTTTTCTTCATCCACGCCTCACCGTTCAGCCTCAAAGGTTTTCTTCTTGGCTTTTCTTAAGAGGTTGCTGCTGTCAAAGTGGTTCCCACATGCATGTGATTTTCAATCCTTCTGCCAGACATAAATTTGAACAAATGTGTCTCCATTTGCGGCGCTGTCTTCAGGTGCATCATTCAGCCGGGGGAACAAGCTTTATAGAGGTGAATAGACTGCCAGTCGCAGCAATCATCCTGTTTGTTTAGACTGATCATATGAGCAGTGATTTTGCAATTTCTCAGCCGAGGCAAGAGCCGATTGCTGTTTGTTTGCGTGTCAGCGAGAACTTGTGGGAGAGGTGGAGCGTCGGCACAAGAAGAACCCGTTAAACGCCGAGGAGGATCTCGACCGCTTTCGTCGAAATTGCAGGACGGGGCACGGGTCTCGGCGGAAGATGAGCGTTCTTCCAGTTTTCAAAATGACACAAGTGGGCCTTTGAAATGATAAACCATTCTCATGAGCGGAGAAATAATAATTAGATATTTTCTATGAAAACACAAAAGGCACGTTTTGTTATTCGCCGAGGTTAAAAGCAAAGCACATAAAAAGCAAAGACATGAAGGTTCGCACTTATCAGCAGACATGAAACAACAGATAAAATGCACCTCTGCCGCCAGAATGCCTTCCTGCAGTTAAACAAACACATAATTACTCGCCTGATACATTACCAGAGCTGCCACTAATTTTCTGTCATTACTCCATTGATCCAGGCTCTCCAGCTAAACATGAACCTCACATTTTCTACTGCTGAACTGATTTGAAACAGAACAATTGTCTGTTAGTAATTACCTCTAACTTAAAGACATTTACACATAAACAATGCAAACAGCCCCCAGTCCACAATAATGGCTCAGATGATTGCTTGGGAATAGTTATGACAGAGCAATTTAACCTTTTTTTTTAAACTGAGAGAGGTTTGACAGAGGAAATGTAAGAACTGTGCTGCCAAAATATTCAGTCTTGATGAGCACCATACTGCCCCACAGAGGCAGAAGGCTGTAACTGCAGAAGCAATGAAGCCAGGGCTGCAAACTGACTGTCAAGACATAAAAACTCGTGTCTCAGCTTTCTGATTTATTTGAACTTATTATTTAAAGTCCTCCCTGGTCATCTATCTAACCCCTGAAACCTCACCTCTGTGTATCAAAGCTCCATATTCATCCTTTTCTCTTGAAAATGGCTTACATGCAGCTCCGCGCCATCGCTTCTCTCAACAAAGTGCACGTCTTTGAAGTCTCCGCCTCTCTCTCCACCCACCTCCACTCACCAGCTCGTCTGCTCAGACCCTGTAAAATGACTCGATGCTGCACGAAGGCAAGCTGTAATACTGGAGTGATTCAGCCTTATGAGCCCTCCTGGAGTTAGGAGGAGTCAGGCAAGGTCGCAACGTCTGGAGACGTCACACTGAGCTTCCAAATCCATCTTCGGGGAACCTGTGGGTGATGTCACAGAGGATTCGTCCAGCATCATCCTATCAGAAAGCGTTTTCACACAAGCCTACATCTTACAGGCCCTTCAGCCCTCTAATGGTCCGCATACGTTACATGTTCAATGTTACCAAAGCGTAAATCTACATCTTTTTTTTGTCCTCTATCAAATGGTAACTTCAGGAACTCATCCGAATCCAGCCCAGAATACGAATTGGACAACACGAACATCTGCAGCAACAAAGATAACAGCAGGACCGGCACCAAATGCACTAAAATTCCACCTGCTGTTAGGAAATACAAAAGGTAATGTAGCTAGGAAAATACTACTCTGCTCTCGCCAAGTGACCGTATAATATAGTGCGGTTATTTATTCTAAACCTCTGGCCATGTGACATAATTACAGTAAATAAAGCTTTTGAATCATCCTGCAGTGCGAAGGGAGTCGATCCTGCCGTGGAGACAGGAGAGAGGCTTATCTTGACAAAGAGATGTAGTTTGTGTCTGTTGCCACAAACCCAACAAACATTTCACTCAAATATTTCTGACAATGGCACTGAAGTCGGCCTTGGTATGCAGAAGAACAGCAGCGAGGGAGCTCTAGCTTGAGAATTGCGGCCTGTCATAACAGTCATTTAAATGGACCTAACACTTGAGAAAAGAGACTTTGTCACCATTCATATGCTAAATTATTAAGTGCAGATTGTAGCAATTTCCCTATGAAATGTCTCCTTTCGGGCGTTGAAGGGAAAGAGCTAAAAGCATTAGTCTTAGAGAGAAAGACGAGCTAATGAGGGTTAGTCAAGTATTGCTGCAGTCGCCTATAAGAGACCTTGGTATCAAGGTTTGAGGGTGCAGAGTTCCCTTGGGACACTGCTGTCAAATATACATGTGGAGATGGAAAATGAGGTTGCCGTCATGAGGCTGAATTAGGCCAGCTTAAATATGAATCACAAATTGGGGAAGAAACTGTCACAAACTTCCTTTGACCTGCGGAGAGGACTCTTGGTGCAACAACCTGAATCACAACACAGTGGCAGTTATTCATCTACGGGTAACCCCGAGTTACGGGATTCACATTAGAGCAGGGCGAAAAATATTTACAAATTCATTGTTCTGTGTTGAAGAGCATACTTTTGACCTGCAAATTTGACCCTGTACTAATTTTCTTAACAAGCTAAAATTAAATTGCCCAGTCCCCAGAATTTACAAAAAAAAAAAAAAAAAATCATTTCTGTAGGTTACATTACTGCCACACGATTAAATAGGTGTACAGTGATGTTGATTTACCTGTATGCTGACTTTACATGACTTATAGAAAGTTGTTCTCTGATTTAAATAGGGCGGGAAAATGAATAAACACCATGAGATGCATGTCTATGTCTATATATATGTCAGTTTCAGTGTTTTTGAAAGTTGAATGAATCAGTTTTTCTTAATGGCATTCTTGTGAGTGATTATGATTGACTACAGCTGCTGACTCCTCTCAGCCAATTGAAATAGGAGGGCAATTACTTTTCACAGGGGCCATGTTGGTTTTCAATATATTTGTAAAAAATTATAGTTTAAAAACTGCATTTTGTGTTTTGTGGGTTATCTCTGTCTAATATTCAATAAATATAAACGGTACGTGTGAGAAAGATGCAACACCCTGTCTCTGCAGTTAAATACTCAAATGCACAAGGAATGCAGAAGGGTTATAGCAGCCAGAGTTAAGTGATACAAAGACATTTAAGTCCATTGTTCTCCCACTGCTACACCTTCTGCCTTATGCTACCACTCAGTGTAAATGATGTTACATCTAGGATGCATGCGAAAACTTCATCGTACATTATCATGATTAATAACAGTGGCATCTCTGTGCCCACTACTGCCATTTCGAGGGCGGCCTCTCGAACCAACTGGGTCCAAAATACACATGCAGCAAATTAAATGACCAGTTTTGGTGATCTGGAAAAAGTTGTGTGAATCAAATTTTTCTTAGTGACATTCTTGATTATGATTGACTACAGCTGCTGACTCCTCTCAGCCATTTTAAATTGGAGGGGGCAATTACTTTTTCACAGGGATGATTTAGGTTTTCAATAAATCTTTAATAAATCATTGTTTTAAAACTGCATTTTGTGTTTTGTGGGTTATCTCTGTCGAGTATTCAATAAATATAAATGTTACGTGTGAGAAATATGCAACTATAGAAGATTTCTGTGGGGGGGCAAATACTTCTTCACGGCACTGTAGTATATAGTGTCCAACCAGTTAATTCATTATTCTTAAACTTAGCTAGACTGGACATTGTGTCAACATCTATAATACTACAAATCAGTTTTATCCCTTATAGATACAGTAGTCCCTCGCCATATCGCGGTTCACTTTTCGCGATTTCACTGTATCGCGGATTTTTACATTGTATATAAAATACGTAGCGTACGGCAGATGAGTTGATGCACGTATGGAAAACGCAGCTTCAGCTTGAGCTAGTCGGTGATGGAAGCCAGTGTTTATAAGTGTGGGAAAAGTTGATAACAGCGTGAGGAGGGTTTATTATGGCTAATGCCCTCCTATCGTCACCAATGTGGGTACATATATATTTATATGTGTGTGAGTCTATACTCGTCTACAGAGAGCTGCGTTTAATTGAGGTTTAATGTTAGCGGTCATGTCTTTGAGGACAGCTACCTAAAATAAAAATACAGATTGCAGAATATTAACCTCAATATTCAAAGTGGCAGGAACAAAATCAGGAGTTTTAAAATGTGAAGAGAAAAGAAAGGATAGAAATGATTGTGTTTAATACCTGACACAAACTGATCTATTGTGCTGCAGTGGGTTGCTGCTGAATCCAGCTGAATAAATAAAGTAAGCAAATGCTGTACTGTATATTTGTTGCAGACCACAGTCCTCCTGCCTCTCCTTATTCTCTCCAACTTCTTACATGTTAATTATCTTAGCAAACAAGGACTGAAGAGACACGCAGACAGGTATCTTAGTCACAAGACAAATACCTACAACGTGCACATGTGTACAAGTTTAGCCTTGCAAAGTGAAGGGAAGCGCTGGGTGTTCGAGCAAACCAAATCAATCTTCATTAAAAATGCCTTTTCAGGTTTCATGCAAAAAGTGGCATCTCCAGAGGCCAACTTTCCAGCAGGCACACCTTAATGCATATCTACTTGTTTAAAGTTCAAACAAAGCATCTCCACTGACCTCCCCGCTGGATTCCACCATATCCTGATAAATCACAGCGCTTCCCAATGAGATGCTAACCTTGGTTTTGAAGAATAGAAGGGAAATACTCATATGCTGAGTTGTGCCGGCGCTTATTGCAAAGCTCGGGTCAGGGCTGGGCACTTTCACTGAATAGTAGAATAGCTTCTGGCTGAATAGGAATGCTTTCAAGGTCCCAAAACAAAAGCCATAAATGCTAGCGCAACATTTCATTTATACTGCGAGTGTCAGATTTCTATGACCTATCAAGAACAATGCAAATGGTGTATGTTTCTGGGAATACATTAATGGACTAACGCCATGTTGGCAAAGACTCATATATTAATAATTTATTGTAGGATTTAAGAACTTTCTCCTGAATATTTAGGCCTGATGGGAAAAAACAAGACAATCTGCAGGTGCTGCTGATTCTGTGTTGTTCATAAATGAAAGCCAAATGGCTTGTGACACCATCAGCTACAGAACAACACCCCCCCCCATCCAATCCCAGCAGTAACAAGCTCACATTTCATACCAGACTCAACCATATTACACAGGGGTCACCGGGGTCAGCAGTGCCTGTCTTGCTCTATTGCCCGTTGTTGATAAGCAGCTTCAGAAATCTCCAACAGGGAGAAATGTTACCCTTGCTTTTTTTTCTCCCCTGCTTCTGTTTAAATTGATTTGGCGGCCCGAGCTGGCAGGATGATCAAGTGGCTCGTTAAGCAGAAGAGGAATTAGGTCTGAGTGTGTCAGATAGGAGAAAGTCGCGGCCGCCCCGGGGGCATCTGTGTGGTTTCCCATTGCACGACACCTGTGCTCTCGGAGGGAACTGTGCGAGTTCCTGCTACTGGCCAGGACATCTTTCCTCAAAGGCAAGGAGCGGGCATTCGCTGGATAGTTAGTCTGAGAAAATTAAGCTCTACACCCGAAGACATGTATGCTTGGAAAGGAAGGTCAGTTTTTGCATAAGAAAATATGCATGACTTTTACGAGAACCGATTCCATACGTTGGACCATGTGGTGGCGTATTACCACTAATGGACCTGGACCTTTTGTGCTTTCCCTTCTACATTTGTTTCCTCTAGACTCTCAAGGGTTACTAGATAAACAGAAACATGGAGGGGGCGGGGATTAATGTAATATTAATACCAGGCTGCACTACAGGTCACAGGTCTCCTGCATGGTCGATTTAGAGGAAAGAGCCTTTCTAGTACTCCTGCTCAACAAGGCAACATCCATTATGTCTACTCCGTTATTGGTAACATTAACTGTGTGGTCTATACTGGCTGCTATCTCCTAACACAGATACTGAAACAAATTCTGTCAGCAATAAAAAAAAAAAAAAACATCACCGAGACTTTTACTTCTTTAAGTCCAACAATTGCCAGACTATTTGCGCCACCGTGTTGCCAGGAAGTAAAATGAACAGACACACAAGGTGTTAGTACAGAGAAGCAAATACCACACAAGAAAGCTACCTTGCCGAGCAGTCTCCACTGAATATTTAGAGAATAATTATTCCGCTCAACTTTTCGAGCTGCAGGGCCAGAGCTCCACTGTAAATACACTTGCTACATAATTGCCCCTCTTGAAAGGGAGTATTTCTGAAGAATACGGCAAATAAACACAATGTTATCTCTTTGAAGCAAGCTCAACTTGGCGCACACATACACCATGCAAGAGAGAGAAAGAGAGGTGGCCAGACAGCAAGGACAACAATCCCAGAGTGTTCTTCCAGCTATCTGCCCTCAGATATGAACACAGAGGCAGGGGGGACGGCCAGCAGAGCCTGGTGCACAGCTATTCTAGCTCTGACACGATGTTTGATGTCAGCCCAAGATGCACAAAGGGTGAAGAGGCTCAAACCCCCAGCAGATGGGGGAAAATCCATCTCTCATAGTGCAAAGGCTGCTTTCAGAAAATTGAGTTTCACAGGAGTTATACCACTGGTTAACCAGACACCAGAAATCTAGATGGCTCGAGCAATCTATGCTAAGATTTTAGCGCAAACAGTGGTGAAGACAGGAGGGTATCAGCTATAATCAAAATGGGAATCTGTATCTGTAAGTGATAAAACTGATTTGTAGTATTATGGATGTTGACACAATGTCCAGTCTAGCTAAGTCTAACAACAATGAATTAACAGGTTAGATACTATATACTACCTTGCCATGAAAAAGCATTTGCCCCCTCTACAGAAATCTTCTATAGTTGCATATTTCTCATTTCATATTTATTGACTATTAAACAGAGATAAAACACAAAATGCAGTTTTTAAACAATGATTTATTAAATATTTCTGAAAACCTATATCATCCCTGTGAAAGAAGTAATTGCCCCCCTCCAATTTAAATTGGCTGAGAGGAGTCAGCAGCTGTAGTCAATCATAATCAAGAATGTCACTAAGAAAAATTTGATTCACACAACTTTTTCTAAATCACCAAAACTGGTCATTTAAGTTGCTGCATGTGTATTTTGGACCCAGTTGGTTCGAGAGGCCGCCCTCGAAACAGCAGTAGTGGGCACAGAGATGCCACTGCTATTACTCGTGATAATGTACGATGAAGTTTTCCGCATGCATCCCAGATGTAACATCATTTACACTGAGTGGTAGCATAAGGCAGAAGGTGTAGCAGTGGGAGAACAATGGACTTAAATGTCTTTGTATCACTTAGCTCTGGCTGCCATAACCCTTCTGCATTCCTTGTGCATTTGAGCATTTAATTACAGGAACAGGATTATGTCATTGGGATAAAAAGGAACCACACTAAACTAGTTTAAAGCAGATTCAGCGTTTGTTCATGTTAACCATAGTCAATGGAGTTAGTTATGGAGTTCCACAGGGTTCCATGCTAGGACTGATATTATTTACCTTGTACATGCTAGTTTAGACAATATTATCAGGAAACACTACATAAATGTCCATTGTTACGGAGACGACACCCAGATATATTTAGCTATGCAGCTAGCTAGTCAAGCTTCAGGCATATCTTAAGGACATAAAGGCCTGGGTGATGTAATTTTCTTAATTTAAATTCAGACAAAACTAAAATTACTGTTTTCAGCACACAACATCTCAAAAACACACTAACTAACCAGATAGAATGGCATTGCCTTGGCCTCCAGTTCTACTCTGAGGAACTATTTTACTTGCGCAGTATTGTCAAAATCCAGAAAATCCCGTCTCAGAGCGATGCTGAAAAACTAGGCCATGCATTTGTAACACCCTCACCCCAACCGGTGGAGGCAGATGGCCGCCTACCCTGAGCCTGGTTCTGTTGGAGGCTTGCTTGTTTGTTGTTGCTCAAAGAGAATCCAATGGAAACTTTGGATTTGTCTCCGTTTAAAATGCGCATGGTCTTCAACCTTACTATGTGAAGTGCTTTAAGATGACATATGACTTGGCGCTACATGAATATAAATGAACTGAATTCCTCCGATAGAGATTCCGGAAGCTGAACCCGAGTCAGCGCTGCCATTGCATAACATTAGAAAGCACATGCCACTTAAATAGCCTCTATGCTGGGATTTACTATGAAACCCTGCTGCACATGAACAACTTTAAACCTTTAAACTTCCTTTCCGTTCAAGTTCACCGTTTCGTTGACAGTTAATTTTATTTGACTTTTTAAATGCAAAAGTGCACAATGGCTTCTTAGATTAATTTCAATATGTGCATTTTAGCTTCCATTCACTCAGCGCACACACAGCCACATTTAGCTGCTGAATGGACCTTATTCTTTGTATCGCAAAGTATTATTCTCCAGACCTGTCCTGATAATTAAAGCTGTAAGAGAGATGATGGTGCAGCAAATTAAGAACTTTTAATAACCCCATGGAACTTGATATGCCATTTGGAAATGGACTTGAGGGCGATTATTTGAAATGTTACTGTAAGGTTCAGACACAGAGAATTAGAATAATCAGCAGAATTCAACAGTTCATTGAATGAGATCTATTGTAAGTAAATTCACAATAGAAGATATGTTACTGCCGCTGTAGTGTGGATGAGGTTTTCCCTTATTACTGACACAATGGGCTGAGACTAGTAACAACCTGAGCACCTGGGCACAACAAGAAGAGTCAAAAAAAACTATTTTAAACCATGCTCTCTTCAGAATTCCCTCACCATGCAACACAGTTCTCACAGTTTCCACATGCATTCGCTGCTGCCAGCTTAGCCATATAAATTTCACTGCATGGGGTAGCCACTTAATCTTAGTAGATGGGAAATGATGGGAGCCAAATGAGCCATTATACCGTCTAATGGTCGTAACTATGAGCACACCAACATCATGACGGCTGAGGTTATCCGCCTGACAAGGACTAACGACACAGTTCAAGGACAGTGCAATTAAAAGGACATCTTAATCAGCTGCATTTATGCATGCCATAGTTGAGTAAGCATGGATGGTATGCAAATACGATTCTGCTAGGAGCGTATTAAAAACACAGGATAAGTAGGGGAACTGCAGCGATCATCGAAATCCAAACATCTCACCACAAGATGATATTTAAAGCTGCAACGCTAAAAAAAAAATCATTACAGTGACGTACAATTTCAAAAAAGAATCTATTCCATGGCATAATTTACAGATGTATGTGGTGAACTATCAAGGATGCATTTCAACACCCCAAACATACACGTCATCAGTAGTCATTACACAGTGAATTTCCTAGGGGAGGTCACACATGTTGCAGAGATAACAAGCTCTCCTCACTGTCTCTGCCAGTAATCATGCATAAACCACAGCACATCTACCTCTGGGTAGTGCATCTGATACCCAACACTGGGCTTTTTATTTCCAGCTTTAGAGGAGAAGCAGACACTGCAATCCTTGTTTGACAAGGAAGCCAGCTTTGGCTGTCAAAGCTCAATGGCATCGCACATATAACATCTATCTTTTATTGCTTGCAGAAACAAGAAAGGAGAACGCTCTCTCTGAGTCTCTTTTTCTTTCCTAGGCATTCTCAATAAGCTAAATACATGCTCCTTTTCCCATAACCTTGGCCCAATTTATTTCTTTCTCCCTGCTTTGCTCGCTCCTGGCATTTCCAGCAGGGTGAGAGGTCACACTGGTGCTCAATTAAAAATATGAAGTTATGTGCAATCTCTCTGCAATCGATCCAAAAACAAAGTCAGCCCAAGGTGACGCCCAGCACCCTGCAGTTGTGTTTCATAATCATGCTAGTCTTTTCTGAGCTGATCACAGCTCCTTCCAAGTCAGTGAGCTGGTATGATCCCTGGCAGCACTGTCAATATGAAGGATATCTCTACGACAATTACCTTACACAATGTCTCATTAGATTGTACTTCGACTTCCTGTTCTTTCAATTTAAGGATCTTTTAATCATTTCCACTTTTTTTTTTTGGGAAAATGATTTGCAGTGCTGCATGTTTTGCTGTACATTAATGAAAATGATTTGAATTCCATCGCGTGGCAGGGAGTGTTGAGGATGTCTTTGAAGAGATCAAAGAGAAATATGTCATCAGAAGGAGAGATGGCAACTTGTGCAAGTTGGTGGGTGGTTGAGCATGGCGAGCCTCGGGTTGCTGATGGATCACAGGGGCCGAGGTTTGTCCCCTCCAGACACATCCCAACAACACAGCCACCGCCTCGGTAACTAATTGAATTTGATGTCCCTTCCCTGGTAAAGGTTTCCTGCCAGACAGATATCAGCCCAGCTTTTTCCTCTGTCCCATTTACTTGAAACAGTTCCCCCCGTACACAATCATTAGTCGATATGGAGAATGCGGGTGGGGTAAGTCAAGGTGACGGAGACACAAATTACAAATTCAAGGTGCATAGCAACACAGGCGGCCATTTCGCAGATGAGGAACTTCTTGTATGTCAGAAAGTCATCAGGGGCTGCTGCTGCTGCTGCTGCTGCAATAGATCGTTGAACTCAGCCATGCAGAGGAAAGTCACCAGTGCTAAGTAACAGCTCCACGAACTACAAAGGTCACTGGGACTAAGTGCACACGAGTAAGGACAGATGGATGTGATGCTGAGGTTTATTGTCTTATCATTAAACCAAGTGTTGGGCCCTCAAGGAAAAAGGAAGCTTGGTATTAGAAAAAAAGGGCCACAGGTTTAATTATGACAATGACTGAAGACACATGTAAAAGTCTTCCACACATCACTGGAGTCGAGGTCTGCCCTCTGTAATACATACTTCGACTATCAAATTGGTCTAGAAATGTTCATATAATACAGTACACAAGTACTCTGCGAGCTCTTTATGTGTTGAAGGATTTCACTTTTGGCTTTGGAATGAAGAGGATGCCTTCTAAAAAACAGCTAGATTAACATATTAATACTCCACGACATTTGCTCTTTCTCCTGTTTTGCCAATAGCGGATCATTTTGTTCCACCATTCAACGGTAATTACTGTAAAACCATTCTGTTACATGAAAGGGGGGAAAAAAAAGCCCCGAGGCATGGCGCCTTTGTTCAACATTTACATAACAGCACCTCATTACAATCTCAAACTGTAAATCAGAAATTCCTCGTGTCTACACAGACCACAGCCACTGCAGGATCCATCAAGACCCTTTAGCTCGTTATGTCATCGCTGTGTGTTTTTTTTTTACTTCGGACAAATATTCAATTAGGAAATGAGACCCACCATATGGCACACTGGGCTGTGGACAGTCCGCCTGACATCACCGCACTCTTTAATTCATGGTTTAGCGATGTCCATTGGCCACACATTGACCTAAGGCTCCCCAAACCAAACAAGGATTGGCCATTAGAATGATCTGCTGGACAGTATTCTGCATCACTGGCCTACTCTTGATCTGTTTAACTGATTCTTGACATGCAGATTGAGCTCTTCAGTGGCACAGCTTTAACCTGGATTAACGAAGGATAGCTGAAGCAAGAGATTCTCAGCAACCTGCTATGTCATGGAGGCTAAAATGTAGAATTCAACCTGTGAGTTTTGGTTTCTGGTCTCACTTATTCCCCATTGGACGTGATAAATATGTCGCCATCAAGTCAGAAGCTAATCGTTTTTGCAAAATCTCTTGGCAAAAAGAAACAGATCCAAACATCAGAGACCAGGGAAAAAGGGTAAAATCATTAACCAAATTGTCGAGTGTTTCAGCTTAGACCTTCTGTATTGATTTTTTAATTTCAGTTACGCTCTCGGCTTGGCTCTGCCTGCGCCATAAAAATAATGCTTGGCTCAACAACAAAGAAATGAACACAACAGTCATCAGCGGTTTTAAGTTAGGATGACTCCTAGGGAGGTTTTCAACCAACAAATTGCATTGAGTTTGGGAAATTAGCCTTTCCTCTACAATGGATTCCTCTACAATAGATGTTAAGAGGAGGGAACTTGAAACCCGAGAGCCAAGGCAAAGAACAACCCAGGTATGAAGGCAGTTTCACTGAGTTACCTCAACTTGAATTTAGATTTAAATCGACTAAAAGTGAAATTTAAAAGTCTAAATTACACACAATGTTCGTTTAACACAAATACCAACATTGTTATGTCTAATAACTTGCCAATAATGTAACGAAGTCTGTGAGCCAATAATGTGCATAACACTAAATAAGTGTTCATGTTCTATGTTGTATATTGGAGTTAAGTGTCATTATAGTGCCAGTCCAGTTATTTAAATTCAGTTTGAAGTGAGAATCGTTTTTCCTTGAGAAATGTTTGAACAAAGTCTTAATGAAACACTTTCCAAGAAAAAAAATGTGGTAAATTCATTTAACAACGCAACATCCAACAGAGACACTGACATGAAATGATGAATTTACATATCTAAGCACATAAATTTTAGAGATTTTGTACGACAAATAATTCTCAGACTGGCTCCTACAGCCATCATTAAGGAGAGTGAGAGCTACATGGGACGTATCCTTGATGAATGAATATGATCACTATGCATCCAATAAACCTATTTTTGATGAGCAAACTGCGGAAAAACTGTAAAAAAAACACATAGATTTATTACATTACCAGCTGTAGTTATTACATTTTCAAAGGATTGTTTTAATGCTAGACCATAAACGTGTTAGCTTATTACATTATTGGTGGTATGATATCTGTGAGAATCATGTCCATGTGGTCCCTTAGATTCAAAGCCAACCTTCAGTGTCTTTATTGATTTCCATTCTGGTGTTCATGCAGGTGAGAGGAGCTTTTGTCCCATCACAGGCAACTGCGTTATTCGTCTAACCCCAGTCGTACCTGAACCACAGTTTATTTTTTACAACCGTAATCGCTAAACAAAGCTTTGTCACTGAGTATAATGTGTGTTTTTGTCGAATCGCCCAATATCAGTGCTCTTGTCTGCTTTGGTGACGCTGTTGTCTTCCCAAATCTGAACAATTTATCCAGCGATTACAAAAAGTTTGGACCAGCACTATCGTTTAAAATGAGCAAAACAGACATCCGACGAAGTTGTCAGACATTATTATGAGGAGCTACTATGCTGGTGGTTTGGACTGGAGCCTGTCAAGCTCAAAATACATGGGACAACTCCAAGTGGCAGGTAAACACAGGAATACAGTTACTCTTCGCCCCAGCCGGAGCACACGAAGAGAACAGCTTCATTGCGGCTCAGCCTGCATTGAAGCCGGACATCTCAGTTCCATACAGTGTTTGTGACAGTGACATGACAGCATTCTTTTACGGCTCCCTTATATTTCCCTACAGTGACAGCAAAAGGAATGGAGAGGGCTGCCAGGAATCATGGAGAGGAATCCCTGTCAAGCGTTACCCCGAGGCTTCCCCTCCCTCGCGTCAAGACAGATAACCACTGGAACCTCATGGGGAAAGAGAGCGCAGCACAGAGTCAGACAAAAAAAGAGGCTTGGGAGGCTAGATTATGTCATTTTCTAGATTAGATAGCACGCCCCGAGTGTCTGTTTTTTTATTTATTTACTGTGCAAAGTGTATAAAATGAGGAAAAGACCGAAGACAGACATGTGAAGATAGGGGTATTGTATTTTTGCATCACCTTATACTACTTTGTGTGATAATGGAGCAGGTTATTTTTTTTTAAACAGCTGTCTGCCACCATATAAAACCAGCTTTTCAGAGGTGCAGCAGCAGTGGAGTAAACGAATGTGTCCAGTGGCGCTTCCCTCAAACCCAGTCGGCGCCATGCAACAAGTAAATGGAACTAATTCCTTTTTTCAAAATTAACAAAACACACCCTAAACCTGTGACGCGGGCACCACTCGAGGATGATTTAATCCCCAAAAAAAATTAAAGAAATGACAGTATCATGCATCGGTGCGCTCCATTTGCCGAGCATCACCGCTGGCAAACAGTCTCTGGTATTTGTACGGCCGTTATCAGACAAGCAAACTATCAATTTCAGCTGCATTACCCTCAGTGCCAGAAAGCCATCTGAATATCGCATGGAAAAAAAACCAGGAACTATCCTTTCAGTTCGCCTCCGTCCCCGTTGCCAAACAGCAAACGGGTCAATAACCCATCATTATAGAGCTTCACACTTCGCTGGCTGCAAATTGACTGCCTGAAGGATTAAGGAGAAAGGCAATGATGCCAATGCTGGAGATGAGACAACATTGCTCATCTTCTCTACCTACTGAAAAAGCCAGGGTACTCTGGAAATACTGGAGCTTGGCGAAAGAAAGAGAAGGCAGCGTGACACGACATAATCCCATCACTCGGAGTATTGTTGGTGGAATGGGGGGGGCATATACTTACTTGGATCAATGGCGTATCAATGTACAATAGAAACTGGAGCAGAGTGTTAAGTGGGTCAGAATCACATGGCGGACTAAGTTTTGATCGTCCTCAATAACATGAATTCAGATGAAATGTTAGCTTACTGCAGCAGCTAGCGTCAGAATATTGGTGCTAGCTATTGCTAACTAACTACTTTCACTCAGTTCCTGAATATATTAAATAGATCAGTGGCCTGCAACCTTTTCTGCATCATGGACCGGTCATCAAGTGCGATGACGGGTCGATGGTGCAAAAAAAGTTCCAAATTTTTACCTCTAGGTAATGCTTCTGCCAGCATTTATCTGTCTGTCTGTCTTTTAGCAACTTTACGGGAAAAGTTCTGAACGGATTTTGTTGACATTTTCATGAAAGGTGGATCATGGGACGAGGAACAGATCATTAGATCTTGGTGGTGATCCGGATCACCGTCTGGATCCAGGAGTTTGTTGCAGGACTCTTTAGCATTGGGAGATAGGGCAACGTGCATGCATATGTGCATGTAACCCCACAGTAAATGTCCAGGCTGCTTGGGAAAAAATACAGGATAAGTTCCTGCTAATTTCTACAACATGTCAAAATTTGATCCGGATTCAGGCAAAATTCCAGATACTGGGATCCAGAAGAGGAAAAACTAGAGGTCCTGTGGAATGGTCATCACTGTAAGGTAACAGATGAAGATCCAGACATGCAGCCAACACCAACATGTAGCTGAGACTCTGCTGAATCAGGAGGATCCAACAGATCTGTTGTAGAATCAACAGCTATGGAGCTGGATCCAGAAGAAACCACCATTACCCAGAAGGAGATTCTGGTGAATAACTATTGAACTAATGATGATATCAATGTGGATCCAGATGCTAAGGGTTTGTTTTCTGGGTCGAGGAGTCTGATAAAGTAGATAAAACAATCCTGGGACGCTTATTTCTGGGTGTAAATCTCAACATGGGGGGAAATGAGCTGCTTGGAGGAGGTCTGAGCTCTTCTAATACTGTGATACTAATTTAAAATACGCCTACTGTTTGTAATGTTTTACTGCTTCTAAAGTAATGCATACGCCTGCTAGTATCAGTTTCAGTACTGAGACATCCACATCTGCCTCCAGAGAATAATGCGAGCTGATCACTTACTGTAATAACACTATTATGATTCCACAGGACTCAAAGCACTCATATGTGCTCATGATTACACATCCTGGAATGAAGAGGCAGCCCATCATCACAGCCCCGGTGCCAAAGAGCAGCTGACAGCTATTTGTTGATGTCTGTGCAAGCCATGATTACAAATCTAGAGCTCTTTTTTTTACCGTTGAAGAAAAGCAGCTGATGTGAGAGCCAAAAAAAAAAAAAGGGAAGAGAAATATTTTATTTGGAGAAGAAATGTGAAAGGAAAGAAAAGAAATGTGGCGTCAGTCAGGGCGGCTTTGATACGGCGGCGTGTCCCGCGGGAAGCCAGAGGGAGTGGCAGTGGTTGGAGCTGTTTCTGATTCGCTGATACGGTTTTATTATCTCTTTGAGTCCTGAACAAGGCGCTGGCTGGCTGGCTCGGCTGCCTGGCGGTATAGCTGGGGCTGATGGGGCTAATGGAATTCGAACGCCGGAGCCTCATCTCTCTGTTGTGATGGCTGGGTGACAGGCCCTGATGGATCGCTGGAGCTGAAGGCTCGCCTGACAGTCACGCTCGGTTGATGAATTGTGAAATGAGACAGACATACAAAAGCTGTGGGCAGCTCAGACCTGGACTGACCCCCCCCTCCACACACACACACACACCCCCCCCACCCTCTTCCTCGGTCAACCGGTGTGCTCTGTATGACAGTGAGAGCCGAGACACTTGCATCCATCTTCCTCCCTGACTTGTTGCCGGGGTAATATGGGCGGCTCTGCTGAGTGCCATGGAGACACGGGGGCCCAGCCTTGGGACCGGGCCAAGTTTTGAAGTCT
>CM045459.1:4241128-4508628 GCA_024666655.1 Dascyllus trimaculatus | reverse complement strand
GCACGCAGCGACGCCGATGCTTGATGTGAAAAATTAGTCCCAATCCATTTGCAAATGTGTCCTAAACAGCCGTGTTCGGCAGCAGAAATGTGACACAATCATTCTCGCTCAACACACTGGAAGAATTGATACCTTGCCATTTCAATTTCCATAGCAATTTTCTCTTCAGCTCCACTTTGTAGGTTGACCCTTTGAAAAGACCTCAAACACTATCAGCTCGGTTTGTTAGCTTGTTTCACTCCAAGAAGCATATCCATGAAAACTTTTGGCAATCTTTTTTAAGCAGCTGCTGCTGTCAAACTGGAGGCTCTGAAGGATTCACTTAGTTCTGCATTACTTAAGAGAGAAACAGTGATCCGTATTCAACGGCAGCGAGGAAGGCGACGCATGGGCAGCTTTTGTGATTTCACAGTTGTTCAGATAAGTGAGTGGAAATCCACACAAACTATCACAACTTGCAAACTGTTTGAAGACGTCGCAGTAGGTTTGTGCGGGCCCTTTCAAGACACATTTGCCTCAAGCAAACAATAACACAATGCAGAGGTGTGACTAATTTCAGGAATCAAACCATACTCGCTGAATGCGGCGCATATGGACTAACAACGAGCCTGGAGTAGAAATTTCCAGAAGAGCACAAAAAGATTGGAGGGTTTCTGCTTCTACAGTGAAGCACAGACGAAGATGACACAGTATTTAGGATGTAGTGCTTCAGACTACAAGCAGACATGATGAGGTTTGCTAATGAAATTACTTCAGATTGATTCTTTGTTTCGTGGAAAATGCTGCAATTCTCGGCTTGATTTCAAGGATTCGGTTTCAATCAGACGGATGAACACAGGGAAAAGTAAGTGCAAGGAAAACCGGCATCAAACAGGACTTTAGACGAGCATCACAAAGACATGAAAGCCCAGCAACAAAACAACCCCGAGTATTATTTATCAAGAGTTTAACGGCAAAAACAGACGTGCATTCACCATTTTTTTTTTTTTTGGTTATATCTCAAGGATACCCTCAAAATGTTTTCATGAGAAACAGTAAATAGAACCTCCTTCTTCTTCTTAACCCCTCAAGATCTCTCACAGACATTCACCCTCCTAAGACGTAAACAAAGCGTAGCACATTATCGATCCCATTAATGCATTACATAGCAAGTGTTTCCCTTTTTGCAATCCTGTCTTCGTGTCACTCACGTTGGGTATTAATACAGTAGTAAATGCCATATAGTGGTTTCATAAAATCTATTTTTCTTCTCATTTTTATGCAAATGAATGCAGCAAGGTGCTCCCAAATCTGATCAGGGCATGTAGGAGGAATCTGGAGCGTAAGCATGATCTCCGTTAGCTTGTTATCGGAATGTTATGTTCATGCACAGGCAAGACAGGCAAACCAGCGACACTCCGTGTACCACGCTGATGTCACGAACGTTAAAAGGCATTGTTCACGGTGCCAGAATATGAGCTCAATATGAGTATACCTCCTCAACAGGGCCGTATGCTCCCCCTGTTGTTGTTGTGTAGGTGAGAAGCTGCACTATGCAGCACAGTCCGCCCACAGGTTCCTTAGAAAATATGAAAAGTACGCGATTAACAGGAGGCACAGCAAAACATGGCACCTTGAATGATTTTTAAAAAATGTGCACCATACATCGTCATCATTATGCTTACGAACAATAAAGTATAATAATAATATTAATAAAACTAGAAAAGCCCTCAGAGAGCTCATACCTCTGCCAAGGAGCTTCAGTCCATCCCCCAACACAGTCAGTCCATCTCCCAATTCACATGTTTTGTATGGAACGTTACAGATACAAATGTAATTACATACAGTTCAAATGTCCGACCGACAATTCGGCCTTCACCCCACCTAATGAACAGGCGCGGCCTCTAGCGCGGCAGCTCCTAACAGCCTCCCAGCTTCTTGGACAACCGGAGATAAGAATGCCGGCCCAACCGTGCGTATGTAGCTCAGGAAGGAAAGAAAACTCCGTCATTGTCGCTGTCTGTCGCGTGGAGACCCAAAATGTCATGTGGTCAGAGGGGGTTACCCCAAAAACAAGAGTGCCCTCTGGTGGCTTTTAGAGTAAACCGCATTTAATTGTCCACCCGGATAAAACTTACATTAAAAAAAATTCCTGGATCCAGACGGTGATCCAGATCAGTCCCAAAATTTAATCATTTCTTCCTTGTCCCATTTCACACATTTCGTGAACATTTCATCCAAATCCGTCCATGAGTTTTAGAGTTATTTTGCACACAAACAAACAAACAAACAAACAAACCAGCGCTGGCCATCACATATCCTCCTTGGCCGAGGTGAACATGTGTAAGTATAGAGGAATACTTCAAACCTCTGAAGAGCATAGAGTAACTGACACCTGAAGCCTCGGTGCAGACATGTCTGGTTGCTCAGTGTCCAGTCCTTGACAGTACAAGAGAAGCTGTGGTGATTAGTGATGTTTTTGAAATTGTCCGGGAGCCTATTCCATTCTTATGTTGCTTTGTTTGAGAAGGCTGACTGAGAGAAGGCAGACCTTCTGTTTGGAACATTGCAGTCACCCCTGGATGCAGACCTTGAGGTTCTGCTTATTAGTTCAGAGCAGGGCTGGACAAAAGTCGTCGGTGGAAGGGGGGCTGTTCAATTATTTCAAGATATTCGCATCTCATCATCCTACATAGAATCCAACCAACTATTAAAACCAGCCTCTGAGATTAAAAGAAAAGAAGCAAAGAACAGCTTGATCCAGTAACAGTAAAGCACCAGTCGGTTGAACCGCTGCACTGGCACTACGAAACAAAAACAGAATACAGGTAATGTAGCAGTAAACTGCATACTCAGGCATATGCTGGTTAATCCCCCCAAGAACCCATGTGGATTCCCGGGGGATCTGGAAGGCTGATTTGCTGCAGGAGAGTTAGCCAGCTGTGGCTCAGCCATATGTTTGGATGTCATGAGGGGAAATGCCCTGGTTATATCCGATGTACCACACAGAGATGCTACACAACCAGCAGAATCTCATCGGGGCATCATGACCTAAAAATATGCTGGATGGAAGCTGGAACGAGTTACTTCAAACTGACAGCTAAGTCTTCTTTAGACTGAATACAAGTCAAAGTTTAGGTGCAGCATGAGGCCCTGACACAGCAAAAGACACAGTTTATGTATTTATTAGTGTAACGGACCTAAAAATGGCTCCTCTGAAGCATCCTAACTGGCCTGTAAAGAGCCGATACTCAACAGATACTTCCATAGTGCGTTGCAAAGGTTTTATTAACTGTTTATACGTATGTTTTCTTTACACTGGCGAAACTAAGCAACCACTGAACAAACGTATGGCCCAACACAGAAGGGAAAACTCCTCAGGAGGAGTGAAGGAAGCCATCCATGTCAAAGTGGAAAAACCATCCCTCAATAGGGGAGGAGGTCTGCGACACCACCTATCTCCAATTTACAATGCCACCCTTTCATCTCTACCCAGGAGATTCAACAACTTAACCTTGAAGGACCATAGTCGCTCGCAAATGACCCAGTGTGACTCCCAACGACTCTGATGACCCCAGTGACTGTCGGTCCATCATGGAGCACCACCTGAGTCACACCTTTGAAGCACTAACCACCGTTAGTCACCAAACTCCTTCACAGAGGTTAAATACCTGGGTTTCCCACCAGCGAGTCAGACTAGCCCAGTCTAGACACGCATGAACTGGTGAAGCCAGTCCAGTTGCCTTCGATTGAGTTGCCCAGAAAGACTATGACCTGGATGAATGAGAACATTCACAGACACTTATACATGTGCATAAATAGTCCATTGATGGTTTCCAGAGCTCAGTTCATTATAATAAATATTATGTTACTAAGGTTTCATTGACACCAGTCATGAAAACTTCATAAAAATGAGTTCAAAACCAACGCATTGAACACTTAAAGGTGATGTCCAGCTATCAAAATTCCTTATTGGAGTTATATATGGGAAGCCTTTGCATGTGAGCAACGAGTGGGGGAATACTACTGACTGAGTGGTCTGATTTCTTGTTTTTGAAAGGAAATGGCAACTACAAAAAATCCTAGTATACATATTCAAGCCTGAATCCAACCCAAAACACGAACATCTGCAGCAAAAATATAACTTCTGTCACCTGCTTATCATGGGACATAACATGAGAGCGGATGTGATGTGGTCTTTCAGTCATCATTCTCTGTGTGCTGCTTTTATGAGGTGTATGAAATGCATTAAAATGTCACAAACATCTGCCGTCTGGAAGGCGAAGAAACGTAAAATGTTACTCTGCTGTTGCCAAACGATCAGGACTTCATAGCGGTTTGTACGCTGATGTCCATTAAATGTCCGTGTTGTGTCTGGAGCAGATGACCGTGTAAAGGAGTACGAGCTGAGCAAACATCAGCTTGCAATGAACAGAGAAGAAAATGTAGTATTCGGTTCAGTCAGGAACCTGCACTTCCAGCTCATGAGGATTACTTTTGCCTCATTATTTAAAGCTCTTGCCATGTTTTAATATGTACATCTGTCATTGCAACAGGGTCCTTCCATTCAACTCACCTAGGGCCTCCCAAGTTGAGGTCATGGATTGTCTCGAAAGAAAATCATGCAAGAACTTCTATCTAAACCACAGAACCTTGCAGAATCCCACAGCTCTACTCTGAATACTTTTTGAGTTATGAATATTTGAAAATCGTCCCTCGGTGTTAAATTTGATCACTTTAAAGCATCTCTAAAGCCTCACCAGTTGCTTATTTTTCACAGGATTTGGCTGATTTTTTAAAAGAACATCCAGAAACCGGAAGAAAAAGCTGGAACTTGTAATCATGCCAAAAGCTTATGCTGATTTCTTTTTACATAAATTAAAATACAGTAATCCCTCGCCACTTTTCACCGTCTCACTGTATCACGGGTTTTAGATTGTATATAAAACATGTAGCGTACAGCAGATGAGTAGACGCACGCATGGAAAACGCAGCTATGGCCGCTTCCTCTTGAGCTGGTCGGTCTGATTGATTGGCGGTGATCGAAGTCGGTGTGTTTAAAATACGGCAAAGTTTTTTCGAAGTGGGCGTTTCAGGTGGATCGCTGTGTCGTTAGTTCCATTATCGGACACGGCTGTAGAAGCTCCTCTTGATGGAAGGTTTAAGAGTGTAGGAAGGGTTTATAAGAGTGTGGAAAGGTTAGTAACACCGTTGGGAGGGTTTATAAAGCCTTAATATATATATATATAAATAATGAAATAAATATAAGGTCGCTACTTCGTGGATTTCGTCTATCGCGGGGGGGTTCTGGAACCTAACCTCCACAATAGATGAGGAATAACTGTATTTAATATCTATAATTTATTATAAAAACGAAAAATCTTTCATTTTCATAAATTCATATCTCCACTAATATTCACTCAATTCCAACCAAATCTGTGTTGTGGGTAGAAACAACTTAGTTCTGTCAGATCTAAATGTCATTTGGTTCTACATCAAAATCTGACAGCCACAGGTCTTCCTAAGATTAGCTTCAGAGCTGGGAAATCCACTTTTTTGGGCATTTTAACGGGATTTTTTTGATTTCTTTGAAACTTTATGAAGGGGATGTCTTCAAACCCATTGCAATAATATCAAAAAATTAAATTTGTTATATTATAACAGGAGGGCTGCACGGTGGATCGGTGGTTAGCAGCGTCGCCTCACAGCTAGAAGATCCCCGGTTCGCGTCCCGGTTAGGACGCCTGGGATCTTTCTGTGTGGAGTTTGCATGTTCTCTCTGTGCATGCGTGGGTTCTCACTGGGTACTCCAGCTTCATCCCACAGTCCAAAAATATGCTGAGGTGAATTGATGATTCTAAATTGTCCGTAGGTGTGAATGTGAGTGTGCTTTATTGTCTGTATCTATATGTAGCCCTGTGATAGACTGGAGACCTGTCCAGGGTGTCCCCTGCCTTCACCCGAGTCGGCTGGGATAGACTCCAGCAGCCCTGCAACCCTATAGAGGATAAAGCGGTGTATAGATAATGGATGGATGGAAATTACAGCAGTATATGTAGGATAGAATATGTTTCCTTAAATATTAATAAATGAAGCCCCAGCAGTGTGTTTCTGCAGTTCCCACTGAGCGTCGACAAAACATTATCAGGCTTGAGAGAGGTTAATGTCCACAGCTAGTCAGAGGCCCTTTTGGCCAGCAGCTTCCTGCTGTCACTGTTTGGTATGCAGAGGCTGAGATGCATGTTGTTCATTGACTGGAAAGCTCTCCTCTGCCCCTCTCTCTCTCTCTCTCCTTCTCTCTTCAGGCTAATTGACTGTAATGAAATTGCCGGAGACAATCTTGAGAGCAGACTTAATTGATAAAGGGAATCGTGGGAATGAAAAAACAGAAGAGAAGGTGACAGAACATGGAGGCTTTTGGAGAGTCCTGATGACATTTCTCTCTATCTCCGTGAGAATAATTGCGTCTGCCTCTGTGCATATGAGATTGGAGGGAGTCGGCGGGGGGATGGCGGGGCGGGAGTGACGGCGTCGACTGTCGTGGTCGTGCGCCTGTGTGTGTACATCCCCTAAAATCTGCTTCAGCAAACGGCAAATATTTGGGCAAACAACAAGCTCTCAATCCGAATTAAATAACGGCTGTTAAACCTTTAATAGACGGTGTAACTCCACCATCATCAGATGCATTCTTATAATTAATCTCCTCTCACTGTCAAGCGATTATCACTGGCCTCATGCTGGGAAAAACATTTTTTTAAGTTCCTTGCCGAGGAGAGGCTGTGAGAATTTAACTGAAGGGAGCCCTGCTGTCACAGTGAGAGACGCGTCCTGTTTGTACACATACATTAGGAGACCTGTTCACCAATTACACATTCAGCAAAGACAGTAGACTGTAGAGAAGATGATGTCTTGCTGGTCGTCACGCCCCATGTTGAAACAAATAAGAGCAGTTCAGTGCTTTCCGACTCGAGGGTTGCTGGATGATTATTGAGGAAGGAGTGAAATAAAAATGCAAACATCCAGAATTGGCGTTGTAATTTTGTTGTGTGAATCAGGATTAACATCAAGCCCTGTCTTGGTGCTTCTTTTTCAGTCGACCAGTAATACATTAGATGAGGCCGGACTTGTCGCCCTGGTAACCCAGAAAGTGGAGAACAAGCTTCACGTGTGGGTTGTAAGTCTACCCAACGCATGTTATTTTCGAAGGTCAACCAAACGGCAGGTCGCACATGGGATACAATCCTCAGTCGTCTGGGTGAAAGTCCCTTTGGTGGCTTTCTCAGACAGGAAGTGGGTCCAACTACTACTACTTTTGATTTTTTGGAAAACAAATTAGAATGCAGTTCAGTTGTGTAGACTGGGTTTCTATAAACTTGAATGCGGGTACTTGGTAAGAAAACACGTAGAGAATGAACTAAATGATACAACAAGTATCCATCGATCAGCCACAACATCCTGACCACTGACGGATGAAGTGAATAACATTGATCATATTGGTACTATGAGGTGTTCTGATGGAAAACCTTGGATTTTAACATCCATATTGATGAGACTTAGACACCTAAATAAACATTGTCCCACAACAAACACACTCCCTCATGCAAAATGGAAATCCCAAATGTCACCTCAGCCCAAAATGCACCCAACTACATGGTGAAAACATCAACCAATCAGGAACATGTTGAGGAACATGACAATGGCCCAACATGTTGATTTGACCTCCAAACTTCCTACACCCCATTCTGATCAAGCATCAACAGGATGCAGTGGAACAAGTTGGATTGACAGAGGCCCCACTGCACAAGACAGAGCACCCAAAGGATCCAGTGCCAACATCCTGGTTCCAGACCCCATAGGACACCCTGAGAGGTCCTCTTGTTCATGCCCAATGGTTCAGAGCATTTTGGACCACATAGGGGGGACCAACACAGTTCCAGGCAGGTGGTCATAATGTTATGCCTGATCGGTGTATGCAACACTAGGTATCTACAGGTAACAGTTCTGGGAAAAGAGGGTATAATTGGGAGCAGGGCTTTAGGTTTCTGGGTTTGATCCTTTTCCGTGGCGCCTCTCTCTGCATACAGGTGGCTCTATTTTCATGATTCAAGTTGCAATTGTAAGTCAGTACCTCACTCTGACAGCAATATCACCCTGTAAACTGTAAGCTGCACCATCAAATGTTGCTGCTTCTTTCATTGGTCAAACAAAGCAATCCGAAGAAGAGTTGATATTTTTCGATGTAAAAAAATGTCTTATTTAGAATGTGGGTGTGGGTGGTGGTGCACTGGGTTGTCTAATATCCTATGCTCAACATTTGCAAACATGAGGGGATCAAAATGTAAGGAATTCCCCTCAGTAGATCTGTCTGTTATGGAGTTACTAACATGGAGAACTGCACATTTGATATACGGAAGCTTTGTGAGGTGAATTCTTGATTCAGTTAGTTGTAAGTTTGGACAGCTCACCTCAAACACAATGACCCAACTCCCACATGCATTTAAGACACAGCACTTCAGCTAGAAAATACATAAAGCCTACATTTACCAGGGCTGCTATCGCGCAACATGTGCTAATTTGTCAGCATGAAACATTTTGACGTGTTTTTTGGTGTCTGCATTGTCTTCATCTTAAGCTTAGCACCAAGCTAATCTGCCGTATCCTTAGTATTCTCCTTTAACAGGTTCCGTGTTGGCGGCAGCGTTCCATTTCCATCCATGGCTGGCTGTAGCTTCGAATAAGGTCAACACAAAGGGCTGGATGCTGCCAATGTGGTGGCTACATGAACATCTGTGATGGGGAGCTGCCGTCGTTGGCAGGAGCGGCTGCCAGCTGTGTAGACCCAAGGATCTGCCTGTCCCACCGGAGCACCGGGCCACAATGCTGTGCTGCAGAATTGCAAAGCGAGCTGACTGTCATCTCATCAAAATATCACTTTGCTGCCACGCAAGCTGCTCGCTGCCAACACCTGGGCTCCTCAGTGCTCAGGGAATAAAAGGGAAGAGAAACACAACGGCAGCAGCCAACAGCAGCTCTTAACAAGCCAAGCGGACCCGAGGAAAAGTTTGGAATATCGCTCTGCACTGTCTGACAGCACGGCAAAAGTTCAGCTGTTAAATGGAAGAATAAAGCAGTGGGTTGTTGTAAGGGGTTATTAAGGCTGAAAGCAAAGACAGATGATGGATTTTGTGCTTTCTGACAAGCACTCAAATGTAATTACATATTAGGAAGACTGCAGCAGCGTTCCAGGACTTTTTGTTGAAATGTAAGAATGTTCAAATGTATTTTTTTGTTTTTAAAAATAAACAAAGCAGCCATGAAACACGTCTTAATCTGCAGCAGAGTGCTGATTATGCGGGACGCTGAGATAGCCCCGCGCTTTTAGGGGCACCGCAAAACCCCATCGCTGCTGCACCATCAACTCTGCATACATCACAGGCTCGCTGAGAGGGAAGTGTGATGGCTCACCTTAAGGGCCATTACGCTCAGTAAGTGATTGCCACCCGGAAGTCATTCATTTTCAGCAAGAAATGAACAGGCAGGGAAGAGCTGCGAGCAGTCGGGTCCTCAGAGCGGGGCTCACTCATCAAACAGAAACAGTCACACTGTGGAGTTATTATAAAGGACTTTGACCGCTGGAAATGACAGCTCTGACTTTTCAGCAGCAAGAGGGAAAGTGGAATCTTGCTGTGTGGCTTTTCCGTGAATCAAAGCAGTGTCATTGAAATCCTGGGAGGGGGTTTGCATGTGAGGAAAGGCAAGACGATGAGCTAAGCAACGCTAAACCTGTGTTCTCCACAATACTCGGTAAAAATTCTTTGGATGCTCCCGATTTTACAGTCTTCCTCCTGACTTGTCAAGGACAAAGACAACAACAACAGAAAAACCCACAAGTCTTTCACACCGTCTCAAAATGTGAATCCGCTTTAGAAAAATGTATAAAAGCGAGCGCTTGTGTGTGTGTAATGACAACAGCCGGCTGAAATCCACGGCGGTGTGGTGACGCCTGCGGTTGCTGACTGTAGCCATCGTTTCAAATCTCAAGGTTCAGTGTGAAATGCAAGAATACTGCATTGATAACTATCAGTCTGATGTTATTTATCTATCTGTTTATCTTGCATGCATTGCCAGTGCATGAAATTCTTGCTTTCTACGGTGCCCGTGCACATCAGCTAAGACATCGACAAGGTTAGGTAAAGATATAAGTGTGTTAAATAGATGTTTGCAACTTGTGGAAATGGATTCCAGGTCTGTAACGAAAAGACCAACAGTGATGTCACCAGCGAAGATCGTCTGGCTGTGGCGTCCTCGTACAGGTCTACTGAAGGACCCTGTGCATTGAGAAAACGCCGCTGAAGGCTTCCCGGTGTGTTCTAGATGTGATGCTGAGGGGTCCTGACAAAGCAGCAGCAGTGCGTGGCAGGTTGGGACTGAGACCGGGCTCATCCAGCAGGTGCATGCATTATTCCTGCAGAGTCACTTGAGTGTGGAGTTTGGATCTCGTGTGAGAAACTAGAAATGGCAGTTCGTGGGGGCGAAAAAAACAAACAAAACTACAGATCACTTGGCTTCAGCTGCTGAAAGCCCCAAGGCTTCAAAAACACCTACCTGGGGTAAGAACTCCCAGACAAGGACTATCAGTTGAATAACTTCTTTTACTTGTCTCTTGGATGTGCATGTGTATTTAACACAGGCCTTTTGAAGCAACTCGTCACTTAATCTAGCCTTCAATCACACGACACAGTGACTCCTCAGTACAAGGAGTCGAAAAGAATACAGACTGGACGAATGATACTCAGTAAAAAAGCAACATACTGAAACTAGAGGATGCACACGGCCTCTCGAAAGTGAAAATATTTGCAGGAAGATGCATGAAACCCACTTTTGTGTCTATTTGGATTCTGCTCCATCCCTTCTCGCTCGGTGCTCGGATTGCCTGCCGCTGCCAAAGGGACACAGCGATGCCTGTTGTCTGGCATCTGTCTCGCCCCAGCAGCACCTTTATTCTCCTGCTCAGAACAGCTTCGGCGGCTCACGCATTTAGAAGGCATTAGGTTGCACATGACTAAGAAGAAGACGTTGTTTCCTATCGACAGGGTACTATTTAGACCAGATCCTCTCCGTATTGTGTTTTTTTGTCGATGATAAAATAGATATTAACTCAAATGACTGAGTTTAGACATCTATCTTGTCGTATTAGAGCCAATCCTAGAACAGAGAGAATCAGAGGCATGGATATTTCTGTATCGATCCATCTTGTTACTCTACTGGGAACCAAGGGGCAGCTGGGCCAAAGGTGAGGGAGTGTGGCAATAAGAAAACAAACGAGACGAGTTCAGACATCCGCCGTTCCACTGGCTACTTTTGGACCAAGGAGGGGAGGAGTGTTCAAGGATGCTAGTTAGAGTGATGGAAATGGCTCCGTGATCCTCCATTATCTGTCTTCCTTTCCTCATAATGTACCTTTCCCTCTGCCCCATCGATTGCGGCCACTAGATGTTGTCATTAAATCAATTCCTCCCAGAAGAGAAATGGTTTGTGTATGAACAGTCCTTGCCCTTACTATCAATGACAGCACCAGCAGCAGCACTGAAATGAATAAGGATGAATCCAGAGACAACCGGAGTGCACAGAGCAGGAAATTTATTTTCTGCTTGCTCGAGCCTTTCTATTAGGCATGCATGTTTGTTTCCAAATAGGACAGCGTGCCACGTGCACGTGGGCCGCTAAGCACAATATTTCCTGACAGTCACTTATTCTTCCCCCCTTTTCAAGGATGAAAGTAATTTCAGAGACATTGTATCCCCCCAACATGAAATCCACTGAGGTAGGGCTTCTTTTTTTTGTGGTTTGTTTGTGGAACAACAAAGAATAACTCTGAAGCGCCTGAAGAAAAAGCGACGCCAGGAGCAGATGTGCTGTTTTGATGGGTGACACGGTTTCCATGAGGCTAATCATTTCCTCCTGCCTTTTCACAGTGGCCTAAATGGCCGCCGCTCGGTGATCAAAATGCTTTTAACATATGACACAGATTACTTGAGGCTTTCGGTAATGGAGGAATACTTTTAACCCTGCTGAGCGCCGTCGCTGCAGTCTTATGATCTTGGAGTCCTTCATGTATTTGCTTTAAGACTCATTTCAAAGGTAGCATTAGAACTAGCAGCAGTCATTACCTCTCCACTTAAGGCACCTTCAGGATTAATTAAAGATTTCTCTTAGAATGATTCAGACACCAGCGCTGACATTAGACAGAACACTGAAAAGAAGATGTAATTCAGGGTGCAGCTGCAGTGTCGTCTCCGCCGTTTTGTTCTCCGCATCTCGCCGTGGAATCCCAAAAGGAGCACTTTGCCGCCTTCCTCCGCAAAACATCATCAGCTTATTTGACAAACTGAAAAACAGCAGAGTGGGTCTTGTCAATCTGCGCGGAGCCGTTGTGATACTCGTGACATCCGCGGCTGATTCCTTCTGTCTTCCTACTTTCTTCGGCTTCCCTTCTCAGCCCCGAGAGTGGAGGAAGACAGATGCGTGAAACACAGTGGAACTCTTCTGCCACCAAGTGGACGGCGACATTCGAGCTCAGGTTTTTTGAAAATAAAATCACATCCTGGTGTCTTTGATGCACACACACACACACACACACACACACAGGAGGAAAAAAAATCTAATTTGGCGGGATCATTGTGAAAAGTCGCCCTTTTCAAGTCTTAATGTGGCCAGCGGTGAGAAATATCTGCAGCACCCTGGTGAGGTGCATCAGGGCAGACACAAAGCCCGACACAGGAGGCAGCCAGATTAGCCGGGCTTTTGTTTCTCCGTGAAAACTTAAAGTTTTACTGACTGTGTCCAATTTGCCCACTCTGACACCCCCCTTTGCTTTTAATTAGTGTGTCTCGAGGGGACCCTTATCAGTAATGGACTATGCTCTTAATGAGGCTGTTATTAAGTCGTTTTCTTCGGGGCTGATAGACTCGCAGCCACCTATGGCATGTAGGCTGATAAAACTGAACCTCGCTTAATTCCAATTCTTTTTTATTTTTGTACCCCGAAAGGTGCACTCAGAGGTTTTTAACCCCCGCGGCTGATCGAGCCACACGCAGACAGTCGTGCTGTCAGAGGAATGGGAAGGTGTGGAGCCAGAGCCCTGATGAAGATTAGGCGAGGAGGAGTAATGGGTTCTGCTCCCTCCCTCGCTCTGCTCCTTTCGCAGACTGAGGTCTTGTTCTAATAAGTGGAGGAGGGGATGCTCGGGAAGGCTCCCCTGGCCTTGCACAGACCTGGTTTGCTGACTTTGCGGGGTGCTATGATCTGCTCTAATGAATGGCACTTGGATTCGGCGGCTGTTTCTCGGGGATGGAGGCGAGGCAATCTAAGGTGGGAGGGTTTCTGCCTCCAGCCAGACCTGCGTGGTCGGGACATCGTTTGGTGCGTCATGCTCAGAATTTCAGATTTAGTGAGTGGATGTCTGGGCTGCTATGCCGGACTAATGCTACAGTGTCTTCTATTTGTTTTTACTTCACAACTTTTGTGCTCTACAGGGTTATGAATTCAGTCGGTAACCATAATGGTTTTCTTTATTGTTGTTCGATACGTCTTGAATGGACGTACAACAGAAAGCACTTGTTCCCCTGTAGATGAGAGTTTATACAAAATATATGCCTTAATGCTTCTAAAAGAAATTCAGGATAGCGACAGTAAATTATTATTATTATTAATATTCTTATTGTTGTTGTTGTTGTAATTACTAATAATATTATTACTACCATTATTATTGATATTATCATTATGATTGTTGTTGTTATTGTTATTGTTATTAATAATATCATAATTCTTAATATTATTAATAATAGTTATAATAATAATATAGTTGTTAATGTTATTGTTATTAGTGTTAATATCATTGTTGTTATTAATATTATAGTTGTTGTTAATATTATTACTATATTATTAATATTATTTTTATGGTTGATGCTTATTATATGTTATTATTATTATTATTATTACTATTATTACTATAAATAATAATTATTATTTTACTATTCAAATTATTATTATTATTATTATTACTACTATTATTACTATGAATAATAACAATTAATATTACTATTAAAATTATTATTATTATTACAACTAATAAAAATAATTACTATTGCTATTGCATTTTATTTATCATTATTGCTGTTATTATTATTATTATAACTGTTATTATTATTATTATCATTAATAACCCTAATCATATTGTTGTTGTCATATTGTTGTCCTAATCATATTGCTATTAATACTAATATTGTTGTTGTTATTCATATTGTAGTTGTTGTTATTATCATTATTGTTGTTATTATTTTTAATAATATATTATTGTCGTTTTATTGCTTTCAGTGGTTGTTTTTGTTTTCTTCCTGTTTGTTGTTGTCATGTGATTCTATGTTAAATTATGACCCTGGATCTCTCCTTGTTATAACACTATACACACAGTTTACAGAGAATGCAGAATTCAGCAGTAAAAGCAGGTTATTATTATTATTCATGGTAATAATTTATAGTAATAATTGATTATAAATGAGAAAATTATGATCGTGATGCTTCCTATTGTTCTTCTCAGGGCCTGTGTTAGACTAACAATCTACAGCTTTCACACCAGCTACAGGTGCCGTCCATCAAACCAAGGAACTGCCAGTGATTTTAGTTCTCGGGTCTAATAAATCTTCTTTACTATGTCTATTTTATTTTATTTTTTCACTCTGGTGAAATGGTTTTGTGTTAGAATAGCGCAAGTAGGAAACTAAACCGAAAAGAATTCCTAAAAGAACATGAGCTGAGCTGACCACATCATATTCAACAGTCTTATGCGATTGTGATTTCCTCCTCTTCTTGACGCCTCTTGCTCGAACAAAGAGTTAAAGACAACATTTCTCACCGCGGCAGGCAACAGTTTCCTTCTGTCGCCTCTGCAAGCATGTTGTTATTGTTCAAAACTACTCATGTTAGCACACTGCAGCTCCACTGATTTAAATGACAGTTAAACGTAGCACACTGGAGCACACTGGTACAGGAGAGACACTTTTATGAGCTTTTGCAGTATATTTTTTGTACCAGCCTGAAGCAGGACTCCAAACTATCTTTGTACACTGGTTGCATTGCCGTGTCCGACCTTTTCATCACACTGCACGTGAATTAGGAGCACCTCGTGGCGCCCAATAATACATTTCTTTTCGGTAATTTTGCAGCCGCCTGGTGCCGCAACTCTGCAGGGATGCGGGGCTGCTGTCTGCTTTGTGCCCGTGTAGTTTGTGCATTTTGATTACAAAAGTACACAAGTGTCTGTCAGTCCTTAAAACTGTAACTGTCAGCTGAATAACCAAATTACAGGAGCCTGAGATGTGCAGGCGGCGGTGGAATGTTACATCAGCTGTTACTGTCAGCTGTATTAGCACGCTCTGCAGGAGTTACAGTCGTCTTACACCAGGGTGGCACCTGGCAAACTTTGATAAACCGAAGCCTCTGTTAACATTTCAGCCATATATATTGTAAGTAGTTAGCAGAGGAGGACATGGAGGCTTTCAGCTTGAGAAAAGGTTGGGGGGATGCTATGCTGGTGGGCTAACAAGCCATAGGTTGAAGCTCAAGATGGATCCAATGGTGGAACTGGGACTGGCCGAGGATGGATAAACAGATTCCTCCATTAGTCTGTTCCATTTTTGTTGTAGAAACGAGATAGAGGCCCCACTGAAATTGATTTGTTCCATTGTTTTGGGGGGGAAATCTGGCTCAATCGCCTGGTGTCAGCTGAGCGATTCAGATTTAAATGAGGTGCTCGAATTAGAACAAATGGATCGATATTAAAATGCCGAATAAAGTTTTTTTTTTTTTTAAACTCTGTGTCTCACTGTTCATCCCGTCAATAGGAATGTAAATGTCTCCTGGATCTCAGAAAGAGAAAGACAGAATCTGGCTCGGACTTTGTAGAGAGAGAGAAACAAGGCTTTGATGGTGTTTCAGCTAGTCTGATGGAAGCTAATGGTCGCTACACTGCTGGGCTTCACTAACAGCAGTTGAGAAGTAACTGGAAGTTTGAGATTGATCCACAATGATGGTGCATGATGGGAGTTTTGGCTTTTTTTGACAAGATTTTACAAAGAAGAAAAAGTTCATGTCAAAGTGAGAACGGATTTCTGCAACACAATGTCAATTATTTAAAGTATAAAAGGCAACAGACATGACTACATGTATATTAAACCCCCTATCAAGTCAGTATTTAATAGCCTGTGTGGATATGGGCTCAATCAGCCTTGTACATCTGGACACTGTAGCGTACTAAGGAGCAGAGCGACAGCTGTCTATTTTCAAAGACAGCTAACCCAAAACTGCATCAGGCATCAGTTAACCACCTCAATCCACATCAAAATGATCATTTAAGGCCTTCTTGAAGACAACAGGATGTTGGATACCTTCCAAACAAACTGATAGTGGTCACAGACTGTCAACTCTGAGGACAATCACATCCTAACGCCTGACCTTTTGGCCGAAGAATGAACTTGGACTCGGTCTATGATACGAGGTCATCAGGACCAGTATTGAAGTCTCACCTCAGAAGCGTTCAAGAAGGAAGCCCACATGAGTCACCACCATAGAAGACACAGAGATACATTATCGTAAGCATGGTTCTGACGTATTGAATCTACACTGATCAGCCACAACATTAAAACCACTGACAGGTGAAGTGAATAACATTGATCATATTGGTACTATGTGGTGTTCTGATGGAAAACCTTGGATTTTAACATCCGTGTTGATGAAACTTAGACACCCAAATAAACATTGTCCCACAACAAGCACACTCCCTCATGCAAATGGAAATCCCAAATGGAAAATGCACCCCACCACATGGTAACAACATCAACCAATCAGGAACATGTTGAGGAACATGACAATGGCCCAACATGTTGATTTGACCTCCAAACTTCCTACACCCCATTCTGATCAAGCATCAACAGGATGCAGTGGAACAAGTTGGATTGGCCCCACTGCACAAGCCAGAGTACCCAAAGGATCAAGTGCCAACGTCCTGGTTCCAGACCCCATAGGACACCCTGAGAGGTCCTCTTGTCCATGCCCAATGGTTCAGAGCACTTTTGAGCACATAAGGTGGTCATCATGTTATGCCTGATTGGTTTATGTATTTTCACAATTTATATGCAAGTTGGTACCAATCAGTATTATCTAAGGAGCTGTTTGAGACATGTATCCTACTGGTTGTCATTTTAATCACTTGTTCATTGGGATTTCAGATCTGCATGTTTAAGAAATTCATTCAAACGAAGTTCTAAAGGTATTTGGTCTCTGACCTCTCATGGACAATGAAGCTCAAGATCTCCACTTGGGACAGACACATCCACGAGTGGTTAGATGCTGACTCCAAAACTTTCCATAAAGAAGAAAGTCACTGGAATGCAATGCAGGCTCTTCTTTCTGTTCTACTTTGACAGGGGAGCTTCTCTGTTAAGTACAGGGCTTGTCTTCGTCAACTTTTGAGGCGCTGTTTTTCTCAGAGGGTCGTCTACCGTAGCGTTATGCTCTCCTCCATTAATTCTGGTGCGTTCTTCTTTGTTGTTTCATCAGAGCAAAGGACCTCCTTCCAGCTGACTTCACAATCCCCCGCATGCCTTCTGGGGGAACTCCGGTGCGCGCTTTCATCAACAGTCTGCTAAATCTACTGAATGCTGAATTAAATGGAGCAAACACTTATTTTACCTTGTGGAGATCTGTTTCGCTTGACTTAAAAGAGTCTTGAAATGTATATTCTTGACAAAAAAAGCCGAATTAAACTGATCATGATTTAAAGATAAACTTCAAAGGGCGGTAAACACCACTTCTAGGCTTTAGATAGAAGTAGATAGGCAGGTAAAAAGGACTTTGTGGACTTTGCAGTTTGCTTGCTTGTTTGTTTTGGGGTTTCTTTTACCAGCACGGATCAGGCATCAGGTGCTGTGGATTCTTTGTTGTTCTGTTTGCTTGTCTGGTCAGATAAACCGCAAGGAAACACAAAGACTTTGTACGGACAATGGACTCAGTTTTGTCTGTGTGCAGTGCGTTGATTGATTTTGCTCCTGGACAAATAGTCACCACATTCAGCTTCATGTGCACTGGTCTGCTTTAATATTTACTTGTGCGGCAATTATCAGTCATTTATGCAGCCCCTTGAAGTATCACTTTACGACCATGAGCAGATTAAGACATATTACATGCGTGTCTGGCTGAATTAATCAGCAATAATTAAAGATACTGGAATGGTCTGCACTGGAAATCTTGATATCAACACATTCAGGCCTCAGCGTGTTGAGCCACGCCAACGCCACATTAATCCTAAAGGCTTGCATCCGCCTGATTTCTCTCTGTTCGCACCCACACCTGCAAACGTGTGAGCCGCACTTCGTTTACATCAGAGAGCCCGGATGAAACAGCACTGACGAGGCATCGCAAATGGAATATTCAAACCAACCTGAGAGCAAAATAACACTCATTTTCCCTGCTCCGTCCTCAGACAGTTCGGCTCGCCTTCGAGTGATTAAGATGAATCGCGCTGCCTTTGCCTGGCGGAGACAGAAGATGGGGCTGCTGCTCTACATGAAATCCTCTCGCCTGCTTCTCCCAGCTTTCCTGCAGAGTTTGCAGTAGCATGCGATTGTCTTTTGCTGTGCCATGGCACTCAATCACAGCCTATCAGAGTTTCTGACACGCAATAACGTTCTACAGACTACAACCGACAGTCACATTAAGAGTTGTTTTCTTTTGAAAGAAAAGAAAGGATGCTAGGCTCTCCCTATCGTATGATAACTAGACTTAGAAAAACAACATTTATTCAGCGGTGTCAAATAGCTGCAGGGGACTGGAGAGTGCTGTCTAATACAACGGCGAGCATCCCTCCTGTATGTACACCGCATGAATAAAAGAACGGGTGCAGGCATTCTTTTGCTCTCACGCTCAACTCCTTGTTGTCGGGTGAGAGAAGACAAACAGCATTTATTATCATAAAATTCAAGCTTGCACAAACTGTGAACTGAAGGAAGGCATAAGTGAATATCCTAATAAACCGACCACATGAGGAGTCGTAGAGAGGAGAGAGGAAGAGAGGGGATGGAGAGCTGGGGTCGAGTTGTGTTTTTCAAACAGCGGGCATAAACTGTACCCAGCATGGCTGTTGTTCACATGAACAATAGATGCTGGTATCATCTCTTAGAGGTATGTCTTAAAAAAAACAGCTCCTCAGGTGTTTTGATATTTGTCTTTCTTTTGCTGCTCAATAATTCACCGGCAGAAACGAACGGAGCTGTGTCTGAGACAACTCCAGCAACAACAACTAAAGTCACGTTTCTGTTCAGAACAAGTCGGGATCATGTGTATTGAATGGAATTGTAATAGATAGAAGCTTCATTGTCATTGCACATTGAGATACAACGAAACTTCATTTGGCAGCGATCCCTTACAGCAGATACATATGTGCAAAAATATATTAAAACAGTGTATCAATAATTGTGTATAGAAGGTGCAGATTAAAAAAATAAAAAATGAATGTGCAGAGTTTACAGGAAGTGCAAAGTTGCAAGGGGGGGGCAGGACCGCCGTTTAGCTCACTGAGTTAAGGCGATACTACATGGGCTCATTCCCTTAGCATCAAGTACTGGAAGTACTCCCGGATTGATCGCAACAATACTCCCAGATTATATTGATATTATTGATGATACTGGATTGATTATTCGTATCACTGATTGACTGATTATTGATTATATTGGATTATATTGATATTATATTGATCAGAACAACACTCCCGGATTGTTCCTCCAGTACTGGAAGTATTGGAGGAACAATCCGGGAGTACTGAGGTAGTTGGGGTGTTGGGGCGTTGGGGTGTTGCGGGGATCATGCTGTTTCCTGCAGCAGTCCCTTCACAGCCATGGGGAAGAAGCTGAGTTTGGATCTGCTGGTTTGGGCTGGTCTGCCAGAGGGGAGGGTGGTGCAAAGAGAATGTCCTGGATGGGGTCAGCCCTGTGTTCCCACAACACAACGGTCCCACAGCCCAACATTCCCACATTTAAAAAGAACAAAATTCACTGAAAATTTAGAAAATTAGACCCTATGTTCCCACATGTCTCACATTTCTAAGACCCCGTTTACACGAAGGGAAAATGCAGATATTTCTACGTGGTTCATTACTCCACATCAACCCCATGTTGGAGTAGCGGCGTTGAGCTCGAGAGAGTTTGGAAGCTAGCTCTCTCCTTCAAATCGCCAGCAGTGGGATTGAGTGGTGAACCCCGAACTACCAGGGGTGGAAATGTGGGAACTGTGGGAGCATAGGGCCTGATTTTGAAAAATATCTCAGGGCTGTGGGAACATCGGCACGCTCCCTCCTGGGTGGGGGGGGTCTCTCCGGATCTTTGTGGCCCGCCGACAGCTCACACTAATAACAACTCGGCTAATAACAAGTCGCAGTGAGAATCAACTTCTCAAGGACAAGCAGTAAAATGCTGAATAGTTTTTGGTAGTTAAGTTAAGAGTTAATTACCAGTTTTATTCTCAAGAACTCATTCTGGGCTTTGAGTCTACAGATCACGGATTAATGCCTTCAGCACTCTCTGTGTGTTTATGTCCATACTGTGATTGATTTGATTTAATTTAATTTAATTACACTGTTGTTTTTTGGGTTCTCACCAACTTCCGAATCATTATTCAACACAACATTACGTCTGATCAGATATTATCCCTGCAGCTCACAAGCAACTGTGTGAAAAACGGATCCATTGAAGTGAACTCCGACTTGACATGAAGTCTGGAGGAAGTAATCCAAGCATTCACTGCATTATCCAACTTCATCCCCTCTAGTCCAGCCACAGGGCTGCATCCTAAACTTTCCTTTTTTTCTTTAATGGTTCTGAGTTATCCGAATGGATATAAATGCTTTTTCCGCACCATTGAATAGAGTGAAAAGCAGTGATGGAAATGGCTTTGAAAAAAGAAACGAAAAAGGCAGCTCCCGTTGATGCCTTCGGCGAAACTTGCTGTACTCACTTCTGTCTTCTATCGCCTACATGCAAGTCAGTCAAAACAGCCCCATGGCCGTCAGAGGGCATGTAGATCTTTATACATATGTCTTATGCTCAGTATGAATAAGAGATACACTACACTGCCAAAAGTATTGGGACGTCTGCCTTTATACGAACCTTAATGACGTCCCATTCTTAATCCATAGGGTTTAATATGGAGTTGGCCAAACCTTTGCAGCTATAACAGCCTCGACTCTTCTGGGAAGGCTTTCCACAAGGTTTAAGAAGTGTGTTCGTGGGAATCTTTGACCATCTTCCAGAAGAGCATTTGTGAGGTCAGGCACTGATGTTGGACCAGAAGGCCTGGCTCTCAGTCTCCACTCTAATTCATCCCAAAGGTGTTCAATGGGGTTGAGGTCAGAACTCTGAGCAGATCAGTCCAGTTCCTCCACACCAAACTGGCTTATTCATGTCTTTACTTACTTTGCTTTATGCACTGGTGAATTAAATTATTTGAAGGGGTGTCCCAGTATTTTTGGCAACATAGTGCACCTCATGCACATTGGAGCGCATTATCAAACTGATCCTGCTAGCATACCTTCACATGTAGCCAAAGCAAACTAACAAAATGATTGTAAATATCTGCAGTGAGAACTATCCTTCCTCTGCAGCATCAAACATTAGCGCATCCCTTTATCAACCTGTCCTTAAGTAAACTCACCGGAGCAGGAGAAGGTTTCAGCATGAGGACGAGAACTCTGTAACCCAACAGGAATCAAAACCATCCTTCTCAGTGGTGATTCTGCCGGCCGTACGTCCTCTCCTGCGTCTTTCTAATGCCTCCATTGTGGACCGCTTCAGAAAGGTGAACAGTGACCTTATCTGAAGAAGAAGTAATATAGGGTTGGCAGCGCTAATGCACCGGGCCTTTCAAGCTTTTAGCCTTTGCCTCGCATCATAACGTCTCTAATGCAGATGATGATACACTGAGGCATTCGGCAAAAGTAGGAATTCACGGATGCAGCAAATGTTTTCGTCAGTCTAAGTGTGTCCAAGTTTAAGCAGGATTGAGGTTTAGTCCAGGAAGAAGGCCAAGGGAGTCTGGACAACCTGCTGGACCTGATACTTACAAATGAAAAACAACTGCTCGGCTTTCTGGAGGTCTGCTGGAGGAGGTATAAATAAGTTTTGCTTTGGATTTGAAGCGTCGACTCCTTTGATGTTACAGTAAATGCCACAAGCTTTACAGGCAATCTCAGCTCCCTTCTTCTTAGATACAGTTGTTCAGAACGCTAAAAATGGATTCATGTACTTTCGATCGTTCCTGCATGCTTGTATTTGTGCACCGTCTCCACTCAGCCGCATTTATGCTAATGTTCACACAGGGCTATGGTGTGTGCTGCTGCCTCGCGATTCATCTCCCTCTGATCTCACAGCTCATCAGCACGTTCGAGATTTGCCGAATAACTTCAAGAGACACATCGACCTAAGCGGGATCCAAAGCTGGGCTCTGCTTCGGTGACTAGATTTGTGCAGCGTCAAGCGAACGTGTTATCAATATACTTTATTTAATGAAATCATACACTGCTTAAGAAGCAAACAACATGTTGACCGAAGAAGCCCTGCATGAATGAAAGACATTGAACTTTAAATATGACCTGTGTAACACTAAATGTGTGTTATGTCTTGTTTTCTTCGACTAAAGAAATGAACCGACTGGTGGAATGCATTGACTCAAGTATGGTTTGTACATTAGGTGCGGATCATTGAAGTACTTCAATTTTATGCGACTTTACTTAATTTCAAACGTCTATTTTCTACTTTTTACTCCATTTATCTGTCTGACAGTTGTAGTCATTTCTCAAAGTAAGGTTATGTTGTATGTATTGTTCATTGCAAGCGTCTTAATTTCATTGCCACCTTGCTGAAAAGTGATCTCGTCTAAATTATTCATTCCACATTGTGCACTGTGCAGCGGTCCTTCATTCTGATGCATTGATTTATGGCACACTGTGTTGTTGCCTGACTCTTACAGTACAACCAGAGTTTCTACTGCTGGATAGAGGAAGATGTTCAGTTTCGATGTATCTGTCTTCTTCATTAAAATTAAAATGTGCCACATTTGGAGAGGGGAGTTGGGATACTGTCTCAACCACTTCCTAGGAGTCAGGCAGTCTGCAATCGAAACACCGAGCAAGGACTAAGACTGAACGATTTTCATTTTCTTGATCATGGTCTGGGCTCTGTGGTTAGCAGCGTCGCCTCACAGCTAGAAGATCCCCGGTTCGCCTCCCGGTTAGGACGCCCGGGAGCTTTCTGTGTGGAGTTTGCATGTTCTACCAGTGCAGTGTGGGTTTTCAACGGGTACTCCAGCTTCCTCCCAAAAACATCCATCTATCCATCCATCCATTATCTATACACCGCTTAATCCTATGTAGGGTCGCGGGGGGACTGGAGCCCATCCCAGCCGACTCGGGCGAAGGCAGGAGACACCCTGGACAGGTCGCCAGTCTATAACAGGGCTACACAGAGACAAACAAGCACACTGTCATTCACACCTACGGACAATTTAGAGTAATCAATTAACCTCAGCATGTTTTTGGACTGTGGTTGTCTGTCTTTATGTGTAGCCCTGTGATAGACTGGTGACTTGTCCAGGGTGTCCCCTGCCTTCGCCTGAGTCGGCTGGGATAGGCCCCCCTGCGACCCTACAGAGGATTAAGCAGTGAATAGATAATAGATAATGGATGGATGATCAAGGTCTCATAATGGGGTGGTTATTTGCTTTTGTGTACAGACATGAATCCATCCACACAGTCTCACAATTAAACACAACTCTCAACACGTTCCCTAAGAGTCAGAGTCCTACAGTGCTTCAGACGAGCAGAGCAATCTTGATTATGTCCAAAAACTGTAAAAAAAAATCTCTGAAGTTGAAAGCGCTCACATATCAGGCAATAACAGCACAGCAGAAAAGGAAAAACAGTATTTTCCTCCCAATTTTCCTGCCATTTCAGTCTCCGCTGACTCCTCCTGTGAACCGTTGCTATCGTTTCCGACCTCGCCGTTAAGTCTGCGGGCCTGGCTGTTGTTCTGAGGATAATGTAGATCGCCATGTGCACACGGAGCTGGCAGCAGTTGCTCCCTGACACTCACAAAGAGTAACACATGCGGGTCCCCCTACTGAGCAGACACCCTGACCAAATGATAGCTGCTACTGCTGCTGCAGCGTCAGGAACAAGGTCTCTCGCTGGCTTCTCACCTGCAAACACAGCAAATTGCCGAATGAGCCACTGCTGAGAGGAGGATCTGGGCCTCTGTGGGAGATTTTTTTTCTCTCTCTCTCTCTTCCTCTTCTGCACAACCCAGGAAAACACTCCCTCTCCATGCAGTAAATTACCAAATTTAGATATCACCGCGGACGGAATGAGAAATAAATTGAAACGTGATACCCTCCTGGGGGTTGAGACGGGACGAAACTGTCTGTGATTGATGGGTAAATGTCTGCACCCAGCCGCCGCGCATCTCTTTGAAATTAAAGCAATAAATGTTCCTAAGCAATGTAAAGATAGCGACTTTATTTAGCGCTCCATTCCCTCAAATGACGTGCTGTTCGGAAGCACTGGCGAAAACAATGGGGCGCTGGCCACATTTAACTGGGCCTCGGGGAAATTACACCTCTGTAGTATTAAAAGTCAACTTCTCACACCCGGCTGGTAAACAAAAGGCTCTCCTCTCCAACAACAAACTGTCCGCCGCACTCAAGACAACGACGCATGTGACGCTAAGACGCGACTGCACAATTAAACTGTGTCAAATTAGAGGCAAAATAAGAATAGGGAGGCATGTCGGAGCCGGAGACTCTTATGTTAGCCCATTAACCCTCCCCTCCTCTATCCTCCAGCTCCAATCCACTTACCGAGGCTGTTGCTAAGCTACAAAGACTGGGAGAGAAGAGGAGAGTCTTTGTGGCAGAGGCAGTAAGTAGCATTGTTCTGTAGGAGTCTCTCCCATTGATCTGTCTGACAATTCGTCTATCGTGTACATGCTCACGATGCGTACTAATACAAAGTTGTGGGAGAGAAGCTGCAGGTCTACAGCTGACAGCAGAGATGGGAGACATAAGGAATTCTCAGAGGCAAAAAAAAAAAAATAGGACCAGTGAGGGGAGATCATGGGGAGAAATCTCTACTACCAAGAATACTGCACTGATGCTATGTAAAGTTCCACATCAGTCACAACACTTAAGGTTCCTGTGACTTTTGAGAAACACCTGGCTGACCTCGACATACGCAGGATTAAACTGTCAATTACACTTTTAACTTGTGCAGCGATACAGATCTCATCACTGATTAGTGCGGGCATGAGGTTTGCAGCAGCCAATCATGTAATAACGGCCAATAACGTACATAAGTTATTACGTTATTGGCCTAGCATAAAAAAAACCCTCTGAAAATGTAATAACTGCAGCCGATAATGTAAAATAGGATGGTATAGTGGACATATTCATTCCTCAAGGATACGTCCTGTGCAGCTCTCATTCCATGTCAGTGTCTCTGTTGGATGTTGCATTGTCAAATGAATTTACCACATCTTTTTGCTGGAAAACATTTCATTAAAACTTCTTTCAAACATTTCTCAAGGAAAAACGATTCAGTCCTCACTTCAAACTGGATTTAAGAATATATATAGGCTATATATATGGCAAGCCATTTAGGAAATTATATATGAAATGAAAGTGCGAATACATATAATGAAAGTCTGAATATTAATAATGAAACTCCGAATATATATAATGAAACTCTGAATATATATAATGAAAACCAAATATATATAATGAAAGTCCAAATATACATAATGAAATCCAAATATATATAATGAAACTCTGAATATATGGAATGAAAGTCCAAACATATAGAATGAAACTCCGAATACATATAATGAAAGTCCAAATATATAGAATGAAAGTCCAAATATATATAATGAAACTCCAAATACATGGAATGAAAGTCCAAATATATAGAATGAAACTCTGAATATATAGAATGAAACTCCGAATATATATAATGAAAGTCCAAATATATAGAATGAAAGTCCAAATATATATAATGAAACTTCAAATACATGGAATGAAAGTCCAAATATATATAATGAAACTCCAAATATATGGAATGAAACTCCGAATATATATAATGAAAGTCCCAATATATATAATGGAATTCTGAATTTATGGAATGAAAGCTGAAGTAAATCTTCACAATCCACCATGTTCAATTGTGTTGTCAGCACAGAATTTGCTTGGTATACAAATGGCACCGAATGAAATATATTAATAGTTTGTTGAAGTGGAACTTTTTTCATGTCATGCTCCAAATAATATTAATAGTTTGTAGTGTACGTTGCGTCTGCACTGCCTTGGATCTGCGATTAAATAGTTATACATTATATACATATTCCGAGTTTCATTCCATATATTATGAGTTTTATAATATATATATTCCGAATTTCCTTATATATATTCTGAGTTTCATTCCATATATTCCAAGTTTCATTCAATATATTCGGACTTTCATTACATATATTCTGAGTTTCATTCCATATGTAATTTCCTAAACGGCTTGCCATATATATATGATATTGGATGATTTAACAAAAAACGTCATATTCAATGATAAAGTTTTCTTTAGCGATTGCGGTTGCAGTCATACCTTAACCCCACTATGGTTAAGGTATGACTGGGGTTAGACAACTAATGCAGTGTCCTGTGTTGGGACCAAAGCTCCTCTCACATCCATAAACACCAAACTAGAAATAAATAAAAACTCTGAAGGTTGGCTTTGAATCTAAGGGACGATATGGACATAATTCTTACGGATATCATACCACCAATAACGTAACACCTGCTAATAATGTAAGAAGTAGTATTTTGTAAGTTCTGTAAGTAATAAGTGTTTTGCAGTTTTTGTGCAGTTTGCTCATCAATAATAGGTGTAGTGGATGGTATAGTCGTCATATTCATCCATCAATGATACGTCCCATGTAGCTCTGACTCTCCTTAATTATGGCTGTAAGAGCCAGTTTGAGAGTTATTTGTTGTGCAAAATCTTTATTTAGAATATTGTTTATGTGCTTAGATATGTAAATTCATCATTTCATGTCAGTGTCTCTGTTGGATGTTGCATTGTCAAATTAATTTACCACATTTTTTTCTTGGAAAACATTTCATTCAAACTTTGTTCAAACATTTCAGTCGTCACTTCAAACTGTGTTTAAAAAAAACGGACTGACCCTATAATGACACTTAACTCTAATATACAACATAGAACATGAACACTCATTTACCTGAAGAGTATTATGGATGTTATTGGCTCAAACATTTCATTATTTTGTTGGCTTTATTACATTTAAAATGGCCATAACTATTACATTATTGGTTGCTACAGAGCTTAAAGAGCTTCTGCATCAACTACACCCACATCCACAGACTTCCATTATAATCATTCTTCAAATAACGTGAGCTGTAACGAATGAAGTCAACAATATTAAACTGAATTAAAACAAAATTAAAAATGATGTTTTACAGTCGCGTGGAAAATGTAATTACTGATTAGTATGTACACTGAGCACCATTCGCTGCCCCGATTAATTTGCGGCAGACGAAGAAACACTGGGTTGCATCATTTTTTTCCCGCCGACCTACACAGGCTAATTTTGTCCTCTTGGATGTTGCAACTCATTTCCATGACTGCTCTGAACATAATACATTGTGACTGTATAAAGGAGACAACAGTTGCTAATGTGCATTTGAAATTTCTCAGCTGCCAGTATTTATTATCCACAGCAAATCAATGGATGTTCTAATTCTAACGTGCTATACTGAACCGCATTGGCTTGTCAAATTAGCAGTTTGGATATGATCACAGTCATATGGCTCAGTTTCTAGCTGTACTCAAAGCACATGCTATACTGTGTACAGACATTCCAGGATATGACACAAACCATAATGCAAAAAAAAAAAAAAAAACCCTCGATGGCTCGGTACAAAGGAAACCCCAGGCTACTATCTTGAATGTCATTGAAAAAGCTCTGAGGATTATTCTCAAAGCAGACGTCCGGGTTTATTCGGATCAAATACAACTGTGGCCACCGTGTTTGGTCTAAACCAATGGTTTTGATGGCTATGCTGGGATCTGTGATTGCAAAACAACTATTTAATTTTGGCTCATGGTATCAAACTGTCTGAGACGTCCAAATATAAAACTTACTTCTGTCGCTCCGCTGAGTGTTTTGCAATTTGCTCCTGGCTGGTGGTATTGGTTTTGTTTGGAAAACGGACAGCAAGAGCTCAGATAATCTCACTTCAGATAGACACGCTTCCTTTTTTAATTATGATATAAACCCTGTTGAGAATGAGAGGAGTCGCTGTTTAATATCCTGAAACAAGCAGGAATCGTTTAATTCAAATCAATGCAACGCCATTTCTTTTCGCCCTGCATCTAAATCGGCTGTCACTATTTGGCACTCGGAATGTATAAATCATATTTGTTTCAATCTGTGGGGAAAAAACTTGTGGTTAAATCGACAGCGTTAGCTCCAAAAAATGCACAAGCAAGTGGGTTGGAAACGAGGAGAAGAGCCTCTCCAGAAGGTCAGTGCTCCGTCCGGTAAGGTAAACACGGACCATACAAAGCCTGAACATTCAGCAACAGGAAAAACTCAGATGAATCGAATGAATCTCTCTCTGCAGATGCATCAAAGTGATCAATAAGTCACGACACACATCCCTGCATTGTGCTTTCTATGACAGAACTGAGCAACTTCAAGTGCAGTTATCCTGTCCCTCCTCACCTCCTCCACAGATGTCCTTGGGCTGTCATGCAGTTTTGCTGTAAGAGACACTGCGGAGGAAAACACTTGCAATGTGCTCTGTTTTCCTCTAGGGGACAGTAGAGCTGCAAATAATTCAACTGCAAAGACCGACGAGTGCAGGAGCTCCTTATCAGGTGGCTCGTCTCTGTTTGTTTTCTGATTCCGACGTGGTGCGATTGAGCTCGCATGTTTCCGTCTGGATTATTTAGAATTTTCTGTCAGCCCGCTGAAGAAGCAGCTCAGACCTCAGGTTCTGCTGATGTGAAGGTCTGGATCAAAAGAAGCAAAAGGACTCAACTTCACAACAGCTTTCGAGAGTCTATATTGTTCCCTTCTCAATGCAACATACTCGGCAACACCAGCCGGGTTGCTGATGCTGTGCTGCCAGTTTCCTATTAATCCAGCCCACAATAGGAGGGCAAGGGCGCCGGTCTTAATTCGGCCTGATTCATGCTTCTGCCCTCTGCAAACCAGGAGGATTAATGCAAAGGTTGCAGTGAGCTCAGCATAGGTCCGTCTACCACCAAGCCACAGAGAGGTGAGAACGCAAGAGGGGCAAAAAAGAAGAAGAAAGCAATTTGTCAGTCACTTTTATTCCCTCTAAAGACAAGAAAATAGGAAAGCTCAAAGGATGGATTTGTTCAGTGGCAGTGAAGAAGGACAAGATGGCGCTAGAAGGAAAGGGGATCAGGTTTGTTCCCTGGGGGCTTGTGTGGCGTCCCCAGCTAAATGTGGAAGATTTTCAGAGCGGAAGGGGCGAAATAGCTTCCATGTGAAAGAGGCCGGGGTGGTAGGGACAGCGTAAGTATTGATGTTCACCTTGAAAAGAGAAACCGCCTGCCTAATATTGTTAAGATCCCCCTCTTGCTGCCGAAACAGCTCCGATCTATCGAGGCACGGAAGGCGTCCCGTGGTCTCAAGACTTCTGTAGCGGTAGATCCTGCCATGTGTGGCCTCAATGGATGCCAGCATACGTAGCACATGCTGATTGCAACAGCAAATTTGGAGTACAAGTCAACACTCTGAACTCTCTCTGCTGAAGGAATTCCACTGCATTGAATGGGTGTTAAATAATGTTTAGATAGGTAGCATGTGTTAAAGTGATACCCACATGAAGGTTTCCCAGCAGAACATTCTCCAGAGCTGGCTTTTTTCTCTTGAATGTGCAATGATGCCCACACAGCCAGCCGTCAACATGATGTAAAAGAAAACATGATTTATCAGATTATGACACCTTTTTGTGTTGCCCTTCTGGCATTGAACGAGGGTCAGTGGCCCTCTGGTTGGTCTTCAGCTATTGACACCATTGTATCATAGCTGCATTAAGATTAACAGACATTCTTGGGATATGATACGTACCCAAAATGCAAAAACAACAGAGATGACTCGGTACAAAGGAAAAGGAAGATAATCATACTACAGACAGACATACTACATCATGTCCTCTGACAGGTGAAGTGAATAACATTGATCATATTGGTACTATGTGCTGTTCTGATAGAAAACCTTGGATTTTAACGTCCATGTTGATGAGACTTAGACACCCAAATAAACATTGTCCCAGAACAAACACACTCCCTCATGCTAATGGAAATCCCAAATGTCACTGGCCTACCCAGCAGGAAAATGCACCCCACCACATGGAAAAAACATCAACCAATCAGGAACATGTTGAGGAACATGACAATGGCCCAACAAGTTGATTTGACCTCCAAACTTCCTACACCCCATTGTGATCAAGCATCAACAGGATGCAGTAGAACAAGTTGGATTGACAGAGGCCCCACTGCACAAGCCAGAGCACCCAAAGGATCCACTTCAATGTCCTGGTTCCAGACCCCATAGGACACCCTGAGAGGTCCTCTTGTCCATGCCCAATGGTTCAGAGCATTTTGGAGCACATAAGTGGGACCAACACACTATTAGGCAGGTGGTCATGATGTTATACTGGATCAGTGTAAAGCCTGTTGAAAATGAGAGAAGTCGCTGTTTAGTATCCTGGAACATTTTATTTAAATCCATGCAACACTATTTCTTTTCGCCCTGCATCTAAATTGGCTGTCACTATGAGGCACTCAAAATATATAAATCATATTTGTTTAAATCTGTGTGCTCTCAGCAGCAAGAAACTAGTGTTTGTATGCATATTAAATTGACAGTATTAGCTCCAAAAAATGCACAGGCAAGGGGTTGGAAGGGCGTCGAAAAAGAGCTTCAGTTATGCAGACTCATACGCATCACGCTGCCGTGTGCTCTGTATTCTGACACCATTGTATCATAGCTGCTTTACGGTCTTCAAAAGTTTGTGGGATCACAGTTTGTGGGATTGCAATGGGCAGCCTTTGTTCAGATCAAATAATTGCATTTACAAAAATCCTCAGACATCTAACTGCATCATCATCGCTTTGTGATCCCGGCGTTCTTCAAGAACATTTCCTTTCCTGTGTTTCCTTTTATTCAATCAGTCAGTGTTTGCAGCTTGTTTAATGGAGCTAATTTAATGATTGATATCTTCCACATGTTACTAAAAGCCTGATCAATCCACCATGTAAGGCTACATATGACTACTTTCACACGCAGCACCACTTTGAAAGCTCTTGACTGAGTACTTGAAATCCACTAATGCGATGTGACATTCCCCTTTTTAACTCCTGCAGCAGCAGCACAAGCACAGTGTTGTCTCCAAAATAACACCACTCTGCCTATGTGTCGGCATGCAGCAGGGGCTCGTGGACTCGTACATCAGCATGCACATCATCTGTGCCTGATGTCCTCATGTTAAACAGTGTTCTTAAAGCTGTTTCGATTACTGCCCTCTGCTTTCTGTCCCAGTGGATTATCTCAACCTCTATGTTGCAACACCTTGTGATTTGGAAGTAAATTAAACATAGGCCATAAGGTGAGGATTTGACAATACGACGCAAGAAGTAACAGTACTTGCTGAGTGCACAGAGAGTGTGTTTGCATTTTATCGTGTGTGTAGATGAGTTGTCGGGTTATTTAAAGACATGTGCCTGTCAGGTCATTTCTACTTAAATTGAATAATAGTGTAGTTAGAATTGGAAAACATCTGGATATAACGACTTAAAGGAACAGCTTCATCTACACTGATCAGGTATAACATTAAGACCACCTGCCTATTATTGCGTTGGCCCCTGTTATGTGGTCTGAACCATTGGACCAGAGGACCTCTCAGGGTGTCCTATGGGGTCTGGAACCAGGATGTCGGCACTGGATCCTTTGGGTACTCTGGCTTGTCCAGTGGGGCCTCTGTCAATCAAACTTGTTCCACTGCATCCTGTTGATGCTTGATCAGAATGGGGTGTAGGAAGTTTGGAGGTCAAATCAACATGTTGGGCCATTGTCATGTTCCTCAACATGTTCCTGATTGGTTGATGTTGTTTCCATGTGGTGAGGTGTATTTTCCTGCGGGGGTAGACCAGTGACATTTGGGATTTCCATTGTTTTGGGACAATGTTTATTTGGGTGTCTAAGGCCCCGTCCACACGAAGCCCAGGCCTAAACGCACAAACAGTTCATCAAACTTGTGTATCGTCCACACCAAGCCGGTGTTTTGGGGGTCTAAAAATGATCATTTCTGAACCTAAGTCCCAGAGTACAAAGATCTGAAAACGCTGTTTACGCAGTACCGTTGTTACACCCTGTCCGCTTCTTTTTCTGACACACTTGCGTCATAGCTCCACTTCTCAATAAATGCACCAAACTCAGAAGACAACAACAACGTCTCCGTATAGTGCTGCGTATGTCCTGCTGATAGTTCCACCTCATTGTCCGTCCAGACTAGAGTCCTACCAGCTCGTCCACTCGTGTTTGCCGCCGCCATGTTCTATGTTTACATCGTATACAGATTTCATTCTGCCAGTTTCCGCTTGTTTCTGTTATGGCGTCATAGCGCCACCAACAGGCCTGGCATGTGTTTTACATCGTTTTGAGACATATCAAGTGAATTCATGTGGACGGACACATTTACTGAAACAGCTCCGTCTTTATGAAGAACGTTTTTGAAACTATGAGCATTTTGGCTTCGTGTGGATGGGGCCTAAGTCTGATCAACACAGATGTCAAAATCCAAGGTTTTCCATCAGAACACCAAGAAAGTACCAATACAATCAATGTTATTCACTTCACCTGTCAGTGGTGATTGGTGAATATGTTAGTCGGATTATTGAATTGTTTCTAGCAAGTCTTGTGTGTTCCAAAGACTGAACTCCACTGTCGGCAACATATTTGTGAGCCTTTTTTAAACATTTATGACTACAGGAGGAAGCGACGGGCTTGGGGCTGACAGGTACATTTTGATCTGAAAGCCTGTCAGCACGTCTTTGCCTTTTTTTTGTACGATTCGTCGATGATAAGTAAAACACAGAACAATGATAGCTCCATCTCCAAATGACTCAAATGTCCTGGTTAAGTGATCTAATCTTAATGAATGCAGATGAATTTGGTGTGAAGCTTGTCATCTGATATTGCATAAGTTGACAGCTGGACCAAAACACTCCAAACTTCAGTCGTTTCATAAAGAAGGCCTCGTATATTTCCATCATCAAAAGGCAATTAAACACTTAAACCGAGCCTGGTGTTTACAGGACATGATGTAAATGCTAGGTGTTGATTTAATCAAAACACAAGCTGCTTTGCTGGTGGAACATTTTTGATTGCGGACATTCACAGTGTTTTCTATATAAATGTCTGCGGACCTTGATTAATGAATCCCATTGTGGCTGTTTTGTATATCTAGATGGACGGCGGAGGACTGTGTCACTCTAATTACACTGCAACCTTTTAAATATAATGGAAGTGAAAGGAACTGCAGTTTATGTAAGCACGTTATAAATATTATGAAAGTCTATAAAGAAGATTGACTACAGTGCATTTTATTGTGCCTTAATCTAAAAATGTTATCATCGTGAGTGAAGTGCCTTTAATTAGCTTATTATGCTAAGCACTGTGCAATTGAAATGGAGTGTCTGGTGTAAACACTTACTGCATTTCAAGTATAGTGGAAGTGAGTGGAGACAGTCTGCTGCAAAGCGTGTTAAAGTATGAAAACATCGCATCCTCAGAGCGAAAACCAGCTGACTGCAATGAAAATATCTTCTAATCTCATCGCTGAGGAGGCTATAAATATAAAGTAAGCCAATTGATCACAGACGACAAGTGAAATCTTGCAGCAGAAATAAAAGCACGGATGCAAATGATTCCCTTATGTATAGATAGCTAAAAAAAAAAACACCCAACTTTAAAAGTGTCACTGTCGCTCAAACTGTACCGTCAGTAGTTACAGTGCAATGGTGGCACAAAGAGGTTTTTAGTTCAAACAAGAAGAGAAATCGCTTTGAAGCCGCCAGCTGCTCGCTTAAAACGCATGACAGTGTTGCGCGCAGTCACTGAAAGAAGCGTCATCATGAGTGGCTGCTGTTGTGTCATGTCAACGCAGAGAGAGTCGGATTAAGAGAGAACAAAGCCTCCTCAGACGCCGCCATATGGACAACCTGCGACTCTGTTTAGTCTGTCAGATGAAGCAGATTCCTCTTGAATCTTAATTAACTTCCTATTGTTTTTTAAAAAATCCTGCAATTACTATGTTATTTACACCGATCAGCCACAACATTAAAACCACTGACAGGTGAAGTGAATATCATTGATCATATTGGTACTATGTGGTGTTCTGATGAAAAACCTTGGATTTTAACATCCATGTTGATGAGACTTAGACACCCAAATAAACATTGTCCCACAACAAACACACTCCTTCATGCTAATGGAAATCCCAAATGGAAAATGCACCCCACCACATGGCAACAGCATCAACCAATCAGGAACATGTAGAGGAACATGACAATGGCCCAACATGTTGATTTGACCTCCAAACTTCCTACAGCCCATTGTGATCAAGCATCAACAGGATGCAGTGGAACAAGTTGGATTGACAGAGGCCCCACTGCACAAGCCAGAGTACCCAAAGGATCCAGTGCCGACATCCTGGTTCCAGACCCCATAGGACACCCTGAGAGGTCCTCTGGTCTAATGGTTCAGACCACATAAGGGGACCAACACAATATTAGGCAAGTGGTCATAATGTTATGTCTGATCGGTTTATGTACACACACAAAACTGAAACTAATAAAACAGAAATTCCGTGCTCAAAGCGGTCGAAATAAAATCCTAGCTTTCCAAATGTGTCCACTGTCTCCTAAAATGTTCACACTTGACACTGAATTGTTAACCAGTAAGTGGAAATGGAGACTTGAACTGATTCCAGCCGTGTCTGGGAAGGAAAGCACAGGAGAAGGAACATTCGGAGCTTCTGAGGAACAGGCCAGTGGAGTTTTATTTGCGGTGTAACAATAGAGCAGATGCTTCCCACCAAATCGGGTGGGCCGTAACAGCATCAAGGTATTATAGAAACGACAAGCTAAAACTCATTTAGCTTACCTTCGGTCTGTGCGGATGTATCGACTACAAAAGATCTTTATTTTACAGTAGGAGCTGCTTTATCGGTGGCCATCTGGGAGTTTCCAGCAGCACCAACATGTTAAAATGCTGTAAATGTGCAGAACTCCTTCAGTTATGTGAGATAATGAACGCTAAAAGTTGTATCACACAAACTCAGTGCATGGCAAATGAAATAACTCATAGCTGCAGCGTTCTCCTGCAGGAGACAGAGGGATCATTACATCAATCCACATCTGGGGGAGGACAGATTGATGGTGTGAGCTGTGAGAACGTGTCGACGGAGAACACCTCGGCCCTGAACAAGCAAGTGTTGGATACTTGGTGTGAGAAAGCGGAGCGTTGTTACCCCTCGGGGTGGACAGTCACCTCCAGCAGGGCTGTTGCTGCTGTGGTCTCCAGCACTTCAATCAATTCTACATCCATCGCTCAGGTGAGTTAACCGCCGATTGATTTCTGGTGTGAGATTTTTCCTTCTCTTCACTGAGATGGCCCGCAGGCAGTGAACCCAGCCAGCGATCTTCTCAGGGATATGTTTAGATTTTCATATGTGAGAAAGTCTTCAAGTACAGGAAACCTATAACTGTTGTTTTCTCTCTCAGTAGAACAGATGAGTTAAATGAACTGCTTAGATAAGTAAAGGACTTTCCACCATGTGACAGGACTTGTTTTGTAGAAGCGCAGAGATTCAAGGCCCAAATTATATCACACTCTTCTCTCAATTATGCGATCTGTAACATCTTGAGCCGAAAGTTTTCAGAGAAATGCTGTCAAAGGCTGTGCGGTGTGTGTGAGTGCTTACCAGACTGCACACTCACACACTCACACACTCGACCAATCTGCTATTCTTTTCACTGACTGATAAATGCACAGTGCCGCGCTAAAGTATTTGTGTTTTTGCATATTTCTCACACTTAAATGTTCCAGATCATCAAACTGATATTCATACGTATTGAACATTAGACAGAGATAACCCACAAAACACAAAATGCCATCTTTAAATTTTGGTTTATTGAAGAATTATTGAAAACCTAGATCACCGTTGTGAAAAACTAATTGCACCTCTAAACCTGATAACTGCTTGGTCCCTTGGCAGCAACAGTTAAATGTTTGTTCCAGCTTGTGATCAGTCTTTTACATCACCATGAAGGAATTCTGTTCCACTCTTCTCTGCAGAATAGCTGTAATTCAGCCACATTTGATGGTTTTAGATCATGAACTGCCCTTTTAAGGTCTTACCACAGCATCTTAATTGGATTGAAGTCTGGACTTTGACTCTGGCACTCCAAAACCTTCATTTAGTGCTTTCTGAGCCACTCAGAGGTGGACTTGCTTGTGTGCTTTGGGTCTTTGTCCTGCTGCATCAAGCATTAGTGTTGAGTTTTAGGTCATGAACTGATGGTGGAGATTCTCCAGGAGGATTTTCTGATAGAGAGCAGAATTCATGGCTCCATCAGTGATGACAAGTCGTCCAGGTCCTTCAACCATCACACTACCACCACCATGTTTCATTAATGGTGTGATGTTCTTCATGTGGAATACAGTTTTGGCTTTACACCAGCTGTAACGGACCCATGTCTTCCAAAAAGTTCCTTTGACTCAGTCCACGGGATGTTATCCCAAAAGTCTTGGGGCTCATCTATATAATTTTTTTTGTAAATGCCAGACGAACCTTTATGTTCTCTTTGGTCAGTGGTGGTTTGCGCCTAGCAACTCTCCCATGATGCCATTTCCTCCCAATGTCTTCCTTATTGTGGAATCATGCAAACCAAACTGAGGCCAGTGAGGCAGATCTTTTGATGTTCGTCTGGGGTCTTTCATGACCTCCTGGATTAAATATATCCTGTTCTTGGAGAAATGTTGGTCGGTCTGCCGGTCACTCCTGGGAAGGTCCACCACAGTTCCATGCTTGGTGATAAATGTCAACGACTTTGTTCCTCATCTGTCCTTGAATCTCTTCAGAACGTGGCATCATGAGCTGCCTTTTCAGACCCTTTAGCTCCTTCACAACACCAGACAGGCTCTATTTAGTGATGTTTAGACTCAAAAAGCCTGGCAGTGATCATATAGCCGGTGAGATGGAACCCAATCCTGAGGGGGCAATTACTTTTCCACAGAGGGCAATGTGGGCTGGACATTTTTCTTTCAATGAATGAAATCATCATCTAAAAATTGCATTTTGTGTTTTCTCGGGTTACCTTTGTCTTCCATTAAATTTAATTAGATGATATGAAACATTTAAGTCTATCAAATATGCAATAATAGAAGGTTTGTGTAGGTGTGTGAAGCCTACGACAGGAAAAGACACAGTGATTTGAATGTAATAAATAGAGAAACGGTATCATCCAGGCAGGTACTTTGACTAAGTTATTTTCTCTTTGAGCATCTTGTCTGCATCGCTGCGTGTCGCGTCGATGAATAGCTGCCGCTTGTGATCATCTCGTGAAATAGTTCAGCACATCCGAGCAGTGCCACAGAGCATCACGCTGTCTTAAGGGCTGCCAGAACTGGAAGCGAGAGAGGCATTGTTTCCCTTCAGTCTAGTCTAAGCTGAGTGCTGAATTGGCACTGAACAGCTGTTAATGGGAACCTTCAATACGTAGTCAAAATCAAACAAATGAAGGAAGCCATTAGGCTGGAAAACACAACAGACTTATTAGGGAGATAAGTAGATCAAGAGACCTTGGATCAGACGTTATCTGATTAAGCCTCAAGTCGCACAGTCCTGACCTTATTAATAGAGGTTAACCACTTTATTTTACTATCTGTTAGAATCCTTCAAACAATCAAACAAATGTATTAAACCTGCAGATGTTGGCTGACCCTTCAGAAAGGCACAGCTGCATGAAACCAGAATGGACACGCGGGGAAATGTACAGTACATGTTCAATGACACATACAGCACACAGTGAGCATGGGGTGATGAATTGGGCCAATTTCGTCTGTTTATTAAAAATCCAATAGTAGCCAGTCAGTGCCATCCATCTCGGATGCAGCGGCTGGAAGCACATCTCTCCACGAGACGCGTCCCTCCTCGCCCGAAGGGAACACAAAGGGAGGAAGCTCTGCCAGCATATTCATGAAACTCCAGGACAAATGATCCAATGCGGACACGCCCGCGACGTTATTGTCCGCGTTCCAACACCGGCTCCTTAAAAATAGCTGCCGTAAATTTCCTCTGGCTAATTATGTTCTGCAGAAAACATAAATACATCGTTAAAAATCAATAGAATGACGAGGCTTTTGCGTTAAACGTGTCTGGCAAAAACAACCACCGTCAACACATGTTCGTGTTCCTGCTAAACAGCCCGAAGGAGTAAAACTAATTATTAAAAGTACAGAGAAACAAAATGTCAACACAACCCATTAAAATCATGTTTGCAACTTAAATTGTGCGTTTAATATTTCGATCACGCATTTAATTAAGTGGCGGCAGTAGGTGCCTTGATTTACTTTACTTTCAAGTCTTCAAATTGTCAGTTAGTGTTTACCTGTTGATGAAAAAGAGCACCTTCGCATTGATTTAGGAAGAGTTTTTGTTTACAAAAGTTTTAGTTTGACCGAAAAAAAAATGCAATTAACAAATTTTAGCTGTTATAGTCACAGTTTTAGGCAATAATCAGCTAGAAAAGCCCTTGGAGAGCAGAACAGCTCCACCAAGCACCCCATATTGGGATTTACACCCAGAAATAATCATCCCAGGATTGTTTTATCTCCATTATTAGATTCCTTGACCCAGAAAACAAACCCTTAGCATCTGGATTCACATTGACATCATCATTAGTTCAATAGTTATTCACCAGAATCTCTTTCTGGGTAATGGTGGTTTCTTCTGGATCCAGCTCCATAGCTGTTGATTCTACAACAGATCTGTTGGCATCCTCCTGATTCAGCAGAGTCTCAGCTACATGTTGGTGTTGGCTGCATGTCTGGATCTTCATCTGTTACCTTACAGTGATGACCATTCCACAGGCCCTCTAGGTTTTCCTGTTCTGGATCGTAGTATCCACAATTTTTCCCAGATCCGGATCAAATGTTGACATGTTGTAGAAATTGGCGGGAAATTATCCTGTATTTTTTGCCAAGCAGCCTGGACATTTTTGGAGTGGAGTTACATGCACATATGCATGCACATTGCCCTATCTCCCAATGCTAAAGAGTCCTGCAAGAAATTCCTGGATCCAGACGGTGATCCGGATCACCACCAAGATCTAATCATCTGTTCGTTGTCCAACACAATAATCCAAAAACTAAACTTCCGACCAGTGTACAGGCTCAGCACCCAGCCTCAGCAACTGACACACACACACTCCTCGCCTGTTGATGACATGTCTTCTGTCTTTTCCGGATAGCAGTGTGTGTGATATCCAGGCTAATTGCATGGTGAGCGTCTGAGCGCCCGAGGGCCTGCCGACCTTGGGAAGTGAGTTGTGGAATCACAGTGCAGCTGATGACTCTATTGAACCTAATCGAGGCAGAGGGAGACACTCTTCAGAGGGCCGGCCGGCCAGCTGCTGCAGGATAACACACAAGCAACAGCAAAGACACACACAGGCGCTTTATCCACAACCTGTCACGAGCAGGGACTTTAACTACTACCCCCAGGTAACAAAGGAACAGAGCGAGCAGCAGAAAGAGATGGGGAGATTTGTTCAAATTGCCTTTTTGACAGTTTAACGTTTTATTTTGTTTTATTGTTTTCCGCCGCGGAAACGTCTCAAAGTGATGGAAGAGTGACAAGGCCCTCCTTCTTCTTTTATTCAAAGGACGGCGCTTTTGAAAGCAACCTGTCCAGCTGCACGGAGTCCACATATATTTAACTGCAACACCTTTCTGGCGCTGCTTAGATTTAGGAACTAACGTAGATCAATACGTCTTTATCAGCAGATAAAACTGGGAGGACTGCGAGAGCTGTTGAAGAATGCATTCAAGGTAAAACAAGAAAAAAAAACAGATGATAACTCGCGCGCCCGGCACCGAGGCATAATGATTAAAACAAAAACCTTCAATGGTACATGAGCAGATGAGATTTTCTCCAACGTTGGCTATTCAATGCTTATTCAGGTTGACAAGTATCATGTTGGAATTAAGGTACTCTGATGCGTGCAGAAGTCATCTCGAGAAAACACAAGAACTAAATGAATATAATCCCCCGCTGCAAGCAACAATGCCGCTCCGCTCCCACCATCAGAATGAACCAATCTGCGCATAATTGAGTGTGCCGGAGCTAAAAGCATTAGGGAGAATTTGACTCCTACTCCTGTGTACTGAATCCTTCACAGTCTATACTGTCCTGCAAGACAGCCGGCGCTCTCTTCAGCTTCCTAACGTCTCCTTATGGTCTGTTTATTCACCCGGTTCTGTAGTTCAACTAAGGACTCCCAGACCCCTTTTCCACCAAGAAGAACCAGGTGCTAGTTCTGGTGCTTACTTCTTTCAAATCTGGTTCCTCCTAAGAACCTGTTTGCTTTTCCATTGGCAAGGAGCCACGTTGGAGCCATTGGGTCACTGTTAAACCACTACGCTTGCATCCATTACATAGCAGTTAAACAAACGCAGTAAGTTGATGATAATATCTATGTTTATCTCTATAGATGGTCTTAAGGCTGATTGTGAGGCGGAGGTCCTCCTGTTGCCTGGGCACATATGGGACCGCGCTATCGGTGGGACACAACTGCAGTGGATTTCAGGTCAAGAGTTTGTGCAAAACTTCCGTGTGTCCCGGGAGTCATTCCAAAACATCTGCGATCAGACCAGGGACGTCCTGGAGAACAAGGACACTGATTAGCGCTTGTGTGTCCCTTTCCACCGTTGATGGTTGGTCACCATAACCCCGCCCCCAGCCCCTGACGTACTCGGTGCTTAGCTCTGGACCAGCAGAGAGTTGGTGCTTGCTGAGCTCCAGTTTTAAGCACCTGGAGTCGGTGCTTAGGTGGTGGAAACACAAAGAACTGGTGCTAAGTCAGGCTCTGGCTCCGAACTACCACTGGAACCAGCTCGGTGGTCTGTAGACTTCCTCCGAGTGCTCAGATAAAGGTTAAGAAAACTGCTTCAAGCTGGAAGCAGTTTTCTTAAGCCAATGACAACAAAAAAGTGATGATTCTATTGTTATCCTATATTAGCCATAAGGCCAGAATTAATTTTGAAGTAGGGATTGCTCTTAGTTAAATCAGAAAAGCAAACAAACAGCGACAACAACAAAACTCGCTGTGACCAGTCCCGTGTGGGCTGGCTATCAATGATTTTAAATTCAGCTCTTAGGTTCACAGTGAAGGTCCTGCATCCTGCAAAATAAAGCCACACTTCCTGATCGTTCAGAAGAGCAGGCCATTCGTTTCACTGGAACTATGATAAGACAATGGCAATCACTTCCCTCCCCGCCACGATCCCGTGACTCTCTACGCTTCATAGATTCGAATCACATCTACTTCATGCGTCGCAATTACCAACAGTTGGGCAAAGCGAGCCTAAAGGATGAGGCGAGGTATAGCTCATTAGAGAAGGTGCTACCTCATCCATTAGCAGCAGCGAGCACAGCGGCGAAGATCCATCACTGGAAAGGGAAAAAAATGAGCCCCAAAATTTCCACATAATTAATTTCCCCGTTAAGGAATGTATGCTGCATTTTGGACCATGCCAAATGGACAGACAAATGAGTTCAATTTATTCCCATTAAATGTGCTCGGCAGCGGGGGGCGGAGCCTGGACCATATGGCACTCGGGCTTACGGTGACATGAAGCTCACAGTCGCAGCAGAGACGCACAGCTGTTCAAGGAAGGAGGCAGACGGTTACCTGGCTGCTGTCCCTAATGGATGTCCTCAGTTTGCTTTAAAATGCAAGTGTGTGAGCTGGGTGTGTCTCATGTTGAAGTGCTCAGACACTTCCATTTGTTTGGATGTGTTGTCTTGTATTTGTGTGACGTTTTGGTGGATTTCTGGTCTGTAGCAACCAGTAATGTAATAATTTTTTCCATTTTACATGTAAATGTAATATTCTACATTTTTTAACATATCTAAGAAAATAAACAATATTCTAAATAAAGGATTTTGTACAACAAATAATTCACAAATTGACTCTTACAACCATAATTAAGGACAGTGAGAGCTACATGGGACGTATCCTTGATGGATGAATATGACCACTATGCCATCCACTAGACCTATTTTTGATGAGCAAACTGCACAAAAACTGCAAAACAATCTTTTATTTCCAAGTAATGCAGTCCTGTTGATGTATTATTACATTATCGGCTACAGTTATTACATTTTCAAAGGATTTTTTTAATGCTAGCCCGTTAGCGTTATAAATTATTACATTATTGGCTGAATGGTATGATGTTATTGGCTGCTACACTGGTGTTTAAATCCCAGTTAACATGTTTCTGTATCGTTGTTACTTCATTTTGGGAGGCAAAAAATGAAATGAGATTCTACATTAATTCTAATTACAGAACGTGCAATGTGCTACGGAAATGCTAAGCGATGCTAATATTTTTTTTCATGTTGTCATTGTTGACCATGTAATTACTCACAGGCTCATTAAATACACCCCAAATTGTTGGCGCTCTTCCTTTAAAGAGAGACAAACCCACAATGGTCACTGAAATAACTTAAACCTGACAAAAGTAATAATAAATAAAAATTTATTGAACATTAACGAATGGAAATCACACATTGCTTTTGAATTGGGGTTCAACAGAATCTTTAAAAAAAAAAAAAAAAAACTAATGACACTGGCCTGGACTAAAATGATGGTACCCTTAACTTGATATTAATAATGATTCTGTTGAACACCAGTTTAAAAGCAGTGGTGGGTTTTCCTCTCTTTAATGGAAGGGCACCGACAATTTTGTCCACGTGTGGGGACGACAGTAAAAACCTTAGTTATTACTGAATCTATTTTACAATCAATAAGACAACACATTTTTTTAAAAACAGCTTAGCTACTCAGAATGAGTGGTTACACAAGTTGCAGGATTATCATTTATAAATTTTTATTTTCTTCTTTTTGTTCTGCTAAAACGTCGCGCCCTGTCGTCCATTAACCATTTAGGTTTAGTGAATTATTAAATATGTTGGAGACAAGTCTAGCTAGTTTTACTGTTATTTTGTTGAGATAACATCATCAAGAACAGGGTTTACATGAGTCACAAAAAAACAACACAAGCCCTGTGACATTTAATGGAAGCTTGCTGATGCTTAATAAGCTCTACTCTCTTTGTTCGTTTTTCTGTATTAAGCCATCATGGAACAAAACGCAACATGTAATCTTCCTTTCTGAATAACTCATGACAAGCCTGATTGAGTTTTAGTTCATCCTTCAAGCCTGATATTGTGTTCATGTTAGCTGATCTCTGGAAGAAGAACTTGCTTTCTTTTGCTTTGGCTGACTGATGTAAGTCGTGCAGTAACAGTGGCAACCATGAGCACAGCTATCCTCGTGGTTTCAATCGTAGCATCTGGACTTGCTTGAGTTTCTCGAAGACGTTTTGCCTCTTCATCCAAGAGGCTTCATCAGTTCTAAACTGGCTGGGTTTACCCATTCACGGCTGGCCACGGAGGACCCTAACAAACCCCACTGTGAGAAGGAAAGACTTACCGACTCGCATAACAGACACCCAGCATCAATACCTCGTTGCCGAGTTGGTGACTTTTTCGCTAAATGTGACGACTTTCCAGGTCCTCTTGGCGACTTTTTTTTGTCAAAAGCGACTCACGACAAATCTAGCGACTTCTTCTTTCTTCTGGTGTTATTGGAGACTTTTCTAGTGTTTGGCGACTCTGACGTGAAAGCACGTATCGTTCTGCAGTCACTATCCTCAACGACAGCTGGCACCACCGTGAGCCCCTCCCTGAAAATGGTCCTTATCGGTAAATAACACATTTTACTGATGGTCCCTAAACGCCTCACATGCTGGCTACAGTAATGCAGCGTAGCACCAGTTCTACACAGATTTATCAGGTTGAAACCGAATGATTTTTATCGACTGCGCTGTTTTCTGTAATCAGTTTTCCATGAGCGGATCACATTTTAAATGTCATCACCAGTGGATCGTGTTTATATGGACAAAACTGTGATGGCGGTTAAAATGTGAGCCATCAACACTGAATGTTTGAGCTACTGTTTCTTCAGTGGACATCTCTCCGCTGCACCTGAACACTCTGATCATCATGTGTGTCGGACCTCTCCTCCTCTCTCCTCACTCTTATTTAACATAATCTGCTGTAGATGGTTTCATCACTGGACAGCGGGAACAGTGAAATTGGCAGCTTTACACATCGGGCATGGAGAGACTGAGTCAATGTGGAAGAAGCTGATCTACTTCCAACCAGCAGCTACCTGTGGCGACGGAAGGAACCAGATCAGCTGATGATCATCATTCACTCCCACGCTAAATTTCAACTTACACACTCCTAAAAAGGTCGTGCATGCAGCCATGTTGTTTGCAGTCTGAAGCCCTTGTTATAGTAACACAAATGAAATTAATTTAGCGGATTAAGAAATACACATTCCCCGCGGGCCTTGACTTGTACACATGTGGTCAAGACAGAGCATTAGTCTTGAAGTTAATCTGAGAAGCGATGGCCTATTTCAACGGCAAAATAAATTTAAAAAAAAACAAGAATCAACAGAAGAAAGCTTTATTAAGCGTTATTCCTCTCTCCTACAGCGTGCCTTACAATTACACGCATATGCCCAAATATGCAAATGAGGCTACTTCTAGCGACTTTTAGGACAGCCAAGAGCTACTTTCCTTACTGAGGAGTTGGCGACACTGCTTCAATAGTATTAATGGCTCCTGAAGAGTATAAAAATCCAGAACTCCCAACCTGATGAAGCCACTTGGATGGGAGGTGGAACGTCTTCGAGAAACTGAAGCTAGTCCAGACGCTACGATTGAAACCACAAGGATAACCATGACCTGGATGACTGAGGATCTTCACGGACACATAAGCAGAGTTAATGTTTTGCACATAGAAATATGCCGTTTTATAAGTGGAACTGCAGAAACCTCTAACTGTACAGATTCCCTCCACACTTGCTACCAGTTTTGTGGTAATTTTGAGGCATGTTTCTTGGATGTAACTACTCTTTCCCGACCCTACTTTGAAATATAGACACCTAAGTCCTCATCCCCTTCTACAAAACTCAGACTGGCTCCGTAGGGAAACATTAATTAACACCAGATCTGTTGAAACCATTGAGAAACTGGAAATGCTGGTTGTGAACTAGGCGCGAAAGAACTCCTTCGCATCTTTCAAGCGCATCAATTAAGCACAACAGGTTGACAAAATGAGTTTGTGACGATGTCTCTGTTTTCTGTTTCGTCAGGATTGGTCGTCACGATAAAGCAGCTGCAGCACTTCTAGTTTATGCTTGCATCAACAGTCATGGGATCCAGAACTCTCTCCAGAAAAAAAAAGAACACCCGTTTGCAATTTACCTTCCTTTAATAGGTTTCTTTCTCATTGCATCCTGCCAAGAATAGAGATATTTAATTCCGTTTATCGCCCCCACTTTCAGATTTCAATTAGCGCCTTTTAAGCTGCAATACAAGATGCTACCAAACGGTACACTTCACGCTGCTTGCTGTTAAGTCAGCAAACGCCTGGACGAGAACGCCTAATAAAGTGTTATGTGCTTCAGCAAAAAAAAAAAACTCCAAGAAATCAGGAAGAAGCTTTGCCTTTTCCGTGAACTTCTTCTCAAACACTGCGACATCTCAGACGAGCCTGCAGAGCACCAACAGACACCAGAGGCTGGGAGTCGGCGAGCCGGGGATGCATCCGCGATCGCGTCGGAGTCGATGATATGCAGAGAGCTAACGGACTCTGTCATCTGCTCTGCTTCCCAGTGGCCTCCACGAGATACACCCACTCACTTTCTTTTCAGCTTTGACCTTGTCAAATCCGCCGCTCAGAGAGAGATGACAAGCAAATGTGCCAGAGCCTGTGTGGATGTGTGTGTGTGGCAGTTAATTTCCTTGTATATTATGCTTATAAGTGCTAAGGCAAAGGAAGGAAAGGGCCCCTCGCATAATTTGCCAGGAGTCCCTGCCTCCGTTGTTATCAGTGATTGGAGAGGAGGCTCACGCGCCGCCCGTTAGACGATAGATTGCTCCGATGAAGTCACGGTGGCAGCCCTGCCGGTTGTTTAAAGGGCCATTCGGATGCAATCTGAGAGATTTCAGCCTGGATTTATGCCTCCCCTATTGCTGGGGCTCCTCACTCCCTAGCTTCGGTAAATGGGAATGAATTATTGTGTCAGGAAGCAGATTCCCCCCCCCGACCATTCCGACTCTCCCTCCAGCCAACAGGGCCGGGAGCTGAGCGGTCTGGCTTGTGCTGTGCATTTCATTAGCACTCTGCAGCACTTCACCTGCAAGTGTGAGGCCCATTAACACTGTCATTAGAGGAGCTGGGTTCATGTCATGCTGAGGCCAGAAATGTCGCCTCACCGAGGAGAAAAAAACACAAAAAACAAAGTGAGATTTATTCAGAAGCTGCGCTGGGAATGATACAAACCGTTCCATGAGCCGACTGTCATTCACTGAACCACAAAATGACAGCTTGACGGCTCAGTTGTCAATTAATATACTATAAATATGTCGTAATAAGGGGTTGTTATTTTTGAGACGATGAGCGAGTAACATTGCTGCTTCATCTCTCCGCTAAGGTGCTTTTTTTTTCATAGAAGGTGCTCTCATGCTAAATAATGACGCTTTTGAATTGCACGAAAAGCACTGTTATTCTAATATTACTTATCAATAACCTTCCCAAGACTGGGGATGGGAATCGATAAGTTTGTTATGATTTCGATTCCATTTTCAATTCTGCTTAACGATTGGGTTCGTCATCGATTCTCACTCCGGTGTGTGGGGGCACTTGGCCGGCCTGGCCCTGCTGAGTCGTGGTAGCCACTCTGGGCTTCGGTGTCCATCACAGATCCATGTTTGTTCAGGGCTCACCAACTCCTGTCGAGTCCCCTTGTTGAGAGCTGATTGAGCCCGTCAGATTGTGCTGAGTCACTTTCCAGACTTTGCACTAAACTCACGCCCTCTATACATTCCTCCCTCAGTCCTGTCCTCTGGCGTCCTAACCCTCTACACCAGGGGTGGCCAACCCTGCTCTACACTATCAGGACTTCCACAATTCTGGTGTCCAATTAGTTTCTGTGTTGATTATTTGTCTTCTATTTTCAGAAGTGGGGTAGGTTGTTGGGAAAAACACAGCATTTTACAGCACTCTTATAGGATTCAGATAGCACTGCCTGTCTGTACCCTCCCCGTTCCTCTTGTCTTGCCCTGTCCTTTATTTGTTTCCCCCCTCAATTCACTGAGGTGTAGCACTGCCCCCTCTGGCTCATGATAGGAAAATTCAATAAAGAATGACAAGTATTGCAAGTTGCCTCATCCTTTCTCGTGAAATGGAACCAAACTTTCGAGCAATTGTGTTGCTTGGGTGACATGTTTCCTGCTGGCTGCACTCGTGAATGACGCTGCCATGCACGTTGCGTAGCTTGTGTGTGGTGACGTCATTTGCGACCACTGGAATCGATGAGGGAATCATTTGCAAAACTGGCAAATGATTCCAAGGAACTGGAACACTGTGAAGCGGTTCTCAACAAGAACCCGTTTTCGATTCCCATCCCTACCCAAGGCAGAGAGTGACTGTGGCTTATAGACGACTCAAAAAAAAAAGCACAATCCACTTTTGTTTATTGAGGCATTTGTTCACGAGTCAGGGTGCTGGGTTCAAGCGCACGCGAACTCAGCCAAACAGAAAGAAAGATCGAAAAGTACCGCTGTGCATACTTCCAAATCTACACCTGTCTGGGAGATCCTGATGCGAATCGGCTCTCCCGCTGTGCTCACTGGGTAAACGCTCGGCTCCGAAAGGGACAAGAAAGACAGAACAAAGGAATTCACTTTGTTCACACATTATTGTTGAAACAAGACGACGAAGATGACGACTGAAAGCCGAACAGAAAAACTTGATTCCTCTGAGCTGTCAATGAATATCAGTACGTCTCTATGAAAACACTCAGCTTTAATTTAGGTGATCTAAAGCTTTGGAACCATCGCATTTGGGGGGAAACAAAAGTAAACAAAGACGACAGAACTAAATTCATAAGCGAGGTATACTTTGAGAACAATGCGGCAACACGAGGACCCAACTGATGTTTTCTTCACAACATGTCGATAAACGCTTTTCAAAAAAACAAAGATGCGGCGCAGATAAATCGCACAAGTCTACATACTTGAAGCCTTTGTCTTGTGCTCATGTTTAAAGGAGGAAAAACAACAGTCTGGAGCCCATGTGTAGCACCCGCCTTACACCATTTCACTGCCTAATCAACATCAGTTTTTTAATGATGCCTCTTTGTTATCGTGTCTAAAAGACTAACTGTAACACCTGTTGGAAACAATCATGCAGAACCATGGCGTTGAGCTTGACTCGCGTGGGACCGAATTATCATTTGCGCGACTGCTCGACTGCATTCGGCGTCGAAGCGAGTTCTGACACCTCTAATGAATAGCTCTGCGTGCAACACCCCAGGTCAATACCAGAACACAAGATGCATTCAGAGAGACGGCCGGGTTCAAAAACCTAAATTGGTCACAGTTGGTTGACACGGGATCTGATAATGATCCGATGTAGGGTTGGCCAAGTTGCTCCTCATTAATCTTTAAATACATCGCCAGCGCTGGATCTCACCTGCTCATGTGTGATATTGTTTTATTCTCCTACGCTGATGCTATAGATTGTTGAGAACAAACAAAAGAGCATGCATTCATGACACCATGCAGCAAACCTCTAACCGTCCTCATGATGTGCTGCAAATTGTGATTGGAGCACATTTAAGCATCCGATGATAGCCCGGCAAGTCTGAGAAAGAAAAAACACGCCAGTGCTGGTGGGCTGATGGGCATTTATGTTGGTAGCAGCCAACAATGTGTTCAGAAATGCATTCATGTGTCCAGGCTGAGCTCAAGGCTTCGCACAACACGGCATGAAAACGGCGCTTGCCGGGGTTAGATCATAAAATGGCAGCCAGCGCCGCTCCGTAATCACTCCATCTCTTCCAATAAAGCAGCAATGTCAACACAAAGCTAAGCGAAGGACACACCTGCTGAGAATTCAATGGCCTCTGCTCCGGTGTGTTTCGTTTTTTAAAGCGGCACATTTAGGAGCACTAAAGGGGGGTCACCTCATTTTTATGGCACATGTATTTGGGTACGCTTATGACGCTAACCTTCAGTCCCGCGGCTTTCGGCGGGGTTGCTGACTATTTGTTGATGCGGAGACTTGTAGGGAAACTCTGATGTGCCTTCCTCAGCCAGTATCAAGACCACTCGGGGGGTAAAAAAGTGTGTGGCGTTCAACATGTGTGCATCTGGCAGACAGGGAGAAATCTGAACACCAGTACGGAAATGTGATAAATATTCCTCGAGATGAAATTATCTAAAGCCTTCCGACACTGCAAGTCCAATTAGAAGATGGTAATTAATCAAATGTTGCTGTGGTTGTTTGGAAAAACTCGACCAAAAAATGCAATTTAAGAATCAGAGTGGGACTAAACACTCTGTTTATTATTGATCACTGACATGACTTAATGATCGGCCCTGGGCTAATCCTCACAGAGTGGCAAAATGTTAGATTCTGCTCTTCTCTTTCCTCATTCTTTCATAGCTTACAGCACGCTTCCAGAAAAGTCCAAACCCCCTCTTATGAACACAACGCTTGAAGAGTACACTAAGCATTATGAAATATTAATTAAGCTGCAGCTGATAAAACAATATGCGGATATCACATCATCAAATGGCATATGCTAATTGCGCACTCCCGGACTTCATTATAAACTCGGCTACAGTAACTCTAATCAAAGTTATGCCAGCGCTTCATCAGGGCGGCTTCCTGAGGGGCCTGGTGTAATTGTATCTTCAACTGCAGCGGCTCATCTTATCCACATTTTTCTCTGCGCCACACGGGGAGCACTCCGAGCTCCAGCCCGATAAGAGCAAGCCTCCCCCTGAATGGAGCCATTGAGGAACACTGACGTCGAAGTGCTGTGGGGGGGAGAGCAGCAGCCAGAGCCGGTTTAATCTCCACGCAAGTGTCGGCTAATTCAGAACAGGGTGAATGCTCGTGAGCACATCATCGTGGTCTTTTAATCGCTAATCATCGTGGCAAATCACTTGAATTATAGATAACGGAGATTCCCCAAAGCAAAATCCAACAGGGGGTTCGAGGTGAATGCCAGTATTTAAAACCTGCTTAAGTGCTGTGACTTCTGGCAGTAAATAATTATTTATGTTTCTATGTTTTTGTCAGTAAAGAAAAAAACATCTGCTCATGGCAAAAACATCATTATAGAAAAAAAGAGAAAAAGCCCATTAAAAGGCCATTACTGCTGCAAATCATTCACATGCATATAGAATTGAATAGAAATACTTCATTAATCCCCGAGGGGAAGTTCAGTTGTCAGAAAAAGTAAAGTTGCCATCACCATAAATACAAATAAATAAGATGAAAAAAAATATGCAGTAAGTGAAAATAAACAATAAGAAAAATATAAAATGCAAGATGCACAATTAGTGTGATATACACTCTGAGTAAAAATGTAAAAATGTCCTATGTATCTACACTGATCAGCCACAACATTATGACCATTTGAATCATTGATCATGTTGGTACTATGTGGTGTTCTGCTGGAAAACTTTCGATTCTGCCATCCGTGTTGATCAGACTTAGACACCCAAATGGAAATCCCAAATGTCACCACATGGAAAAAACATCAAACAACCAGGAACATGTTGAGGAACATGACAATGGCCCAACATGTTGATTTGACCTCCAAACTTCTTACACCCCATTGTGATCAAACATCAACGGGATGCAGTGGAACAAGTTGGATTGACAGAGGCCCCACTACACAAGCCAGAGTACCCAAAGGATCCAGTGGTTCCAGACCCCATAGGACACCCTGAGAGGTCCTCTTGTCCATGTCCAATGGTTCAGAGTATTTTTGAGCACATCAGTGGGACCAACACAATATTAGGCAGGTGGTCATAATGTTATGCCTGATCAGTGTATATGGACTGATAGGGACCCCTCTATCCTCTAGTAGGTCTGGAGGTACATTATCATCTATTCTACTCATTGATAAACAGGAAGTAAAATCTATAGTGCATGTAGAATCTCTGGTGGACTTCTGGAAAGGACACAAAATAGAACTACACAATCTGTCATAAACGTGGCATCAAGGTAGGTTTTAATCCAAACATGACCTTCTAATAAACCCTAACCAAGCAGTTTTGGTGCATTAACCAAACCAAAATGGTGCCTAAACTTAGCCAGACGCTGACTGAAAACACAAATAACCAGCAAGTGACAGCAAAAGTGGAAAGAAGGTAAAAGATAGTTCAACAACAAAGATGGGACTGAAAGTCAATTCTCCAAGATGAAACACCACCAACACCTCCGATGTGTAAACGCATGTATTTGTTTAGTGCTAAACTGTGGCTCCACCACCATTAAACAGGCTAGAAGTGGAAGAGGTCCCTGCTGGCCCGCGAGGTGCAGTTGTAACAGCTTTTTAATGGGCGAGTAACATTTGAAATGGATGGACGGGATCTGAACGCATGACCCAAGCTCACTTTGAACCTTGTGGATGTAATTGAGATGCGCTGAAATGTCCAATATAGAACAAAAGCAGCAAATAGGCAGCAAAGGTCCAGTGTCATTCAGCGCTCTTTAAATTTAGTGTTCCAAGTACATTTTGCTGTTTGTGGTGTATATTTAACCTGTAACAGATGAGGACAGGTCATTGTCACAGTCGTGAATCATGTATACTCTACAGGAAAAGTGTTTCGGTGATCGATTAGCACTTAAACTACAGACTGGGGGCATTTTTTGAAGTATGTGGTGTTGCTGCCTTTACTGAAAGTACTAGAACATGGTTGAACCCAGCCACAGAGCAGGTTCTACTGTCATACTGAAGACAGACTGCAATGCCATCAAACCCCACAGATAAGGCCCTGAAAAACAGTGTTTACTCTCAATGCCGAGCAAACTCTGAATCCACTTCAATTTATAAACTTATTGACTTTATTGTCTTCTGCCACACTACCTTGGGCTCCAGATAAGAATTATAAATCATGGTAAACATTAAAACAGGACACTGCTTGGAGGTGAGGTTTTACTGTAATGCTTGTGAATCTATATTTACAACTATCAGCCTCGATGGCGAAACCTGTGTGGGCGGCCATTAAAAGGTGTTTCAATGGGCTGTTTACCCCATCTCCCCATTTAATTAACTGTCATTGATTTGTGTTGACTAGGTGAGGGGTTATGTACCTTTTCTCCTCTTGTAATTTCAACATGTTTCCACTCTGAGTGATTGGTGCTACCATGATGCATGCCCAAATTAATCTTGCATTTAAGGGCCATTCTCTCCCTCAGCAGAATGCAATTGCAAAGATTTATTTTATTTTCCGCCCGACTCAGTCCGGGCCGACGCATGCTACCAATCATTTTCATTAGCACCAGCCAGGCTGCAGGCGCATGTCCCCAAGCACTGTTGATTGGATATCTTAATAAAATTAAGTTAATGGATTGCTTGGGTTTTATCAATGCCTTCCACTGCCCAGACTTTTGAATAGGAATGGATGAGTAATTTGAATTTCCATTTAGTTGTCTGATAAACATGGGAAATCTGCAATTTGGAAGAAAATTGGTCATTATCAGCATGAGACCACCATACACCGACTATAAAGGCCACAGCTGGCCTCAACACTTCGGCAAAGTTTGACAAGGCAGCTCAGAAAATGACGGCAGCGCATAATATTCAAGAACTTATGTTGATGCCTTTACCTTTAAAAACCTGGGTGTTGTTTTTCTCCAAAATATGAGTAAACGCCACCTGACTCCACAAAGGGATTTCAGTACAATGAAAAATGAGCGTGTGATCACCACAGACAGATTATTCTTTTCAACCGATCCATTCAAATAATACCTACCAGCAAAGAATCTGTCTGAGATGTTGTTTTGTGCCTGAGTGGGCAGAAAGATACCAAGAGGTGGCAGTGAGAGAGAGAGTGAGCCTGCAATTACATTTCAATTCTGACAACAAAGTTGAGGCTAAACTGACCCTAACCCTGTGTGGATATACAGCATGTTTACTTCCATGTAACCAAACCACTTTCAGTAGTCTAAAAACTAATGTTTGTGATTTCATTTTCTCTCCATCTCAACTGCGAGAACATTGCTTTAACAGCTGACCAGATTACATAAAAACCCCTTGCTCCTGCCCAGAGCGACCACGTTAAAAAAATATGTGTTACTGCTAAAAGAGCCTGACCAGTGAAGAGCTGCAGAACTGACAGGACACTGGAGTTTAATTAGAAAAAGACAAATGCAACATTTATTTCAGTGTTATAATTACTGACAACTTTGGAGTTTCAAATTTTCACAGAACAAACGATCAGCTTCTAAGACATTGTTAAGGCCAGTCATGCTTTCTGTGTCCGTGTATCCGTAAGGGTTTGCAAGGGTACATGAAATTTTGCCATCTACCCAAGTTCACAACTTCAAGTCTGTTGACTGTGCATGCACCAGGAACACAAATGGTTGTTATTAGGAGAGACTGTAAAGCCGACTCGGGATCCAGGTGTCTTAGCCAATTCTAGACCGATGCCCAACCTCCCCTTTATTTCTAAAATTTTTGAAAAAGCTCTTGCAAGTCAATTGCGTGACCATCTGCACAGAAATGGTTCACTTGAGGAGTTTCTGTCCGATTTTGAGCGGATAGGGGGCATGATGTTTAATGTAATGTAGAGTTGCTGTAGTATTTGGATGCTCCACCAGGGGGAGCATCTTACCGTTTAACGTAATGGAGTTATAGGTGCATTTGCAGACCGCCTGCAAGGGAACCCGCACACCTCCCTGCTGGCTAACTGCAAACTGTGGCAATGGTGTTGATGAACTCAAAACAGCTGCCATTACATTGAGAATTACCTCCGCCAAGGAGGTTATGTGATGGCCGCCGTTGGTTTGTTTGTTTCTTTAATTTGTTTTTTTGTTGTGTGCAAAATAACTCAAAAACTCATGGACGGATTTGGATGAAATTTTCAGGAAATGTCTGAAATGGGACAAGGAAGAAATGATTAAATTTTGGGACTGATCTGGATCACCGTCTGGATCCAAGAGTTTTTTTTTAATGCAAGTGTAACCGGGTGGACAATTAAATGCAGTTTACTCTAAAAGCCACCAGAGGGCTCTCTTGTTTTTGGGGTAACCCCCTCTGACCACATGACATTTTGGGGCTCCATGCAACAGACAGCGACAATGACGGAGTTCTCTTTCCTTCCTGAGCGATATACGCACAGTTGGGCCGGCATTCTTATCTCCGGTTGTCTAAGAAGCTGGGAGGCTGTTAGGAGCTGCCGCGCTAGAGGCTGCGCCTGTTCATTAGGTCGGATGGGGTGAAGGCCGCATTGTCGGTAGGACATTTGAACTGTCTGTAATTACATTTGTATCTGTAACGTTCCATACAAAATATGTGAACAGGGAGATTGTGTTGGGGGTGGACTGAAGGTCCTTGGTGGAGGTATGAGCTCTCTGAGGGCTTTTCTAGTTTCTAATGTAACCAAGCCATTTTGTGTCGGTAATGGCATTTTTTTCAGCATATCAAAAAATGTCCACTGTATTTCATTAATTTCAACAAATAAGCGGTAAAAAAAAAACATGTTTAGCTTTCAAGAACCATTCTCTACATTCTCTTACATTCCTCTGTGAATTTGATTAGTATAAGGTTAGTATAAAAGACAGGCGTCCTATAGACACTAAAGTAATAGCAAAAGAAAAACCCCACACAATAATGGTAAAAAGCATTTTTGAAAATAACGACTACAGAAAATAACGTTGTTCAAAGAGTTCTTTTATCACTGGCCAGGATTATTTCTAATCCTATCAAATTGATGTGGTTTTGCCTGAATTTTGCAAAAAACAACTGGAATCATTTCTGACAATACTGAATAATTCAGACCTATCAGCGCCGATGTGTCAAATCTGCCGGAGGAAACAAAATCACTTGTACCAAAAACTGTGATAACATTTGAATAAGTAAAAAAAACAATAAGAACTTGCCAACTTCTGTCTTTTCAGTTTTCCTTTACTGTTACTTTTTAACGACTACATTCTTTCATCGGCAGAGCAAGAGTTCAGATGTTCTCAGAAAACAGCCAAAAAGTTAGTGTAGACTTTCGGATGACTTGTGTTACATACAGTATAAATCAATGCTCTTAATGCAGTACGGTGTAGTACAATAGGGCTTATTCAGAGTCACATGAGTCAAAGGCAAACAAACCAGTAGTTCAGTTCAGCAGTCATTCCTCCCACCATGCTCGGAATGCAAAATTACCACGAAGGCATGCAGACTTAGATCAGTGAGTTTTAAACAGACAATGTAATGACTGTTTGGCATTAAGGTGGACTGGACATTCTATTATTCCCACCATGTCTGTCATTATGAATCGGTAGAAGCATTTCTGTCTGAGGAGTTTTTATTTTCAGTGGTGTATATTGGATAAAATTAGGCACAAGTACCTACAACATTACTGAACCACCTAAAGAGGCAACGCATTAAGAATTGAAATAACACGATTCAACCCAGGTCACACAGGGCACATCTCAATAGATTCTTTTTTGACATGTGAGCAGCAAGTTAGCAACTGGCCAAATAAATAAATAAACAACATCTTACAGTCTCATTATATAACTTTCCTTCTGACAGTTTTGAAAAATTGCTATGCTGTTACCGTTATGCAATCACCACCCGCAGATGGTTTTCTCAGTCGCAGTCTTTTTTTACACTGACTGTGGTTTTCAGTTTCAACTCTGTCACCGTTTGCCATGATGGAGATTTTTTTTTTTGGGTTGCGGGGCTAACGACGGTGCAACAACCCTGCTGATCTGAATATCTTTTGCATACTGCAGAATGACGCGTACAAGCTGATGGAATGGTTGAGTGACATCTTATCAAACTAGGATCAGATGTGTGTTTGTTACTTTCTGCACACGGAAGGTTGTTATGAACAGTTTGAAATGACTGCAGCAGTGTTTCTCTGCCACCACGAGCTCAGCTAAACTGTCTGTTTTGCCGTTTTGCTGAGTTTCTATGCGTATTTTCTGGTAGATATTGCAATTTGATTTTCAATAAACTGTTTTTAAGCCCTTGACGCCTGAATTTCTTTCCAATAAAACATTAATTATTTGTGTTTTTGATTTCAAGCCGATGCTAAATTAAGTCGAGACTGTTAATTTGTCGGTAGCACATAGAATAGATTGTAAAGGCATGATGCAACAGGCATTAAAGGTAAAAATGCCACTCCCTCTGGTCCTATGAGAAACCAGTGCTTGCAAAAGGTTCCTAGGTACGTATTGAATACAAACCGGCACTGGGGGAATGTATACACTATCTCCGCTGCAGTCTGAACGTAAGCGGTAGGATGCAAATTCGTGACAATCGGCGTTAAGGGGTTAAGTTTTAGTTGAGTTTTCGATGGACCCCATGCCACCCAAGGAGGACAGCATGAAAGCCATGTCCGTGTAAAGCCATTGACACAACAGTTTAAACCCTGGCACATCTGAGAATGTGTCCTTAATGATTTGAAATGATTCATTTTTCATGCATACAGCCTACATGGGGATACAGTTGGTCAGGAAGAGTGACGTTCTCTGCACCCCTTTAAGGTAACGGTATTACTGACGGTGGTCATTGCAGCTGGATGACACACACCATTGTTCAGGAACAATTCGGGATCAAAGTCAAAGATTTCAAGCTGTTGACTCGGCCCCGAGATTGGCCAGATCTTCATCCGGCTGAGCATCTGTGGGCTGTGCTGGAAAAACAAGTCCAATCCGTGGAGATTCCACCTTGTATCTTTTAGGACTTTAAAGATCTGCTGCTAACGTCTGGGCGCCTGATGCCACAGGATGCCTTCGGAGGTCCTGGAGAATCCACTTGTTGACAGTTCAGAGCCGTCATGGCGGCACGACGTGTCTTACATAATATTCTGCAGGTGGTTTTAATGTTGTGGCTGATCGCTGTGTGTATTTGCCTCTGTCAAGCTTGGAGTATTCATCATAAATTTAATGAATGTCCGATGCTCATGTCTGTTTTATGTATTTCTAACAAACAGATGAGTCAGATCGTGAAATTTGCAGGAAGCAGTCTCTATAGAGCATCTGTGCCACTGAACAGTTCCAACTAAACAGAGTTTCAGACATGGATAGCTTCTGCGGTCTTGCTGATTTAATGCAGCTAAATTCAGATCATGTGGAGAATTCTGAGGTTTGATACAGAAACCAAGGGAAAAGGCTGCGAGGCGGAGAAGAAACAAAGACAAGGCCTCGGGATGCAAGGATGAATAGAAGACATTTTTCCACACAACCTCCCTCTAAAGAGGAAGAAAACTAATTAATTAGTGAAATATTGAATTTCACTTCTCATATTTATGTTATTTATGTTACATTATATATTTATATCGCCCTAACACGAGCAGTGCCGATGAACAGCTGGCGTTTAATTTGTTCAAATAATGATTTGTTGATGGACAAACGTGTTGTGTCACATTGAACTGATGCGTCAAATTGCTACCACTTGACAGCAAATTGCCGGGCTGCTTTTTCTTCTTGCCGGTCTGCCCCTGCACACATACGGCAACGCTACCAAACTCATTAAGCGCCACTGTAGAGCTCACAGAGAGGCTTATCCTTGTTATACTGTGATTACCTCAGAAATCGTCAGCACTTTCGCACCTGCATCGGCCGCGGCTCGCCTTCCACTTCGCCTCTGAGCTAAACTGATCCATTAGTACGACCATTTGTTCGGAGAGCGCAGCCGTTCGCTCGGTCGGCGGCAGTTACTGTTTCAAGGAGTGGGGGGAAAAAAGCAGCAAAATAAACATCACTCCGCGCTCTAAGGGCTACGCTAACTCATTCTGGCATCTTGTGTTTTCTCTTGCATATAAATGTTCAGCGGCTATGCACCAAATCCTGTCAAGAGTATCTGGTCAGAATTGAAGGCACTTTACCTTGAATTGGTTCCCGGGAGCTACGAAACATTTTTCTCTGGAGACGCACGAGTTTAGCTTAATACCCAACATAATGCATCACTGGAGGAGAGTTGGGGAGCAGCTTGTCACGGGCTGCCTCAACTGCAAAGCATGAAGGCCATATTTCTTACTCAAATCACTCCTTCACTGCCAAAAACATAACAACAAACAGAAAAATACATGTACATGAAAACGCCGTAGTTATTCAGAAGCAGGGCCGATTGGTAAACAAGTCACTGAAGTGCCAAGGACTTCAGTAAACCAGAGGCATGGAGGAATGAAAGGTACAATATGAAGAATATAAGCAGCGAGGGCAACACAAATGAACATGACAGCCGTTATTTTTTCATTGAGCAGATTAATCTCTCAGAGGTGGATATGAATTTGTGATCAAAGTGCAATAAATTCCAAAGTGAAGGAGGCTTACGCTGCATCTCTACTTGTGCACAGCGGAGCCACTATACCTCCTTCAAAAGGAGAGAAAAGGCTGTTTTTGCTTCCCTTGATAATAGCTCGGAAATGTGACAGCGTTAAGTGCGCCAAGACAGGTGGAATGGAAGGCCAATAAATATTTTACCGCTGAGCAGATGCAGCGCCGGCATTCACATCCAGTGGAAACGCAGAATGGAAGTAAGGGTGCACATTATGAACTTTTCTTGTGTTTAAAGTAGTGCTGTCAAAAATATCGCATTATTAACGCGTTAATGCAAATCAATTTTTTTATCGCGAGGTTAACGCTCTTTTGACCTAGTGAACTTGCAGTTTTCTCACAAGCTGTGCCAATAGTTAGTAACGTTAGAAAAACTACCAGGGGGGTGGTGAGGTGTTCGAGTCCGATGGGATCTCCGGCTGGCGGTGGCACAGCAGCAGTGTCTTCGCTCGCCATTCCTTTCTGTCAGCTCCTTCTCCGCCTCCCGAACTGCGAGCTGCTGCTGCTCAGCCAGGAGACGGCAGCCTGGCGGGGGGGTTCGCACAACTCTTCAGATCTCAAAATTATTGTTCGGATACCACCACAACGACGGAATTTTTGACAAACAATTGACAAGACTGAAGTTATCTGTGTGTATCGTCAGAGTGAACTGAGTTCTCATCGTAGCACATCCAGTCTGAAATACCACTTGATGGCCAAACACACAGCCGATGCAAATTCTCCGCCTCCTCCTCGTCAAAACCAGGCGACAATGAATATAAGAGTATTAAAATGATAACTCAAGGGACATTTAGAATAGATAAAAATGTGGGAATAGTTTGCAATTAATCGCGAGTTAACTATGACATTCATGGGATTAATGCGATTAAATATTTGAATTGATTGACAGCACTAGTTTAAAGTATGTAACCTGTTAGAATAATGATTTTTTTTAAATCATGAAGACATAGTTGCACATATATATATTTATTTATTGACAATTAGCCAAGCCAAGATAAGCGTAGGCACAACTGGAACTCCACTAATGAACCAACTTTTACTATGAATCATAAGACTATAACATGAAGTCATACCTCTCCTCCAGTAGCTTCGCATAATTCCCCATTAGCCAAGTAAGCACCACTAGCCAAATGTAAAGTTTTGATAGCATCTAGCTGCTGTCTGTTAAGGCCAATCCATGTTATGCGTGACTGTGGATTTGTGACTACGTGGACTGTCCACACTACAAGTGGCGGTTTAAACAAATGTTCCATACTGTTCATCATCAACAGACGTGTAATTGAAGCAGCAGTTGCATTCATTTGAACAGGATTATGAGGTTATGAGAGCCGGAGAAGAGCAGCAGCGTTTTGGACCGGCTGCATCCGAAAAAAAGCTCAGACACCTGAATGAAGACGACTGCAGTAGCCAAACCAACGAGGGATGAAGCCATGAATCACCTTTTATAAGTCAAGGGGCAAAACATTCTGCTGCAGATACCAAGCAGCATGGCTTCCAGTCATTCAGCTAAAAGCAATCAGACCATTGTTGTGTTGTTACGTCATGTTCAGTGAGTTCAGTTTACTTACACACTGGACCTGCTCTGTTGTCAAAATGTCAAAAAATGGTATTGTCATGTTTTACTCCCAGACGTGGTGTTGCCCATTTTGCATCAGACGCATTTCTGCTAGTGCACCATCACATTTCCATGCAGCTCTGGTGTGTTCAGTCCATTTCAGAGCACTTTGTTGATACTGGCTGTGATGACAGTACCAGTATGGAAATACATACACTCTATTGCCAAAAGGTATTGGGATGTCTGTCTTCACACGCAACATGAACTTTAATGACACCCCATTCTTGATCCATAGGGTTTAATATGGAGTTGGCCAACCCTTTTACAGCTATAACAGCCTCGACTCTTCTGGGAAGGCTTTCCACAAGGTTTAGGAGTGTGTTCGTGGGAATCTTTGGTCATCTTCCAGAAGAGCATTTGTGAGGTCAGACACTGATGTTGGACCAGAAAGCCTGGCTCTTAGTCTTCACTCTAATTCATCCCAAAGGTGTTCTATGGGGTTGAGGTCAGGACTCTGTGCAGGCTTGTCCAGTTCCTCCACACCAAACTGGCTCATCCATGTCCGTATTGATTTTGCTTTGTGCACAATTATTTGAAGGGGTGTCCCTATACTTTTGGCAATATAGTGAATATAACAGATCACCCCAAAGCGTCAGTATAATACCTCAGATTAAATAAACCTGACAGAAGGGGCTGACTTAGCACAGTGTGCACAATCAAGCAAGAGATTTGTGTTGAAACATATCAAGTAAATGAATGGCAAGAGAGCATCTTGTGTGTTTTAGCGGAGGTAATGTATCTGTGTTAAATAATGGCGTGTCTCTTAAGGAGGTATATAGGGACATTTATCAGAACAGCCCAGCACTAATGGCGTCGAGCAGCGTAAAAATAATATGTTTTATGAAAGTCAACACCACTCTACCATCTGGTTTAGGCAGATTTCAACATCAGGGATATGACAAAGTAAGTAAGGTAGCAGCTATGGCCAAATGCAAGAGACATCTCAGATTTCATTTTAGCGCTGCGTTTGCACAGACTCACTGTGTGGTGTTGGTGTTGGCTGGTATATCAGCCATCCAAAAGTCAGGATGTTTACTAGGTAAAGCGTGAAATCTGTTATACTGGCATTCACACAGTCTAGCTCACCTGGCACAGCAAAGCATACTGTTTTTTGTAGCTCAAGACTGATCGCCTCACATGAATCTTCACTTCATCACTTACTTCAAACTGTGCTTATTAATGTCGGACATACTGGACAGAAAAGAAGATTAGCTAGCCATGTAAAAAAAAAATCATCAATGACTTCTTTTCTCTGTGTTTTTCAGCACAGTATTTCAAAGGAGACATGCTCCTTCTTCCTGTCTGGAATGTTTTGGAAGGACAGATGCTATTTGCAGACCGACAGCTTGCCTTCACAGACGACTAAGCAGAATTTGATCTGGCTACCAAACGCAATAATGTTTGATCTTATTTGGGAAGGTAGAGGATAGAGCGTAAATATAAATTCATTCGGAGTTCATTTAGTGGCTCGGTTGGTAGAGCGGGTTGTCCGCTGATCGCAAGGTTTGGCGGTTCGATCCCCGGCCCCCCCCGACATGTTGAGTTGTCCTTGGGCAAGACGTTGAACCACATGTTGCTCCAAGTGGAAGGCAGGCACCTTGTATGGAAGCTCTGTCACCATTGGTGTGTGAATGGGTGAAGGAGAAACATTGTAAAGCGCTTTGAGCACCACTAAGGTAGAAAGGCGCTATATAAGTGCAGACGATTTTATCATTTAAGTGTGCTGTATGTTAAAATAATCAGGTTTGCAACACTCTCCGTCTGTGAGTCAAATATTTCACTTCTGTCATATTTAAAACTGTTCTTTTCCATCTTTAGTTTTTATCAAAACTGGTATCAATGGTTGCCTCAACTGACCTCATCAGTAGCCCTGCCTCATATCACTACCATCGGACTCCAGACTCCCCTGAGACGATATTTCTTGACAACTCTTTGAATAACAAACCTTTAAAATGAGACAGTCCTCACAATGGCTTCTAATTGCCACATATTTCCTCATCATAAGCGGCTGTAGGTTCATCTTCATCTGCAGGACTGTTGTCATCAAACACCTCAAAGAAAATGCTGCTCTCATGGCACTATGACAATGAGCCACGCATAACATGGGTTAGATGTTAGAATAGCAGCACTGGTCTGACTGGAAGTAAAAACAGCGTACTGTAACCTCAGTTGTTATGTATGTCAGGTGGTATTGGTATGTGATGTCACGGTCACATGGAAACACTTCTGTTGGCTACGATCAGGCATGACATGATGACCACCTGCCTAATATTGTGTTGCTGCCATTATGTGCTCCAAAATGCTCTGAACCATTGGGCATGGACAAGAGGACCTCTCAGGGTGTCCTATGGGGTCTGGAACCAGTGGATCCTTTGGGTACTCTGGCTTGTGCAGTGGGGCCTCTGTCAATCCAACTTCTTCCACTGCATCCTGTTGATGCTTGATCACAATGGGGTGTAGGAAGTTTGGAGGTCAAATCAACATGTTGGGTCATTGTCATGTTCCTCAACATGTTCCTGATTGGTTGATGTTGTTTCCATGTGGTGGGGTGCATTTTCCTGCAGGGGTAGGCCAGTGACATTTGGGATTTCCATTTGCATGAGGGAGTGTGTTTGTTGTGGGACAATGTTTATTTGGGTGTCTAAGTCTCATCAACATGGATGTTAAAATCCAAGGTTTTCCATCAGAACAGCACATAGTACCAATATGATCAATGTTATTCACTTCACCTGTCAGTGGTCATGATATTGAGACTGATCGGTGTAGATGTACATTAATATCACTGACAGTTGAGAGACATACCATTGATTGTCTTGTTACAATGCAGTTTTCTGTTCTGGCTTCATGAGGATGTTACTTTGGCAACCCCAAACCCCCCAGAACTCAATCCAAATTGAGCATCTGTAGAATGTGCCAGAACAAGCCTCGTCAATGGAGGCCCCATCCCGAAACCCACAGAATCCAGAGCTGCCAGATACCACAGGGCACCCCCAGAGGTCACGTGTCCATGGCCCGCTGAGCTCGTGTGGATGCTACTGCAACAACAGACCACTAACAGAGCTTTGAATGAGAAGACTGTGCCGTCACCACCATGTAGCTGGAAAATGCCGTTCAATGCCGTTCCTCTCCTGTAAACACACACCTCAGTGAATTCTTTTTGTTTGTTTCCACTTCATTCTAAATTGATGTGCTTGTGCACTCTGCCCTGTGAGCCGCACGCTGGAATAAGTGTTTGAATAAAACATTCCCTTTAACACAGGAATCCTGACAACTAAAACCTATATTGATCCCGTGGTTCGTGTGAGGTTACACCCTTTCCTCACCTAGGGCTGTTTAATAAGGTATCTGGAGGATCTCTTGGGAGTGTTTCTACATATTAGTGTTTTGTGCAATTGCGTGCAGTCCTTCTCATTAGAACAGGCCATGTGTGTCTAACAGTTCTGAAGCATTTCAAGGTTGGCTAACAGAAGTTCCCATCACATACTGTAACTCCAAAGTACCTCTAGTTCTGTGATCACACCTTCAGAGGCACAAACTATCTATTGGGTGTAATAAATGGAAACTGCAGGGGGAACAGACGCGGAATAATAATAACAAGGACACAGCCTCCGATGGATGTTTTTAATTACTGACCTATGCAAATTTCAAATATCATCTCGTCTCAAGTGCATGCGTGTAATGCATTCCAGGTGTAATTGCAATATATTTTGATGTGAGGTGCAAACCAACACTGCACACGTTTGAACTTGAGGTTCGTGTGGCTAGTTTTTGTAGAACATCCTGCATGTGAAAGGCCGCTCTACGGAGCTGCACGATGGATGCTATCATGTCAGATCTGTGAATATGGGAAAGGGCCAGATAATCCAGGTCGTTGTAGTTGTCGTTGTAGAGGTTTTTGATGAAAGCATTGGTCTGAAAGTACAACTACATACGGAGCTCAAAACCAGTTCTGGCTCTACTGTCACCGCCCCTCTTCTGCACGTTTAAAAGCAACATGTGGGATACAGTCGTCCCTCGCCATATCACGGTTGACTTTTCATGGTCTCACTGTATTGCAGATTTTTAAACTCCATATATCTAATTTTGTGTCATGGATTAAGAAGAATATTAAATGGAAATAAAATACAGACAAAGACTTGTACGTATGGAAAACGCAGCTACGACTTGAGCTAGTTTGCCCACGTGGGATCGTACACGGCACACTATTGGCTGATGGATGGGAGGCGACCAATCAGAGCACTGTGTTCTGTGTCCCGTGCGTTGATTGGCTCAGCGACCGCAGCATCCGTCTCCTCCGTCTCCAGTGTATAGCAGCGTTCAGCATTTCGCCTTGTCCGTTTCACATCGACGTCTGATCGCTGTTCGTAGTGCTGCTCTGCGGTTTGTGGTTTTTGTGAAATTTTCGAAAGAAATTGAATTTATTTCAAGCCCTACGGTGTCGCCCAAACGCTCTAAGGCTTCTGGCACTGAACTCAAGCTTGGGGAGGGTTTATAGAGCCTTAAAGTATATATAAACAATAACATAAATACAAGGTCACTACTTCGTGGGTTTTCGCCTATCATGGAGGGTTCTGGAACCTAACCCCCGCCACAGACACGAGACCACTGTACTGTCCTTTATGTTTCACCTGCCTGTCAACACACACATGGCCCCTGCACTTTAATACCCCCAATAGAAAGATACGCCATAGTAGGTGATTCTGCGTCCCAGCTGAATGAGTTAAACTGAGGAACAGACAGCAGAAAACACAGCAGCACACATAGCTTCAGCATGTCCAGCTCAATAAGGCCATAAACACTTTGCCTCACAATCAGCCAACAGTCGAGCCCCTGTTTAGACATTGGAGGTTTCAGCTGTGACATGTCGACATGATCAGAAGCAGAAAACAGACAAGAGACTCTTCACACAGACCTTGTGCCTTGTCCTTGTCTTGCCTTGTTTAATGGCAGATCCTGAGTCAGGATTGGGACTTTAGATGCCGGCATTGGAAATAAAATATTCAAATGAAGTACTGACCCTGAGCAAAAAGTTCCAACACAAGCATTAAAAACAAGCTTCCCCTCTCATTTTGTTCGGCGTGTGGCTGAGGGCGGGGCTCGGCTCGGTGGTGGCCGGCTGTAAATCACCTCACCTCATCAGGACCCCCATAAAACCCTGCTTCCTCCCGCTCTCCAGTGCCAGACTGCTCGAGTACAGCCACAGCGTACTGAGTGTTCATCCCTAATTATATATTTATAATATATTTTTGCAGCTTGTGCGTAGATCCTCCCATGTGCCTCGCTGCAAGCTGCTGGTTCCACCTGTGCTCCAGCTTCCACCTTCCTTCGACTCACCGCGCTGCCTCCAGCCGATCATCTCCAGCCGGCCGGCCCCTTCGGCCACCTCTGCTCTGTCTATTTAATAAAACCCACGTTTTCTGCCACAGTGCGCCGCTTCTGGGTGAAAAACCGAAAAGCCTCGCAACTGTTTAGTCCGCAAAGGCGCACGGAGTTCATGTTTACTGGCCGGACAAGTCTGTGGTAGTTTACACAGTAGGGTGATACAGATCCAGTGGGTCTGGCTTTTGTCTGGAAAGAGTGTTCGTCAGCTGCTGCTCAGGAAAATCTAGACAGTATTCAAATAACAGTGTGTCTCGGACAAACAGTCTGATTATACACACGATCCTTTTCTCTTGTAATATTACTTTTTCTATTCTTCTATAGCCTCATTTCCAGAATGGCTCTACAAAACAAGCCTATCAGTGGATTTTTATTCTGAAAAAACTCGACCATTCATACATTTAATTGACCTGCTATGATGTTTGAATGAGGGCTCCATACACTGAACTCATGCCCGGGAAGCTGTGGGGCCTTTTAAGGAACGTTTTCATGTGGTTTGAGTTTCCATTTATTTTTATATTTCCCATCCCCTTTGTGTGACAGTTTCTATAACTTTAGAAAATATTCCGGTTTACTGAATTTGGATGCAAAAATTCTGAGCAAATTATATGATGCTGTTGATTTTTGTACAGAACTGTATGTGTGGCTTTTTTTTTAAAGAGAAAAAGTTATAAAAAAAGAACTTTATGAAGCTCGTTGAACGCATTGAAACGAGATAATCAATGGTATGTCGCTCAACTGTCAGTGGTTTTAATGTTGTGGCTAACTGTGTACATCTACACCAATCAGCCACAACATCCTGACCACTGACAGGTGAAGTTAATAACATTGATCATATTGGTACTATGTGCTGTTCTGATGGAAAACCTTGGATTTTAACATCTGTGCTGATGAGACTTAGACACCCAAATAAACACTGTCCCACAACAAACACACTCCCTCATGCTAATGGAAATCCCAAATGTCACTGGAGGAAAATGCACCCCACCACATGGAAACAACATCAACCAATCAGGAACATGTGGAGGAACATGACAATGACCCAACATGTTGATTTGACCTCCAAACTTCCTACAGCCCATTGTGATCAAGCATCAACAGGATTCAGTGGAACAAGTTGGATTGACAGAGGCCCCACTGCACAAGACAGAGTAGCCAAAGGATCCTACTGGTTCCAGACCCCATAGGACACCCTGAGAGGTCCTCTGGTCCATGCCCAATGGTTCAGAGAATTTTTGAGCACATAAGGGGACCAACACAATATTATACAGGTGGTCATAATGTTATGCCTGATCAGTGTAAATGAGTGCATTTTGGTTTTCGCCTTCCTCAGGGCGTCTTAATAGTTTCAGGCCTCTTGGAAAGTTCCAGAACTAGTAAAACCATGTCAACAACAGTCTTTAGGAATTGTCAGCCGACGGTAATCCCACAGCAGATGAATCTGTCTGCCAACTCATAACACTCAGCGTCTGGAGCTAACTAACGCTACAAAGCACAGCAACACTATAAACAGACATCAAAGTGCTTCTGGTTGGCAATTTGCTCTGTTTGAAAAGGCATTAAGAAAAGACAGTTGATGGGGGAACTGTGGAAGTCGAGACGAAGTCTAGGAGGAATCTTTTAGATGACAATGAGCATGTGCGATACACTGACTGTATCGCTGTTGTCAAATAAATGGTAAATGGTCTGCACATATATAGCGCCTTTTTCTACCTTAGTGCTATCCAAAGCGCTTTACATGGTGTTTCCCATTCATCCATTCACACACCAATGGTGACAGAGCAGCATGCAAGGCGCTAATCTACCACTGGGAGCAACTTAGGGTTCAGTGTCTTTGCCCAAGGACGCTTCGGCATGTGGAGGGACCGGGGATCGAACCGCCAACCTTGCGATCAGTGGACAACCCGCTCTACCACCTGAGCCACAGCCGCCCTATAAATCAGTATGGACTTCTGGTGTTTTGTGTTTTAAATAAATAGTTTCGATCACTCTGCACCGGCGAACTCAGTCTGAACACGAAGAGAATATGGAATCATCTTAACCTTAACAGATTTTAAGCTTCAAATATATCTGTTTTTCCTTTCAGTGAGGCTGTTCGAGGCAGACACAGCAGATCACAGGCAATGAAGTCGACATTTCATCTCACTTACTGCAGCTGTAGAGGAGCTCAAGCCGCGTGCAACATTGATGCTGCGTGTATTCAAATGTCTGCTAATGTAAATGTAGTTCTTTTGCCTGAATCATTAATGTACTACTTTGAAGCTACAAGAGATAGCTGTGGGATTTTGTAAGGTTTCACTGTTTAGGTAGAAGTTTTTGAGTGATTTTCAATTCAAGAAAACCCACGACCTCAACCGGGAGGCCCTGGATGAGCTGATGGAACGACTCAAATTGAAATTCTGACTCACATTTTTTTTGTTGTTTTGTTTCTCTTTACAATAAGTCGTGACGGTGGATCAGTTTAAGGGACAAATTGGCGAGTGTCTGATGGTTCCTTGATGTGGCGCTTTCGTTCTTTCAGACACCGCTGCCATTATCTCATCTCGCCGCTGACAGACTGTTCGTCGCTCAGCCTCGGGCTCTTGTCAGTGCTGCTGCTGGCTTGTTGTGATTGAAGTAAGTGGCTCAGAATCATTTGAGAACGATCGCGAATCGATTGTTGCTGCTATTATTCATGCATATTGTATGCTTTCTGCAGGCTCCACTTTAACAGCTGTAGATAGCAGTGTTCTCAGGTGGAGAATATAACCTGCGCGGTGTATCACATTAATGCAGGCTGTTGGACATTTGAATGTCAAATCTGTATTTCAATTCTTCCGTGCCGTTCTATTCAGTCTTCCCTCTTTTATCAGTCTGTACTGCTTTTCTGTTCTCCCAGGCGCTGTGACCTGCTCTGGCAAAGGGGTTGCGTTGGCTCTGCTTCTCGCCACATAATAAGGGCACTTTATTTTGCTTTATATCAGCATCACAATATGATTGAGCCATGAGTCAGACGCCTCTGCAACCCCGGCGCTATTGTTCTTACCGGGGCAGTAAATATTGTGTCTGGGATCTAAAATCTTTTTTCAACGCTGATTCAATGTGGATTTAAAAAGAGGAAAGAAATTAAGGGACACAACAAAGTGAAAAAATAAGAAACAATCTCTCGAATACCGTATGCTCCATTGGCACTGCCATTCTGCTAATGTGTGAGGCGAGGCCGTTGAAAATGATTCGTTGGAGTAATGGGAAGAAGCTAATTGAGTGAATTCTTGCCAAATTGCCAGACGCGGTTAATCATCTGCCAGAGTCAGGACGTGAACGTACATGCGCAGGTACAAATGTCACCTGCAAACACACACACACACACACACGCTTTCGCTGAGATCCTTTCGCGAAAGAGGGGTCGACTGCACTTCACCTGTGACAGACACTCCATTTAGAGCAGCGGCGCTACACAGGTGCTCACTGCTCCGAGACAGACAAGATCTTAGAGTGGAATTGACTCTGAGATGACAAAAAAAAAGAAAAAAAAAACATGAATACTGAGCACAGCAGTCAGAACCCGGTGTGTCTGTTCTGTTGAGTCACTCACAGAGGGGTAGATCCTTCAGGAGCGCCGTCCAAACCGATGGCATTTGCAAAGCGGGTGCGACAGCAGATGAATTTTTTTTAAACCGCGCGTTTCAAACAAATGCCTTAGCCTTTACCAAAAATACCTCGCTAATTTACGCTTCACGCTCGCTGCGAAAGAGCAGCGTTGATTAATCAGTAGCAGTTACCTCCTCCCTCTACCCCTCTCTAGATGTGTGCGGGGGTGTTGAGAGAGAGAGCGCGAGTACACCCTGGATAATGTCACATTAGCATATGTCTACCCCTGTTCTGTCACTCAGGGTAAAAAAACAAGACATACCTGTAGAGTCATCCTGATACCGACTCCACAAATATGTCTCCAATGTAATCAGGAGCCAGCCATGTGTTTCACCACAGAGGCTGACACAACCGCCCCGTGTAACTCGCCGGGGACCGAGCCAGGGAATGGATGCATTAGCTTTAATGGAATACAATAGGCGCGGCGCAGCCAGGTAAAACGCAGCGAGGCAGGAGTTCATGTGCTCTGCTGAAATCACACAAAGTGGCGGGCGTGAGAGGCGCGAATGTAGCGGTGTCGAAGTCCGCGGCGGCTAATGAAAGCTGTGAATTCTTGTTCTGAAATGCACATTAGAGTTTGTCGTTGTTGTTGTTGTTGTTTATCGGCTAGATGCAGCAGCCAGATGGAGATTAATGTTCCTCCTGAAAATTAGACATTTTCCGTCGAGCAGAAGCACTCTGTCTCGCCCATCACAGGCCAGCTGCTTATGTTACACAGGATTTGGCTGATTTTTTTTTTTGGAACTTGTAATCACGTCAATAGCTTATGCTGATTTTTTATTTTTATTTTTTTACAGAAATTACAATAAAAATCGATAATTTATCATCCAAATGAAAAATCTTCCATTTACAAAAATTCATATCTCCATTAATATTCTCTCAGTTCCAATCAAATTATTGTTGTGGGTAGAAACAGCTTAGCTCTGTCAGATCTAAATGTCTTTTGGTGCTACGTCTAGAACTAACCGCCACAGGTCTTCTTAAAATTAGCTATGGAGCTGGAAAATCCCCTTTTTTCTGACATTTTAACAGTATTTTTTTTTTATGTGAAGGATTGTTTTGATTTCTTTGAAACTTTTTCAAGGGAATGTCTTCATATCCATTGAAAACATGTTTAAAAAATTAAAGATGGGGCCGCCATTTAGCTCACCAAGTTAAGGCCAATACCATGTGGGGCTCAGTCCTTTAGTAGTGGTCATGAGTTCGAGACTCGCTCAAGACCATTTGCTGCATGTCACTCTCCTCTCTGTCTATTAATTTCACTCTGTCTCTGTCATCAAAAAAGGACCCCCCCCCCCAAAAAAATAAAAAAATAAATAAAGATGTTTTATTACTCCTTTAGTTTTTTAAGCATTTTATGAAAATGACTCATTTTTCATAGTTTTCAGTGGCTTTAAAATCCCATTTTGCAGCTTTAATTGTCTGGTAAATATTTGTATTTGTTGATCTCAAGGTTTTACATGTCTGTGTGGTACCTGTTGAGCTATTTTGTCAAATTCAAACAATTCAATTCAGCCGGGAGGCTCTAGGTGAGTTGGTGTGGAATGACTCATTTATTACCAGCTACAGAAAACAGAAGAACTACACGCTGCTGTGAAGGATAATACATTCAATAAACTGACAGATGTTTAAAGTTTAATACATTCAATAAACTGACAGATGTTTAAAGTCACCACATAGAGACAGTGAAAATAGTTTTTAATCTGTGCTAGTGTGTTTGAAGACGTTCACAATTCTGGTAAGGGAACATGTAGGGTCAATATGGACACAGGTAAGGAAGACTGTAGTCTTGAATACAAAACTAATGATGTGTGGAAGGTCTATTGTTTCCACAGAGGACTCGCCCTGGTGCTACGAATAGTCAATCAAAGCTATGAAGGGCTGCAAGATTGTTTTATTTCTCTTTGCTGCAGGGAAATGAGGTGGGACTGTCTGATATTTCATCCACTTTGGGCAGTGGTGGGGCAACAGTTAAGTCTCTGGGCTACTGATCAGAAGGTCAGAGGATCAAACCCCAATGCGGTCACTGTTGGCCCTTGAGCAACGCCTCAACCCTTCCTGCTCCAGGGGGACCGTACCATGGCTGACCCTGTGCTCTGTCCCCAACTGGGAAATGCAAAAACAACATTTCACTATGATGTAAAAATGTATCCGTGACAATAAAGTCTTCTTCTTCTTCTATATTTGCATGAGAGCTTTCTTTTTCCTCACATCTGGATCAAACAAGTCGCTGTTTTGTTCTGCACGCCGGCTTTCTCCAGTCGACACGCGCCTAATCGTCTGCTCTTCCACAACTAACCGAACTACCACAAAGATACCGGCTGATTTGTTTGCACGTAACTTCGAGCATAAAACCAAATTACCTCGCGGGCAGAACGAGAGCACACCAAAAAGCACGCATTTGTTTTCCTCGCTCCTGCAGATCGCTGAGCTCATCCGTCTGTGTTGAATGTTAAAATGCAAAATCTTAGGGTTCAGCTTCCCTCTCCAAATCAACATAGAAGTCTCTTTTCCAATCTCAATCTTTGCATGGGAATACTGTCGCCACATTCAACAAGAGACCCATGGGAACTAGAAAAGCTCTCAGAGAGCTCATACCTCCGCCAAGGAGCTTCAGTCCACCCCCAACACAATCTCCCTGTTCACATATTTTGTGTGGAACGTTACAGATACTAATGTAATTACATACAGTTCAAATGTCCTACCGACAATGCGGCCTTCACCGCATCCGACCTAATGAACAGGCGCAGCTTCTAGCGCGGCAGCTCCTAACAGCCTCCCAGCTTCTTAGACAACCGGAGATAAGAATGCCGGCCCAACCGTGCGTATGTCGCTCAGGAAGGAAAGAGAATTCCGTCACTGTCGCTGTCTGTCGCACGGAGACCCAAAATGTCATGTGGTCAGAGGGGGTTACCCCAAAAACAAGGGCTTTTAGAGTAAACCTCATTTAATTGTCCACCCGGTTACACTTACATTAAAAAAAATTCCTGGATCCAGACGGTGATCCAGATCAGTCCCAATCATTTGTTCCTTGTCCCATTTCACACGTTCCCTGAAAATTTCATCCAAATCTGTCCATTACTTTTTGAGTTATTTTGCACACAAAGAAACAAACAAACCAACACCAGCCATCACATAACCTCCTTGGCGGAGGTAAAAATGTGTGCTCAGATGGGTTTGTAGATGTTTATCTAGAATTATTACACAATGTACCTCTGCATTCAGCCCGCGAGATAATCAGGATTGTGCTAATAATAATAAATCAAGAGTTGATTTTAAGGGGAAAGACAATTATAGAAGGTAAGTAGCTGGCATCTGTACAATTTAGGGACAATTTAGAGGATGGAAATCTGCTCTTTCTCCATTTTGAAGTCAGCTATGGCTGGTTGAGCCTCCACTTACAAACGCCGATCAACACAAGGAAAAAAAGAAGGTCACAGCAGATTTGCAAGAAACATGAAAGCCAGCAGCTGGAAATAGTTTTCTAAAGAAAATATAAATAACATAAGAGGAAATCACCATAACCAAGTCAGTGTGTCACATTACTGTTTGTCTGTCGCTTAAGCATGTTATGGAGGGTTGGAGAAATTATTAGGGGCATTAAAGATGAGTCTCTGCTGAATAAAAGCGTCAAGGGAAGATTGGGAGAGCATGAAATGTCATCAGGATATCCAAATCACATCCTGCCGGAGCCAAAGTCTAATTAAAAACTCCCTGGATTTCTCCAGGAAAAAATACTGTACCATGCCAGGTGGCAGTCTAGTCGGTGCTGAACGGATTAATACAGAGCGTTCTCTGTTGTGATCACTCATTAGGGGTTTAATACAGTGTGTTTGAAAAGAGTGGTTTAGCAATGAATTGCAGGACTTGGGATTATTGTAGGCGATGGTACTGTAAAAAGGCGACACACAGATGCATAGAATTTGCAACTGAATCCTTAACATCTTCAATACTTGCTTCCGCTGTATCTGCACAGTGGCTCGGTGGTTAGCACCGTCGCCTCACAGCTAGAAGATCCCCGGTTCGCGTCCCGGTTAGGACGCCTGGGATCTTTCTGTGTGGAGTTTGCATGTTCTCCCTGTGCAGTGTGGGTTTTCACCAGGTACTCCGGCTTCCTCCCAAAACATGCTGAGGTTAGTTGATGATTCTAAATTGTCTGTGGGTGTGAATGAGTGTGTGCTTGGTTGTCAGTCTCTGTGTGTGGCCCTGTGATAGACTGGCGACCTGTCCAGGTGTCCCCTGCCTTCGCCCGAGTCAGCTGGGATAGACTCCAGTCCCCCTGTGACCCCTACAGAAGATTAAGCGGTGTATAGATGATGGATGGATCTGCACATTTTAAATTCCTTAAAAGTAAGATTTGTACCTCGTTTCTCATAAAAATGCAAAATTAATGGATTCAACTGTTAGTGTCAAAATGCATCGGTTGTAATCTAAAGCCACTTCTCCGTCGGCCCCGAGTGCAACCAATCAGAGGAGAGTTATCATCTGCCTTTATGGGTGCTTAGGTGTTAATGTCTGAGGACAAGGGAGATTTGTCTACCCTGCGCCCTCACAAGACACGCTCCAATCTTCCGTTAATTGCACTGATTGCTGGCTCATATTTAATTTGAACTCAATTATGCCGCATAACACACAGCCTCGGAGAGCGAAGCACAAATGCAGGGACTTCACCTCAGAGCCGGCGACTGAGGGATGACTGAGGTGACGGGGCAAAACCACAGGGACTGAGCGGCTGCCAATAACAGCAAAGTAATAGAAAGCTAGAAGAGAAAAATGCCAGCTTATAATTAAGAGGTACGGCGTTATTGAAGGGCACTGCAGCGATAATTTATCCATCACAAAATAAATTCCGGACAATGAAAGCATCTTGAGCTGCGAAATGTTTTGGCTAAGTGGATCTCAGAGAAAGTTTGTTGTCAGGATTTGAGATGACTATTATATGCTACGAAAAAAACAAACTATAATGTGTTTTTGCTCCTGAAGAGCCAAAGCATCAGCGGCTAATCTGAAGCTAATCGGTACTCGAACCTAATGAAAGAAATACGAAAAGAAAACTGAGACTTTCCCATTAACAGTAAATGTTTTGTGTCTTGTGTGGTTTATGCATTTACACCAATCAGGCATAACATGATGACCACCTGCCTAATCTTGTGTTGGTCCCCCTTGTGTGGTCAAAAACACTCTAAACCATTGGGCATGGACAAGAAGACCTCTCAGGGTGTCTTATGGGGTCTGGAACCACTGGATCCTTTGGGTACTCTGTCTTGTGCAGTGGGGCCTCTGTCAATCCAACTTGTTCCACTGCATCCTGTTGATGCTTGATCACAATGGGCTGTAGGAAGTTTGGAGGTCAAATCAACATGTTGGGTCATTGTCATGTTCCTCAACATGTTCCTGATTGGTTGATGTTGTTGCCATGTGGTGGGGTGCATTTTCCTGCAGGGGTAGACCAGTGACATTTGGGATTTCCATTAGCATGAGGGAGTGTGTTTGTGTGGGACAATGTTTATTTGGGTGTCTTAGTCTCATCAACATGGATGTTAAAATCCAAGGATTTCCATCAGAACAGCACATAGTACCAATATGATCAATGTTATTCACTTCACCTGTCAGTGGTCATAGTGTTGTGGCTGATCAGTGTATGCATCCTGATCAATCAATCAATCAATCAAACTTTATTTATATAGCACCTTTCATACAGATGTTGAACTTAACCAGCTCTGGAGCAGGTTAGACATTAAAAGTTAACATGGAGATGTACGCCAGTAACAAGTGAACCCCTGGTCATAATGTTGTGGCTGATCGGTATATTTCACATTTCACATTTCATCACACAGTCTAACTATAAAAATATGGATCAAGTAGACATTATGTACGCTGTGTGCATGCAGGATGGCTGGACATGTAATTCGACAAAGTGTGATGGTGCAGCAGGAGGGGAAATCAAAGGACGGTGGTAGAAGGTGAAGAGTGGATAAGTTTTTCATAAGCTGAAGGCTTTTCATAAGTAATGAGAATGTGAACTTTTGAGGAAACTGAACTTAGGTAAACTTTTATTGAGAATATATTAAATCGACAGGGACAGATGAGACAGAGCAGGATAATGCAGCGACGATGACAGGAACCGAAGAGAAGATAGGACCTGGAATGTATAAGTAACGATCTTTTGTACATTTGTGACTACTGGGTTTATTTCATAAACAGCCTCTGATGACGGGAAACAGTTTGGATGAACCTCCTCTCCCTCTGTAACCTGCAAAAGGAGCAACATTCGAAGGTGGTGGTTAAACCAGGAGCTGGAGGCGACGAATGAGAAGATACTAGTAGGAAATCAGCAGAGAAATGGACCAGATGATTATTATTCAGCGAATGGGGGAGTGCTAACAGGCGCAGTTAGTCATCTGGTAACTTGTAGACCTGTAGACTTGTGCAGCTGTTGCTCCTGACAAAAGCAGGTAGACGCTGATGAAATGAGATATACCCAACATGCTGTGAACCTGGTAAGGCAGCACCAACTGAAACTGATTGCTGAAGCGGAGGAACAGTGAAAGCCTGGCATCCTGGCAACAGCGACAGAAGATTAAAATTGTTGAGATGAGCAACTAAAGGAAAGGGGAACTGACATCCCGATTTTAGAAACGGGAGCGGAAGATTGTCGAGATGAGCGGTTAGCAGAACGACAGGCGAGACAGTTTTGTTTATGGGGGATGTTTCACACACAGATGAAGAGCAGTGTGGAGACTCGGGGATGTGGGCTGTCCCTTTGGGTTTTGATCAGAAAGGGGAAACTGGCATCCAGAAAAGTGAGCAGAAGACTGTTGACGTGGCAGAGGAACTGGGATCTCGTGTTGTGACATTTGCAAATGTTTGATTATGGCTATTACGACGCTCTCCGAACAGGATCTAAACGCTGACGTTTACTTCCTGCCTGCACGTATCTGTTCTTTTGTTCTTTCACTCTCACACAGACGTCTGACTTGAAAGCTGCTTCACCCATCGACTACGGCCAGTGAAAGCCGGTGAAGCGTATAAGGGTATGCATTGGCCGTGATTCACTGGAAAGTAAGGTCAGTGTCATATCAGAATCAGAAAAACTTAACAAAAACTCTCTTCGCCAACATGTTGGAGAGGGAACAGCTTAAAAAAAGTTGCTAACAATAAATAGTAAAACAGTAAAGTTGAATAAGAAGCTAAGAGTTGGAAAAAGTAGAATAAAGAGCAACAGGCTGCATGCATGGCGACGCACTACTTTTATACTTTCCACATTTGTGAGTTAAGGTGATGTAAATTTTGTTATCTGTCCCGTCCAGAAGGAACCCCACAACCTCCCTAGAGACGTCTGCTTGCAGTCCACATGTATGGATGGCAGCGTACAGTCCGAAGCTGTCCATTTGTGTGTTCGCATGGGGGCATAATCGAAACCAGACTGGGACTACATGTACACATCTGACAACAAATGAAGAAAGAGAGCTAAACAGGACAGCCAGAGCGGAGCTGGCGGGTGAATGAGTGGGTACGTGAACGAGAGACCCAAACAGCACCTCTTGGTCCCGACAGCCGAGCCAGGAGAGGGACTAAGAGCTGAGACACAGCAGAGCAAGAGGAGTAACAGCCAAGAACGAGAGAGCCAAACCTCCATCGCATGAGTTATTGATGATGTTTAGCCGGCTACCTGACACTCTCCATGCAAACTGGAAATGAACGAGTTGAAGAAGAAAAGCCGAACAAATGTTTTATGGTTGATGATGAAGAGATGTGGGGGTGGAGGTGGGGGTGGAGGGCTAAGGGGGTGAGGGGTAAGATGGTGTAGAACTGGCAACCCTTCCTGCAAATAGATTGTTTGGTTTGCGGGAAAAGTTCCTAAGGTTATGAGGAGTTGGAATAGTTCAGCTTGTTATCAGGACAGTAAAAACAAACTGTACTTTCAGTCCTGGGTCTTCAGTGATTGTGGTTCTTCGTGCATTTTCCTGGATGGGGTAATAAGAGTCTACTAAGACTAAAGAGGCTATCGCTGAGTCAGCTGAGGAGCTAGAGGGCCACGGTGGAGACGACTGAAGTAAGATGGATTTGTTTTTACTTTAATGTAATAATAAAGATAGTCTATGGCTTGGCATTCTGTGGATCTGGATGTGATCAGCTACCATGCAAGGTGCTTGCTTGCAATTAGGAGCAATTTCGGGTTCAGTGTCTTGGCCAAGGACACTGAGCCAACCTGCTCTGCCACCTGAGCCACAGCCGCCCAAAGCAGAACTAGGAGTTATGCCTGTCAAGTGGGAATTCATTGTCACATGACAGGAAGGGGACTGTTTAAAGTGTTGCTCCTGAACTTCAGCTCCATTTTAAATTTACCCCCATCAAAAGATACTGATTCACAACCTTCAGAAGGAGCCATCAAAATAGTCCTGACCTGCTGGGGTGCTGTCTGGCTCTGGGGAGTCTGGAAGCCCAGGTCAGTGCCTCATTGTCCTCAAGCCGTTCAATGCAAATGCAATGTCCTGCAGAGGGAGGACGCTGCCATGGCTCGGTCTGCCACGATGTATATATGAGTGCTTGTTTTCCAAGTAATATGCACACGAATCCAACAACCCTACATCCCTCAACAGGACATCGAATTCTAATAAGACTTCACCTGTCAGTGGTTTTGATGTCGAACCTGACCACTGTCACTTACAAGCTTCAGGTGAATGATATAAAAATGTAGAGACGTGTATCCACATTTTTTTCATATGGGTAGTCTTTGACACAAAATAACTGGGTCAGGTTTAACGAAGTCTGACCTCGCTCTGTGGTCAACCACTTACTCAAGTGGTTGTACAACTTTGCAACTAAAAACATAGCAGCACCTACTCTGTCACATTATGAAATATCACGCTTGTTCACTACAGTGCAAATCACACAGGCCACAGGTGGCGCCACTGATGGTCATCCTGCATGGCCACACGCTATATTTTAAGAGAATGTGTTTGTCTATGCAATGGGAGGCAAAGGTTCCAACATTCTGACCATGTATCCAGTAGCTGTGTTTTTTATTGTAATCACTGCTGCCATGAACAACCGTCTAAAATGATTTTACATTAATGATCCAACTTAAATCTATAGTAGTTTGTTATTTAAGAGATAATTACTTCAATGCTTTTCACAAACGTCCATGTGTTTTCATACAGAAGTAGATATCGCCGGTCATACTGTATATGTCTTCGCACATGTTGAGCCCTCGTACTTCCATGGAGGATAAAACCTGTGAACTCCATCACTCTCGAAAACACTGGAGTGGGTCCAAAGACATCTCAGTTTTGCAGTCAATATGTGCAAACAAAAAACCAAAATGAAAAATGAGCAGGCCGCATGTAAGATTGAAGCATTTGATTTCCCGTCAGTATGTGCGCAGGCTGAGAGAACTAAAAGGCTGCATCAGTATGAAGGCTGAGTACTGTACCAGAGCAGGGTGTGTTGCTGAGCGCCATGCCCCAAGGCAGTCCACTTTCAATCAGCCCGAGCAATTTGTCTCACTTACCTGGAGAGAGAGAGAGAGAAAAGAGAGAAAAACAAACAATTACATCATGCATTCGGAGCGTACCGCCGCATTAGCACAAAGAGTGAATTCATTTGTCCACAGTGGTCCGCCGTGGCATGGAATGGCCGTGGGGAACATACAATCTGATTAAAATGACGTATCAGTCGGGATGCGATAGCGTGCGACATACGGCTATTTGAGTCTGGATGGTTCCACTGTATAGTAGGTCAGTTCTTTAAAATGCAATGCAGCAAATACAACACCCCACGTGCTCCATGACATTTCTGTCAAGGTCATGAATTTGCCGATCTGTGTTCATATCATAGGTGAACTTAATCACTGAATTTAGAGCAGCTGCAATCGATGTAGCCGCCACATTCAAGGGATTACAGCAGATAAGCAGGGAGAACCCAAGGCTTCATGCAACATGGGTCGGAGTTGCAACCAGCTGCCCTGTTTTTATAGTCGTGCATTCATTCGCTAAAAGTTAGTAATGAGCGTCAGATTGCCGTGCGAGTAGTCTGAGATCATTCACAGTCTGGTGAAAAGGGTAAGGCAATCAAACACACGAAAGACTCCAAACTACAGACATCAAGTTAGATATCAGCGTGATCTTTCTTTCATCTGATTGGACGAGGCACCACTTATTAGTTTTCTAGGCCGCTTTCACAAACAAACTTGCAATCAGCTTTTTACTGGATGTGTAATTAGCAATTAATTCATACCAAGTCTGCCGCAAGAACTTCAAAGGTGATATATGCAGGTGTTGTGAATGTTAGTTAGTACAAGTTTAAACGTGCAATAGTTCTACTTGACTAAACAAAAGAAAAACTATGGAAAGAAAACAGACCCTGAAAAAATGGATCATGCATCACATATTGTATGCTGTGGGCTGTATTTACACTCTTTATGAGGACACTCCGAGATTCATCATTGTTCATATATATACATACAGTGTCGTGCAAAAGTATTTGCCCCCCACCCCCTCTACAGAAATCTTAGCCTTCCTCTTGTGGTAGCTTTGTGTTACCATCTCTTATGTTCACTGCAAAACAGCTGCAAAATACGCAACAAAACCTATTTTCTATCATCCAGTTTGCTTCTCATGTCTTGGTTACCTTGTTAGGCTTCCTTATGCATGAAAACACTGGTTTTAATATTTTTGTTGTGGGCTTCTGGGCCTTTTTTTTGGGCCTCGATTTCAATTAAAAAATGGTAAAATGAACCTCAAGAGAATCATATAAATAAACTAAATGGGGTTGTGTTACCTGACTGGAACACATCTCTGAAACACATCTGCTTTGTTTATTTTTTCTTTTTAATATCATTAACTACAGTAACATCTATGGTGTTGTGGGTCAGTTTCAACCCATATATATGTACTTCAAGAAAAAGGCATAAATGTTCCACATCATCCAACTAATATTTATATTTATTGAATATTACACAGCGATAACCCACAAAACACAGAATGCCTAAAACCGATATCACCCCTGTGAAAAACTAATTGCCCCCCTAAACCTGATAACTGGTTGGTCCCTTGGTAACAACAACAGTTAAATGTTTGTTCCAGCTTGTGATCAGTCTTTTACACCACCATGGAGGAATGTTGGCTTAGAATAGTTTTAATTCGGCCACATTAGATAGTTTTCGAGCACAAACTGCCCTTTTAACGTCTTTTTAAAGGGACTCAAGTCCGGACTTTGACTCGGCCACTCCAGAGCCTTCATTTCATTCATTTTGAGCCACTCAGAGGTCGACTTGCTTGTGTGCTCATTGTCAAGGAAATGGCTGTAATGACTTGCGTTGGAGGGAAAAGCGTTATTGTATAGTACGGTTCTTTCTCATAATTACAGTGTGATTAGAAAGCTAACAAGAATGCTCAGATTTGACATTGCTGATTCTATTGTTACCAGCCGGCCTCAGGTGAATTCTGACTCTCTATATCGCTGATTACATAAAACAAATTGTGCTCTCCAACTGTTTACTATAATTACAGATACGATGCTGTTTGAAGATGTAATCTGTGAGCTCGGGTGAAGAAAATTCCAGGCTGCGGCGACGCACGAGATAGCAACAAGAGCAGTTTATGATATGACATTTACGCACACATATGGTAGCCCATGAGTGGATGTTATATCATGTGCATTGAACAAGCATTTTAAATTCTTCCGTCTGTTCATTGCTGACATTAACTCTCTTGAGTAAATACTGTGTATGCTGATTACATGCCGACCATATGTCCCTATAAAGGCAGCAAGCTATGAATAATTTGCTCAGGCAATCGGCGATAAGAGCAGGTGTTAATGCGTCTCCTCCTGAACACTTGACGTAGCAGAGGGAAGTAGAGACATTACCGGGATGAAACTGCGATGAGGAGGCATCACAGTGTGCCTGCGTCACGCGTCGTGTTTTGCAGCACCGAGGTAAGGATGTAAGGACAGCCCCGCCTGAAGCACAGCGTACGAGCAGATGCTGGACCTACTGTGGGACAGCTGCAGGTTCTCTGGACTTAACCGAATGCCATGCTGTGTGACAAATCACATCAGCTGCAAAACATAAAAGTCCCTGTGCATTTTTAACATACAAGACAAATTAAATAAACAAATAAAACACCAGATAAACTAGAACTGACATTACACACCGATCAGGCATAACATTAAGACCACCTGCCTAATATTGTGTTGGTCCCCTTATGTGCTCCAAAATGCTCTGAACCATTGGACATGGACCAGAGGACCTCTCAGGGTGTCCTGTGGAGTCTGGAACCAGGACCAGGGCACTGGATCCTTTGGGTGCTCTGTCTTGTGCAGTGGGGCCTCTGTCAATCCAACTTGTTCCACTGCATCCTGTTGATGCTTGATCAGAATGGGCTGTAGGAAGTTTGGAGGTCAAATCAACATGTTGGACCATTGTCATGTTCCTCAACATGTTCCTGATTGGTTGATGTTGTTGCCATGTGGTGGGGTGCATTTTCCTGCGGGGGTAGGCCAGTTACATTTGGGATTTCCATTAGCATGAGGGAGTGTGTTTGTTGTGGGACAATGTTTATTTGGGTGTCTAAGGCCCCATCCACATGAAGACGAGCCCAGGCCAAAACACACAAATAGTCCATCAAACCCGTGTATCGTCCACACCAAGCTGGCATTTCGGGGGTCTGAAAACGATCATTTCTGAACCTAGGTCCCAGAGTGCAAAGATCTGAAAACGCTGTTTACGCGGCACCGTCTTTACGCCCTGTCCGCTTCTTTTTCTGACACGCTTGCTCCACCTCTCGATAAATGCGCCAAACTCAAAAAAATTAAACCTGAAGTCACCTTCATAGCCTCAAATTGTGCTTTGTATTACAGACCTCTGCTTTTTCTGCCAATCAAACACTTTTTTTTTTAAAAAAAGGGCCAAGAAATACCAAACTGCCAACACAATGACAGCACAGTAACCAACAGAGTGGTACGACTGACTAAATTCGAAGTTATCATGCAGATACTGTATGTGAAGGGGACGCAAGTAGGGGAGAGCCACAGCAGTCAGTCTCCTTTGACAGGCCGTTGCATCAGTTGATTGAAGATGTGCTTTTCATCCATATTATTAAGTGAAAAGAGGAGAAAAACTGTTGAGAGATAGGTGGTGATGATAAGGTAGCATAATTATGAGGCAGGGATGTGTCTTTTTTATCCAATCTGTACATGGGCGGGGTCGCCACAATGTCAGGTGAGGTACTGGCTGCCGACAGTGACTCAGAACTCTGAAGTTAACTGATGAAAGCTGTGTGATGTCGTCTTTCCAGAACCTAAACTCCATTCTTTTACAACTAAACTGGAGTCTCACTTATCAGAAAGGCTTTTTTTCACCTGGTAAAAGGATAAAAGTACGATGCAGAAGGAACCCACTTTCAAATATTCACATGTGGAAGCTACAGGAGTGGTGGTAGTGTTAGTCCAACAAGGGGCTTTCAGAGTGGGGTTTGAGATCCATTATTACACTCACATGCACTAGCTTGCACATTCTGCTGAGGCTGCCATTACTGCACTATCCTCACATCGCACGTCGTTGTTTGTTTGCTGCGATGTTAATGTTCAGAAGTTTCTTTACGCGCCATACGCTTCCATAAGTCTAATGCTCTCCACTCCTACAGCAGACGATAATGAAATCCTCACACCTCTGCCGTGCACCATCTGTCCTGCTAAACTGCATCAGTGCATTCCCAGACTCTGCTTTGCAATCTAGTCGAATCTGTGCGAACACCAAACCCAGCAGAAAAGGTAGAAAAAGACACCAAAGACTGCATTTTGTCCTCGGATTGACCTTGCAACAGTTTGTCCTGTTAGAATTTGGTTATTAGCTCTAGTGGCGGTGTCAGTTCACCGAGATAAACAAAGGTGTCGACGTGTTAGATGACCTTGTTAGAGCAGTTAAATTCACAAGATCAGTTTAGCTGCTGACTTCAAATCCCCACGTTTGCCAGACTGTGATGGGAGAGCGGCACGCTGAGCTCCTAATACGTCGAGGCGCAGATTGGAGGCATGTTGCTACGCTTGGTGAAATTGACTTTTAATTTGTAATGAGCAATTTCATATTAAAGTACTAATAGCCACTAATGGCGGTTAATTTTGCTCCCCGCGGGGTTTTTCGCGATATTAAGCGGCGTCGAATGTTACGGCGGAACACGATTGAAAGGATGATATCAAAGATTCTTGAAAAGTGTAATTGTTTGATATAATCTGGGGCTGAGAGATGCGTCCGACTCAAAGGATTATGGGTAGCTCCGACTTCACTCCGAGACTCCCACAGAGGACAGCTTAAGACAGTTTGCTGCAGGATCTGAGAGATTGTTTGAGGTCAAATTCAGACTGCTACTGCACGGGCTAATTCAATGTACTGGAATTACAATAGTAGTGTCATTGTTTGATTAAAGCATGATGGAGCCAGTATGAGTAAAATACCGCCGAGGGGAGGCCGAGGGAACTGCATCACAGCTAAAGGAGGATATTCCTTAGTAGTTTCTTTTTCTACCTGTGCATCACAACAAACACAAACTAATGCTGCGGCTTCCTGCATCATGACATGAATAGAAATTTAGTCCTGATTTCCTCATCAAATGTGATTCAGTACTGACAAAGTGGAGTTTGATGCTTCAAGGTTAACTGCCAAAAAAAACACTTTCTTGTGCAAGAATTTCTAAAAGGAAAAAAAAAAAGTTCAAATTAAATATGAGTTCATGTTAAAACTGAGGAAATAAAAATGAATATGAAGGACCTGAGCTGAAGAACGTGTGTAGCAGCCAATAACGTGATAACATTTTGCCAATAATGTAATAAGTTATTACGTTAATGCCCTAGTATTAAAAAAAACCTGCTGATAATGTAATAATACACCAATAGGACTGCATTTCTTGGAAATAAAAGATTGTTTTTGCAGTTTTCCTGCAGTTTGCTCATCAAAAATAGGTCTAGTGGATGGTATAGTGGTCATATTCATCCATCAATGATACGTCCCATGTAGTTCTCACTCTCCTTAATCATGGCTGTAAGAGCCAATTGGAGAATTATTTGTTGTACAAAATCCATATTTAGAACATTGTTTATGTGCTTAGATGTGTAAATTCATCATTTCACGTCAGTGTCTCTGTTGGATGTTGCACTGTCAAATGATTTTACCGCATTTTTGTCTTGGAAAACATTTCATTAAAACTTTGTTCAAACATTTCTCAGGGAAAAATGATTCAGTCCTCCGGAAGTAAGCTGGAGTACCCAGTGAAAACCCACGCTGCACAGGGAGAACATGCAAACTCCACACAGAAAGATCCCAGGCGTCCTAACCAGGACACGAATCGGGGATCTTCTAGCTGTGAGGCGACGCTGCTAAGCACTGAGCCACTGATCATGAGAACATGAACACTCATTTACAAATGTGAAAAAACCCTGAAGAGTATTATGTTCGTTATTGGCTCAACAACTTTATTCCGTTATTGGCTTCATTGCATTTAAAATGGCTAAAATGATTTCGTCACTGGTTGCCACAGACATGCTACACATAGTTTAACTGTAAAGTATGAACACATCACTGGTTACTTGTACTTCCCACTTCATTCTCAGCAGTAGAATGTAGCAACGTGTTTGTGAAGAAATTAAAACATCAGCTCACTTATAAAAGATCATCTCTCCAGTCAGTTGCACGGGCCTCATGTGTCGGCTCAAAAGCCCAGTAGCATGACGAAAAGGGCAAGATGGTGAGAGCAGAGACTGTGCTTCAGCTCCTCACCAGGCGGGCAAACAACACAAGGGAGCAGGCAGAGACGGAATCCAGAATAACAAGCGAAGGAGGAGCTGAGAAGCAGGAGCTCAGACTCACACGCTGAAGGGGCTGATTAGTGGAGTGGATTCAGGTGAGCGCAGGGGCGGGGACGCTCAGGTGATGTAGTGGCTGGGGCGGCGTGGCAGGTGGGAGTGGCCGGTCTGAGGTGACAGGAGTGGGCGACCAGAAAAACAGAGCAGGATAAATGAGAAAAGGCGAAACTGTGACATCACGCTCGGGCCATTAATACGTAGCATTAGCCGAATGGACTCATCCTTCATGTTAAAGGTTCATATTATTTCTTGACTGGCTAATAAGTTAGCCTGACATTTATTCTGTGCATTAATCACCTGCAGTGGATGTTCCGTTCAGTTTAACCTTGACTGTGAGGAGAACAAGAGCTAACTCTTGTGTGCAGTTCACTTTACTTTGCCGAGCAAGCGGCGGGCGAGAGGCTGCTCAGTGAAGCGTTGGGGCATCTGGGATCTGTGAGTGTATCCTCACATCATTTGTTTTTATGCTTATTCTGTGGCGATTTAAAATGCGGCCTCGTCAAAGATAAGCTAAAGCATTAACGCCCAGAGTTACCGATCAACTTATAACCTGCAACTTCATTTTCTTCTTCTTCGATACTTGAATTTCACACTTTTCCAGTACAGTGCAGCATCATGTGAGTTTGAAGGACGTCCGGTAATTAGATGCTGGAATTTAAAACCCCAACAGCCCAGGGACTGCAGATGGAAATTAGCGAGCAGCTAAATTTGGTACAATGCATGTCTTCTCCTGTGAGATCAGTATTTTCTGTGCGCGGCCCCCGACAAATACATAAACCAAGATGAATTGTTACGATGATATCTGAAGGATTAAGAAGCTAATTTTGAACGCCGCACGTATAGAAAAGTGTATTCTACCCTGTCAGGCCTCGAATGTTTGATGTATATTACTTTCATAATCTTGCCCCAAAGTCTGTCTTGGATTTAGCGGACCGTGATCAGCTCAAAGCCCAATCTTCATGCTTCTCCCGCTGAGTGGAGCTGTAAGGAACCAAACAGGGAAACATATAAAACATGCTGCACAGATGAGCCAAAAATGCCCACATGTATGCTTGCATTCTGTTCTCAAGCAAATCTTGAAAACAGTCGGTGTTTTCTCTGCCTTTTCCACACATGCCATCGATTTCCAGTGTCCTTAATAAAGAAGGTCGGAACACTGAACACCCCATTATCATGTGAAAGGTGGAAGACGCTGACCTTTAACAGGACAAATATTCCCTCAACAGTTACACAATCTGAAAATAACAAAGGTGTCGAGAGCCTATCAGATGAGATGTGCCAGTTCCAGAACACCTTCCTACGGTGGCCCAGAAGGGTCAACGCAACTGCAAAATCCACAACGAAAGTTAACCCACAACGACGTTAATCACAATCATCGAGCAGCGGCGTTTTCCTTACATCTCATTAAACTCTCCCATAATCAAAATAGTCCGTCAGAAAATATTGTCCCCTGGAAACAAAGCCTGTTCAACGACCGCTGTGCACTTCCATTGTGGCCTAACTTCCACTGTGGCCTTTGCATTTGCGCTGTGGCTTTTGCGGTTGTCCTGTGGCTTTTGCTGTTGCGTTGACCCTTCTGGGCCACCGTACCATCCCCCTGAGAACACACACCGACGACACACGCAGAAGCCTATGTATGACGAATCCCTGTTCAGAAAAAGCGGCAACACACTCCACGTCTGCTCAACAAATCACTGCTACTTCCTCCTTCACCGTGCGGGGACTCGGCAAGACGGAGCGCTGGTATCAGCCGTAGGTGCATTCAAGCGCCGACACGCACTAAATCAGGCATAAAATTAATTTCCAGAGTGTGTTTCAACGGGGTCCTGTGTAATAAAGCCAATTCTCATTGTAGTCAGGATCTATCATCGGCGGCGGGGATCTGTCGCTTGATTTGTCTTCCACAATCGGGAGGGGTTGTCGTACATCTCCATCAGAGAGCGGTGCCTTTTGATGCACACTTGTCGGTGTAATGATGAGGTAGACTCCCTGTTTCTTTCTCGCCGTGTGTTTGCGTGTTGTGCTACAGGTAGGTTAGACTATTGCCTCATCATCCATATGCTCTTCATTTGTTCCTCTGTGCAGCTGACTTTGATGCAGACTGGAGGAAACAAATTCCAACACAGCATTTTAGTGCGACGTGTAGCGCTGCAAAAGAAACTCTTTTACATTTGCATTGAATAAATATGGGTCTAGGGCTGCACATTACTTTTGTTTTTCATGAATCTGCTGATGATTTCGATTAACTGATGGATTTTGGAGTCTATGAAAAGCATGAGAAACGCCAAGAGAGAGAAATTCTCAGTGACTTCTCAATATTGCCTCTTTGTTTTTAGTGAGCATTTGGAATTGCAGGATTGATGCGGCTTTGCCACGTTAGTGCTGATCATGATTGTCACAGCTCTCCGTCGCTCTCATCGCTCATCTCTTTCCCCTCTCCACTGTTTATCTCCCCTCCCTCCTCCTCCTCCTCTGTCCCCCACATCTCAACTGTCTCCCTGCCTACAGTACCTGCCTCCTCCCTGTCTCGTACTTCACAGCTGTCAAGGTCTTTTTTAGACAGTCTGTAAGCAATTAGTTGACGAATGCTTAACTTTGTGTCTTCTTACAGCCAAGGTCTTCTTCTGACTTACGCTGAATTTACAGTATATATTGTATATCCACACGCCCACTGCATCTTTCAGAATAAACAGTTTTTACTTGAATCATTTCAGTACTTGTCTCTCACTGTGACTTACAGTAAACACAGAAAGTATCTACCTCGGCAGCTAGGTAGCTACGAACACCGACCAGCCACAGCATTAGGACCACTGTGAATACTATTGATCCTATTGGTACTATGTGGTGTTCTGCTGGAAAACCTTGGATTCTGACATCTGTGTTGATGAGACTTGGACACCCAACTAAACACTGTCCCATAACAAGCACACTCCCTCATGCAAATCCATTCATCCATCCATTTTCTGTACACCACTTAATCCTCTGCAGGGTCGCGGAGGGGCTGGAGCCTCTCCCAGTCAACTCGGGCAAAGGCAGGGGACAGGTCGCCAGCCTATCACAGGGCCCTCATGCAATTGAAAATCCCAAATGCCACTGGCCTACCCCCGCAGGAAAATGCACCCCACCAAATCTTTGCAAAAACATCCAAAAATCAGGAACATCTTAAAGGAACATGACAGTCGCCCAACATGTTGATTTGACCTCCAAACTTCCTACACTCCATTGTGATCAAGCATCAACAGGATGCAGTGGAACAAGTTGGATTGACAGAGGCCCCACTGCACAAGCCAGAGTACCCAAAGGATCCAGTGCCCTGGTCCTGGTTCCAGACCCCATAGGACACCCTGAGAGGTCCTCTGGTCCATGCCCAATGGTTCAGAGCATTTTGGAGCACATAAGGGGACCAACACAATATCAGGCAGGTGGTCAAGCAATTTTAAAGCCATTCAATTGTTTCTATGTTCCTTTTCTAGAGCGATATTATCCTGAAACAGATACTGATTAAAACACTTGTTGCACCTTCTAAGGTTTCCAATAAGCCCACTCATCTAATTCAATTATGTTTCATTTGTTACTCCCATTCAACGTCACCAATCAGCTGTAAGAATAAGAAGCCGACGAGTGTCTTTTAATGAGACGGATTGGGGGATTAATGTATTCATCCTCGACATCATAGACTTTTATTACCTGATTATCTCAAGGATTGGTCTTTTTCATGAGTATAAATAAAGGACAGTATCTGTAAAGCCGTTATCTGGTGATGCATGGTGGTAATTAAACTGAATCTTGAATTAGAAACCCGCATCCAAGCAAGTCATACACAATAGGGCAGTGATATATTAAGTATATTAATTACACAATCTCACAGTCGGCAGTTTGCTTTCCTTCCCGTTTCTGTCCTCCTGTTTTGAGCATGTCTTACATTTTAAACTCCTCAAACTGGTTCAGGATTACAGTTCTTGGGAGAAACATATAAAGCTGTACACACTTACACATAGGCTTCTGTATGGCATGAGGTAATCTACTAAGCATCAGTTGTCATTTTCTGTTCATATTTTATTTGCTCTTGGACCATATGACCCTAAATAAAATACAATTATAACTGTCTTAGAAGATTACACCAGTAGGATTCCACTATACAGTTGTAATTATAGTCAAATCCACTCGTGCCCTTATAATTTGGTGGTGATAATGACGAGTCTGCCAAGATTCACATGCATTTCCTAATTATACACACATTCTTCAGCCTCACCAGCCTGAATATGGGCCAAAAATCTGCCACAGCATCAGCCAATTCTTAATATGCGCCCTAAAATACAAACTATTTTAATCACTACTTTCTAATTAGAGAAGTTCTTTAGTGATTCTGTTATCTGTTGGGGCACTTAGTCTGCTTGTTGAATCATTATGTGCTGTCCGCTGTTTTTACCATCAGCGCCCAGTAGACAAAATGCCTCCAAGTGTTCAGCCTGTCAGTTTTTGTTCTTGTTTTTTCATATAAAACGGAATCTACCTCAACAGGTTAGCAGAGAATTTAATCCCATTGCAATTATGTTTGCTTCAAAATGTACTTGCAGTTGTGCAGAAGTCCAATTTCTAGGACAGAGTTGGATAAATTGAGAATTTGTCAGTGAAAGTACATGCACCCCTGAATCTACCCAGCAGAGAAATGACCATCCTTTAGAGGCATAGTCAGAATCAAGGCTGTGGAAGTTCAGCTGCTAAGAAATGAATGGTTACCTTTTAATGAGCCTTAGCCATATGGTCAGATGTCTGTGGAATAAGGTGCTGGCTCTGCACATGAGAGAACATGGTCTGACAGAACTGTCCAAGGTCAATGTAATCAGTAGAAAAGGCTTTCTCCAAAACCTGAAAATAAACCTGCACTTGCTGGTTTTTGCCCTCGTGGATGGAATGGAAACAAGCTCTAAACAGTCAGTAAGGTACAACACGGGGCAACAGTTCGAAGCCACATTTGAGCAACAGCATGCCATCTTGAAGCTTTCCTCTCCTTTTTTTCATTTTATTTGATTGCTTTGAGTTTTTGTAGACGGTGATATAAGGCTTTATAGTATACAGCTATGCCTCAGAATGGGAGTTATTCCCCTTGTTGTACCTTCATAATACAGACATACACTATATTGCCAAAAGTATTGGGACATCTGCCTTTACATGCACATGAACTTTAATGACATCTCATTCTTAATCCATAGGGTTTAACATGGAGTTGTTCCACCCTTTGTAACTACAACAGCCTCAACTCTTCTGGGGAAGGCTTTCCACAAGGTTTGTGTTTATGGGAACTTTGAACCATTCTTCCAGAGAACACGTCTCCACTGCTCTAGAGTCCAGTGGCGTCGTGCTTTACACCACTGCATCCGACGCTTTGCATTGCCCTTGGTGATGTAAGGCTTGGATGCAGGTGCCCTGCCGTGGAAACCCATTCCATGAAGCTCTCTACCACTGTTCTGGAGCTGATCTGAAGGCCACACCAGGTTGGGAGGACTGTAGCTGTTGACTCTGCTGTTGCTCCCAATTGCTTCCACTTTGTTATGTGGAGGCAATGGGGCGGCTGTGGCTCAGGTGGTAGAGCGGGTTGTCCACTGATCGCAAGGTCGGCGGTTCGATCCCCGGCCCCTCCGCATGCCGAAGTGTCCTTCGGCAAGACACTGAACCCCAAGCTGCTCCCAATGGTAGATTAGCACCTTGCATGGCAGCTCTGTTGCCATTGGTGTGTGAATGTGTGAATGAGAAACCACCAGACCATTTACCATTTGTTATAACACCACTAACAGTTGACCGTGGGATATTTAGTGTCGTGGAAGTTTCACGAATGGACTTATTGAACAGGTGGCAACCTATCATGGCGCCACGCTTGAATTCACCGAGCTCCAGAGAGTGACTCGTTCTTTCACAAATGTTTGTAGAAGCAGTCGGCATGCCTAGGTGTTTGATTTTATACACCTGTGGCCATGGAAGTGATTAGAACCTGAATTCAATTATTTTGAGCGGTGTCCCAATACTTTTGGCAATATAGTGTATATGTTGATGGCGCAACAAATTTGTTCACACACTGAACAGGCAAAAAGAAACATTGATTCAATTGGATTTGTTTTCTCTTACGTGTCCACCTGACGGACTTCTAATAGACGCAGGACTGCTAGTGTACGGTGAGGTTGTCAGGTGATGACTATCAGTGGGTTGGTCACTTTGGGTAACACCTTCCACAAGCAAAAATACTGCAAACCTTTATTAACTTAAACAATATCAATTATCACATTTGAAAACGAAGTGTAATAGAACGTGACAGGGAAAAGGTTGTTCCTGAATTATGTTTTAACGTGGTAAACTTTCATGCGTTTGGTTTTGCTCTCTTAGGTCGGGAGATATGAGCTGGACGGACACATCGTCCTGGAGCAGCAGCATGCTAGCTCGGAGCTATCCTCTTCCTTCCTCTTTGACTGCTTTAAACATCTGAGTTTTTGTGGACGGTGAGATGAGGCTTTATGGTTTACAGGCTTGAGAACATTTTGAAGTACACTCGTATCCAGCTGCTGAAATTAGATTTCTGAGATTTCTGCCTCTACAAGGATCTCTTTCTGGCTGGTGCCCTGCTTTAACGAAAGAGCAGGCAACAAAAGAAGGAACAAATCACTCGCTGGGCCCCAGAGACACATCAGAACTGGTCAACAGGAGGCTTACATTACTTAATGCACCTTTAAAGCTTACAGGTTCCGTCATCACTGAGCCCACCTCTGTTTTTGTTCTTTTGTCTTTTTTTATGGACGGTGGCTCTCACATGAGATCACTTCACTACAAAGAGACAGAAAGGAGAACGGGTGTGGATGAAGCAAAGATGTTTCCACAATCCTTCCACATGTCAGAGAAGAAACCAGCCGCATTAACACGCAATCAAATAATTAACTCACATCGGCACTGGAATGTTTTTCTTGTTAAACATTCATGCACACAACCGCTGTTTGTTTTTCAATCATGTAATGTGCATTTATGCTTATCTGGAACGTTTGGATGCTCCGTCAGATGAGATGAAGGGTTTATTGTGTAACACTCGTCTTTAATGAACCTGATTTGAGGCTCTTCCTTGTGTCAAAGCTCCTTTTTCTCTCAGATACCCCTTTTCCAACAAGAAGAACCAGGTGCTAGTTCTGGTGCTTAGTTGGCTCAAATCTGGTTCCTCCTTAGAACCTGTTTGCTTTTCCATTGGCAAGGAGTCAAGTTGGAGCCATTGGGTCATCATAGAACAACTACGCTTGCATCCATTACATAGCAGTTAAACAAACGCAATAAGTTGAAGATAATATCTATGTTTAGCTCTATAGATGGTCTTAAGGCTGATTGTGAGGCGGAGGTCACCTGTTGCCTGGGCACATTTGCGATCGTGCTACTGGTGGCACACAACTGTACCGGATTTCAGTTTGTGCAAAACTTACATGTGTCCCGGGAGTCATTCCAATACATGTGTGATGGGACCAGGGACGTCCTGGAGAACAAAGACACTAACGACTGTTTGTGTGTCCCTTTGCACCGTTGATCGTTGGTCTCGATAACCCCGCCCCCAGCCCCGGTCAGGGGCCTGTACTGAGTCAAGTTGCACTAAAATGAGCCGAGGAAAAAATAAATAAAAGAAGGGCCTGTTGTTGCTGTTACAATGTGAGAGACATAAATTCTCTGTGTGTCACTGGTGCTGAAAATTAATGTCCAAGTTGCAACGTGACATTCAGCTGCTTTGAAGCATCAAATAGGACCCCGGCCTGTTTGACTGCCTGTTTGCCCGTCCTGCATTTTTAATAGCTAAATTTCTGGGTGTAAGCTGTGACATTTAAGAGAGAATAAACAGCGAAAATGCTTCCATGAGGCGACGGCCTCGGATCAAACTTGTTTATATCTTTCCCTTTTTGTTTTTGTATTTCAGAGCGGTGCATTTGTGCTGCACAGATGCACCACTGAATCAGATAAGAGCTCGATTCTAAGCGCTGCCATGTACAACCGATTGATTCATGTTCCCAATGCTGTTGTTCATGCGATGTGTTTTTTGTTGTCACTTATCTGGCTGAAACTCATTTAACGGTTTTTATGATAACTTGTATAAAATATAGACAGACAGAGGTATGTCAAACTGAAATTGTTTTGTTCGATCAGGTATGACTTATGCATGCAGACTCCAACATAAAGCTACAACTTCAAACATACAGACCAAACGCCATAGAATGTCAATGCAATTAGGCAATGCTGAATATGAGAGGCGTACTAACTGTTGGTGGCATGAAATGGGCAGGTGTTGATCTAAATTTTGAGGCGGAACAATTGTGCGAGTCGATTTCTTGCTTCATATTGACTGGTAGCTTATTGCGAGGCTTTTATTTTGAAACAGCGGCACCAACTGTGACGCGTTTAGCAGAACTTTGTCAGCTGCTGCTCTTCAATAAAAGCTGGTGTGCAAATAAGATGCTGAATTATTCGCTCGTGTTTTGACAGTCAATAAGTCTTGACAACAGTTACAGTAAGCTGTGAAATGATGGAGTGCAGACAACAGACTGCACATCTCCAACACGTCGTCAACACGTTTTGTGCTTTTTGGCTGCCGTGCTGTGGAGGAAGCGTTGCACAGCAAGCTCAAATGGTCTCCACATTGGTCAGCATTGAAGCAAAGGCGTAACACGGCAGCTTCACAAACCAAACTCATGACGACGTGATGCCATTCGCAGACGGGTTAGAGGAAAACAGTGTCACAAGTTGACCCTCAGCAACACTTCACTACATTCTTTCATCAACCTTTAACCAACGGAAGTTTAACACGAAGGCAGAATTTATCGCAGGGCTATTTTGTTCATCCTTCGCCTCACAAATTACTATAATTACCACATTTTTTTTCTATATTTCAAATTAAACTTTTACAGGAAATGCCGCAGTGTTTCCTCAGCTATAGGTCAGAATCCAGAACAGTGCCTCCGACCTGCTCACTGCTCGTCCACGCGTGAGAAATGTATCTGTTGGTTTTAATGAGCTCGGGTCCCTCAGTGAAGCCAAATTAATCCTTTTCTTAAAAAGCTGCACCACCTCTGAAGCCCAGCTGGTTCCTGCTGGTCTCCGTTCATTCATCGCACCCTCACCGAGGAGCCCCACCTCCGTTCCTCGCGCTACACAACCCTCACTGTTCAGCCGCCGGGAGCTAACGGCTAAACAGAAAGGTGACATCGCCCACGAGCAGGAAAAAAAATGGCTGCTCGTTTTTCACAGCCTGCCGCGGTAATCTGTCTTCCCAGGATTGCACAGCCATACCTGAGGGGGCAGAGAGCTGGTGCAACTAAAGCTCCACACCTACAGGACTGATGCTGCTGACCAATCGGCACCTGCGGCTGTTCTTCCCTCGGAGCCAAGGGTGCAGACGTCCCGCTGGTGGAAGCCTCGTCAAATCCTCCACCACATGTATGAAAAACTTCATGTTGTTTTCCTTCCAGACGACTCTTTGTTTAGGCTGCATTTCTACCATGGAGCAACGATAGTGACTGTAAAATGAATTAGCCTCCTCTTCCAGTGAGGACGCATAAATACTCCAATCCAATTTCCCGGATCCATCATGCGCATAGATATAGAATTGTGACAAAGTGAAAGCTAAACAGCCTTCTGCAGCAGCAAGGTGGGGAAGGGACGTGCCCGAAATAAAATGCAACCAAAAACCCGGGAGTTCTGTGTCTAACAGAGCAGCCAACAGGGAGCAGGGATGCCGATCTATACGAGCCAGGAGGTGTTGGGGAAAAACAACTTGACATTTATGTATCCAAATGAGCTCCGTCCTCAGCTCGGTCGCATTAGTATTCAGGTGTTTTCCAAACAGGTACCTTTGCTTGAAATTCAGCATTTCTGGGGCGTAACACTGGAAAGGCTTGAACTGATACTGAACAGGAAAAGACGCACGAAAGGAAACAGTCAAGAATGAGCAGTGCTTAGTAATTGCTTGTGTCGGATGGATGTTAATGGATACAGTGGTTAACTGGAAAAAGACATTATTATTTTAAGAATTATGCAGAACATTTAAAAAAAAAAAGTCTCTCATCTTCAATATGGATTAAAGGAATATTCTAGTGTGTATACTGTCAGACAACTGAAACTCTTTGTCTGGCTGCTGGGTGAGTCATTTGTGGAATATTAATGTATAATAATTGGTTAAATAATCTTGACTGCAGACTCCGGCTCGCTTAAGGCGATGTTTGGTTTTCGGGCACTTCTGTAATACTAGCCCAGGTCAGATAGTTTCATGCGTCTTCATGTACTATTACTCATAGAATTTAAGATTAAACCTTTATTGTCACGAATGCCTTTTCACAGCATTGTGAAATGTTGTTTTCGCACATCCCAGTTGGGGTCAGTGTGCAGGGTCAGGGGCAGCTGGAGCCAGGTACCCCTGACTGCAGTGTGCAGTTTGGGGCGGGAGCTCAACGCTCAACGTCGGCATGCTATTGGCTGAATCCAACAGTTTGGGGCGGGAGCTCAACGCTAAACGTCGGCATGCTATTGGCTGAATCTAACATTTGACTCCGCCGGGGACATTGCCTGCATGTACAATCGAGCACCGTCTTGTGCTCCTTGCATTGCCACAAACCTGTATTTGGTTCCACTCTGAATTGCATTAGATATGCACGTTCCTGAAGGGTTAGGGTTAGATTGTCACCAAACTGTTGCAAAATGAAGTAAACTTGAACACTGAGCTCCCGCCCCGAACTCCACGCTGCAGTCAGGGGCTTCTCCCTGGAGCAGGAAGGGTTAAGGGTCTTGCTCAAAGGCCCAACAATGACCCCATTGGGGTTCAATCCTCTGACCTTCTGATCAGTAGCCCAGAGACTTAACCGCTGCGTCACCACTGCCCCACTAGATGTTGCCATTCACACTACACAGCACGAATGATTTATTCTTTCCATTTCTTTTTATTATTATTATTTTTTCAGGAGAGTTTTTCCATTTTCTTAAATTATGGGGAAGAGACAGTATGAAAGGTGGTATAGAGAGGAGGAGAGACATGCAGCAAAGGGTCGTAAGTCGGACTCGAACTCACGACCGCTGCTGGCGACCTGCGCCCATATGGTAACACGCTGACTCAGTGAGCTACAATGGGCCCTATTCTTTCCATTTCTGCAAGGATCCACGTGACGTAAATTTCATTGTCCACATGGATACCTCTACAGACATCCATGGACTGAACACACTGCAAGAGGTTTGATGGCACTTATCCAGGTTGTTTTCTCCTGACTAGATCTTTGCTTGTGTTGTATCTACTCTCAGATGTACGTCGCTTTGGATAAAAGCTAAACGAATTGTAGAATTGTGTAGAAAAAACAAGGAAAATGAGGGCTCGTTTAAAGGAGAGGCAGCGGAGAAGATATTAAGTTGGTCATTAAAAGAGGTGTAATTGATGTACCCGCTGCTAGACCTCTCAGGTGCTTTGATTTGTACACGATTTTCATCAGCGGTTGCCAAACACAGCGGGAAGGGAAGCTCTAAATTCTCCAGAAATCCTGGGTTATGTCCACCCGCTGGGCTCGGTACACCTCAGGAATTACAGCCTAATCTGTGAGCTATATCCTGTGAAAACACAAAGTCACCGTCGGCCTTTCAGGAAGCATACAGGGAGGCCTTGTGTGTGTGTTGTAGTATAAATGAAACTGCATCGCACATGCAGAAGCTATGAATCAAATCACTATCATAGCAAGTAAAAAGAAGAATCTGAGACTTTATGTGAGCTGCACATTCATCTCACACTCACAATGCACACAAGGATGTCTATCTTTGAATGTCATGGGCAAAAACGGCTACTCTGACCTGTAATTGTAAGAATAAGGGAGCGCTGCTAAGATGACTGCTAGACTGAGAGGAAACACTTGTAGTTTCCAAGGCCGCTGTTAATGCTTCGGACCATGATATGGTGGATTAAATGCTGCTGTGTGGGGTGAATAACATGGTGTTGTGGAATGGAGGCTTTGAAAACATTCCTCCGGGACTCAAACTCAGACCTTCAGCGGTGTAACCCGTTCTCAGTTGATTGACTCCTCGGTGTGGTCAAACTCTAGTCCCACATCATTAAAACTGATACTGAGGGGCCAGAACAGCTGGCCGAAGAAAAGCAATCAAAGTTAGTGGAGCAAGAAAGGCCTTTAAAAAGCCTCACATTTTGCACTGTGCCTTAAAGAAATAATGCAGAGATCGGGAGAGCAATTTATTTTCAATCCTCGGGCTTTGTGCTCCGACAACAACAAAAAAGACTATGTATAAATGACAGTCTGCAAGCTGTTTGCTTTTCCCTGCATCGCTGCCTCTACAAGATCACACCTCTTGCTCTGTAGCAAATGCAAATGCAGTAAAAAGAAAAAAAAAAGGTCGAGATGAAAACCCCTCTGCAAATCAGAGAACATGCGAGGCGCCTCTTCTTATTCATGATGATTGCAGCTTTGACCTGTGCTCATCTCTCGCTGACAGCAACCTCATTCTAACCTCGCTGCTGCTGATACAAACACGGCGCCTTTGGCTGAAGGCGGGCTGAATAAAACACTGATGATTCAATTAAACAGAGGCTCAGGGAGTACCACGCAGTCCGACCAAAACCAAATGAATTTTTAAGTGACCATGCTCTGCGTGACAAAATGTGGGAGGGCAAAATTCGTTTTTAATGCGCGGCAGAAATCCAGACTCTGGCCGAGAGTCATCAATAATTAAATAGATCTAAAATCCCTTACTAATTGCTTTTATCGATCATATTCCAAACCCAATAATTGTCTTGTAAGGCGTTCACCAGAAGTCATCTTTGGGCTGATGCTGAAATGATGAAAGCACAAATGAGTAATTGGATGGGCTTAATTACCAGCTTTTGTATGTTTGGATTTTCGAACATTTATCACATTTTTTATTCTGCATTACAAGAAAAAAAGGGTATTGCAAGACAAAAACAACGTATGTCAGGCACCACGTGGAACAAAAACTATGTATTTTGCCCCGTGTATGTCTTCGTCTGGAGGTTGGCTTTACTTATAGCCAAGATCAACCCTCTCCTTACTGAGGGTCGTAAAATATTTGCAATAGCCGTTTCCCTCAACCACCATTATGGATGCACTTCTGTGAAATCTGGACTCTTTTCATGCTGTTTAACAGTGCACTGGCTGCTAAGGTCACATCAGAGGCTGCAGGGCTACAGGCCGGGAACACTGTAAATAAAGTTTAGATTCACACCAAGGTCCTGCGCGCTGCTGAAGTTCACTCAGCACTGACCCGGCATCGTTACAAGACCTTCCAACGCTGCTCTTAGTGGTAACCGATCTCAGCCAAGCCATGAACGACAACTCAATCCCGCCTTTGAACGGGCACAAACATCACAACAGGGATGTGACCTTCAAGCAGGTGAGATTATGCTGAATTTTTCAAAAACCTCTTCAATTATTCATGACACTTTGCTCTCAAACATTTCCTTCAACAGCTTTCTTTTTTCCCTCCCTGCTAGGTAGCTAAGCTCATTGGAAGCCCCTTTTATGAACTTGTTGTATTATTCATCAGAGGATGTCCCCGTCCACATTCTAATGCCGCTGAGCTCAGCCCCGCTGCAATTACACGACAAATATCTTAATATGTACTTGGCGTCGCTTCGACTGCATGTTCAGATGTGTGCACACTTCCTAACAAAATCACATGAATACCTTAATATAACGCCGGGACAACACACGTGCTTCATGCAAGCCTTCGGGGAAATACAGAGCTATTATGCTTTGACAACGCTTGTGAAACTGCGAGAGCGAGGCTGCACTCGCGCAAAGGAACACATGGACGTGCATATTTCTTCGTCTGGAATGCACAAGTGCTACACCGCCATGCAGCCACATCACAGGTGCCACCTCTTCAGCTTCCTCTCTGCTTTTTCATTTCAAGCTCACCCTGAGCGCGGGGGAAATTTAGTGTCACTCTGTAACAGGCGGAAAGTCATCACAGGCGCGCAATAACCTCGTTTCTTTTGAGCTGTCATCACGTTTGATGGTGAGCTGCCAATGCTGCGGTGTCTGCGGCGGTTTTCCTTTGCACTTCCAAGAGTCACCTGGCAGCCTGACAATGCGTCCGCCGACTGCACTGTTGGATTTTCTGTTGCTGTGTTCTCTGTTTGTGACACACCTGCATGTCTTTTCTTGAAACCAACCGCGAATCACTTCCTTTCATGTCAGTGGAGACCTGACCCGCGGTGAAAGCACACATTTTTTTTGCATTGCATGAATCGTTATTGTGATGTAGGAGTACAAACAGCCTTGCCTGTGTTGAAACGGGCAGACGACACTGCTCATGTTTTGCACGTCAGGTGGTTGCATGAAACTCTGCATGTACAGGAAGTGCCAAGAATGACTTTTGGTTTTGGATCAGTGGGAAACCTTTGCCTTTGCTTATTTCATGTTGACAGAGGAGATAGATTGAATGTATAAAACTACTTTCTTTCTGCAGCTTCAATTTGAATAAATGTGCTATCTAGTTGCTTGATGAGGATTCTATTTGCACCAAACCAAAGCTCAAATTGTTCTAAGAAGACTACTTTAGAGCCTCAGTGACCTGGTTTTAGCACAGTAGTTGCAATTTTGTTACATCAATTAAGGCAACTAAATCAATTTTTTTTGGAAAAACTAATGACAGACGGATTTACAATAGTGTAAATATCAAGAATTGTAATTTACAATTTTTGGCCTTACATATTTTGCTAATGCTAAATACACGATATTGATTTTTCCCTCAGATAATCCCATGTAGTACTCCAGTATTTTGTTTTTGAGATCATGCTTCTACCTAACAACTGTCTAGAAAGTCATATCAATCGTAGCATTTGAGCTAAATTAGTCACACGAGCTCACAGCTATCCAAGCTAGTTAGCTGCTAGTTGCGACGGATAGCTATAGCTAGCGTCTCCTAGTCAGTAAAGCAGAAATTTAACAAATTAATTGAATTTTGTTAACATGTTTGTTCCTAATTGAGTCGTCACGTCACCACAAGAAAACCCTGTGCTGCACATTTCATGTTAGTTGGTACATTATTTATGTGGCTAAAACTCCCAGAACTTGTGACACATTAGCTTCAGTGCTAGCAGTTGATCATTACATTAACTCAATATATGTCTTTGTGTATTTTCTGTATTTTACCAAGTAGGACAATTAGTTTTTCCAACCATTTCTCAGTTTCTTAGCTATATTAGCACTGTAGGTAACGTAACAGTGTTTAATATAGCACCCCTTAAGCTACAGTGCTAACATTGCTAGCCGTTGATTGCTACGTTAACTCAACATATGTCTTTGTGTAATATTATGTATTTTAGCAAGTAGGACAATTAGTTTTTTTCCAGTCAATTCTCAGTTTCTTATTAACGCTGTAGGTAACATAATAGTGTTTAATATAGCGCCACCTAAGCTACAGTGCTAATGCTGCTAGCACTTTAAATGATGTCTGTGTATATTGTGTAGTACATTACTTTATAGACAGATCATCATTCACTGCATTATTTTACTTAGGTGTTAACAGTTGATAAATTCATCAGTCAGTTTATCAGCATTGGTTAAAACGGTCAAATGTTTGGGGATAATGGTTAGAAAGACAGAGTACACTGAATTATTGCTTTCATAGATTTCCTTTCATAGATAACCCCTTAGACTGTATGCTATCTTTCATTCAGAGCTGCCTAAAAGCAACTAAATCAAGTGAAAGTTCTCCAACTGTAGGCTCAAACTGAGCATCGTCAGGCTCCATGGATAAGAGAAACTTGAGAAAATTGTGAATTACAATTAGTCTCTGTGTCCCTATCGCCAGGTCAGAGCGGGAGCCGAAAAACTGCAGTAAAGTCGAAATTAAAGATTGAAAGATAGCCTTACAACAAAGACCCAGTAGACTCTGATGATGGCGAACACATTCTAAAAATGCTCAGATGAAACTCTCTCAAGTTTGTCGATTAGTGAGTCAGTTGATCTGCAAAATAAAAAAATCACTGAATCATTTTGTCAGTTGACTAATTGTGATGTTCACCGGAACACAATGCATTTTATTTTGAAGTCACGCTGTTAGACAGGAAGTACGTGCAATATGAGTTGCTACTTGACTAGTGATATGTACACACAGTGGTAAGATGCCGCTGCCGAGTCGTCATTAAAGTTACGAGTTAAAAGAACGAAGTCTCTTCATTTCTGCAGCCACCATGATACGCAAACATTACACTAATGTTTACCAAACTTTTGCTTTTTTTCCAGATTCTTTGCTAGCATATGATGCTAATCTCCATCATGCATGACAGTTAACTGCAGGTTTGGGTTTTGGACTGTTGGCAACCTGAAGACGTCACACGGGGCCGTGGGAAGTGGTTTTGACTTTCACAGCACTGATACTGCAAAGGGTTTCACAAAAGATATGATGAACTGACAGAACGTGACGCACTCTTGTAGATTCGGGCTATATAAAATAGTCAAATTACCACCTTTAACTACCAACCAGCAACCAGCTACAGAAGTAAAAGGCTGTCAGTGGACATACTTGAAGTACACGTTGCTGACATTTTGGTGCCATTACAAGTACAACCTGTGCTCGGCCTTCCTCTCCCTCCGGCACTCAGAGCGCTCATTACTGTAAAAACTGCCAAATGCTTGTTTCTTGGAGACGAAGTTTGAAAGTGCACCGATGCGCCGGCTTCATAATTGCATTTATATTTGTGCGAGCTGGGAAACTCGAGGGCTACGGGACGACGAAGGAGGGGACAGCTGTTCCCTAAGTCTGTCTTTGAGAAAGCGCTGTGTACTTAGTGCACTTTGGAGGCGGCGTCGCCTTAAAAGGCTCAAGTCAGGAGAGTATGACTGACTGCAGCCTTACTCTGCAAAACGTGCTCATAAGTGGCTGGTTTTAGGAGCCCTAGGACTGTTAAACATGCTACGATAGCTAATTCTAACAGATCATCCACAACTGGAATGTACAAGATAAACATCAGTGAAGTAAATCTAGAGTTGACCACCATCATGTGCATTAAATTTCACACCAATAACACCCAGCATGTTCTGGATGGGACATTTTATCGCTTTAATAGCCTGGCTGTCCAGTAGGAAACATTGTTGTGGTTCCTCCACTGAAGAGCAGCCAGTAAGTCAGAATTTACATGAGAGAAGTGCAACACTAAGACGTAAAATAAGTTCCCTCCACCACTGAGTCTTTCTGCTTTTGCTTTTCCTTCAGGCAGAGAAGTGCTTCTGCATGGGGCAGGACTGTACATGTAGAAAGGCTTAGATCAGTGTAAGGACTTGTGAAGCTCCTTACATCTCCCCCTCACATGGAACCCCGGCTGTCTCACATTCATTTCCGTCCACAGACCTCTCAGAGTAGAAAGACACTCTCTGTGAGGCTGTTTTGAAGCAGCCCACATTTGCCCGAGCCAGTGATTGCTGACTGAGGAGATCCTCGTCGCAACACTCCCCATCAACTAGATCAAACGAGTAAATATCCTCATTTCACGGCCTCTCCCTCTCCCCCACCTCTCGCCCTGAGCGCGCTGCCATCAGTCAGCCCCGGGTCCTTCGGTATCTAACGTTTGACATAACAAGCTTCATCGCCGGTATGGTTCCTGTGATCATGACAATGATAATACCGGTGGTAATATGGTTTTATGAGGCTTCTCATCCTCCCATCTGCTCGGCTCTCCTCCCCAGCTCTGGCTGCCCAGGACTCCATCTCAGCTCCCCCCTCTGCCATCTGGCCTCCTCTGATAATCCCTCCTTCATTCCTTCTCCCCGTCGCTCCCCGTTAACCCTCCCACCCCCCGCCATTTCAGAACAAAAACATAAACAAACAAGGAAATATGACTCGACTGTTAATGAGCTGATGTTGCACAAGTGTTACGATGTTCCGATTGATTAGATTGGATGGATGGAAGATAGATGGATGGATGGATGGATGGATGGATGGATGGATGGATGGATGGATGGATGGATGGATGGATGGATGGATGGATGGATGGATGGATGATGGATGGATGGATGGATGGATGGATGGATGGATGGATGATGGATGGATGGATGGATGGATGGATGGATGGATGGATGGATGGATTGATGGATGGATGGATGGATGGATGGATGGATGGATGGATGGATGGATGGATAGATAGATAGATAGATAGATAGATAGATAGATAGATAGATAGATAGATAGATAGATAGATAGATAGATAGATAGATAGATAGATAGATAGATAGATAGATAGATAGATAGATAGATAGATAGATAGATAGATAGATAGATAGATAGATAGATAGATAGATAGATAGATAGATAGATAGATAGAGAGATAGATAGATAGATAGATAGATAGATAGATAGATAGATAGATAGATAGATAGATAGATAGATAGATAGATAGATAGATAGATAGATAGATAGATAGATAGATAGATAGATAGACAGATAGACAGATACGTACAATGATGGATTGATAAATTGATTTCATCTTGTACTGCTTCCAATATTTTTCTACCACTCTTCATTTTCTATACTCGGCTTGTTTTACTGCTTTTTTCCCTCCACTTATTTCGGCCACTGTTGTACACAGCCTGCCTGCCTTCGCCGGGAAATGTATTTACAGAAGCAATAGCAATTCAGCCGTGGCAGTGGACATTTTAATGAGCAACTGGCTGGACGGGAGGTGTGGAGTGGTGGTGCTGCTGAAAGGAACTAGGCCGTGCTACGAATGGCAAGCCACGTATAGAATGACTTCATTAAGGGCCGAGCGCTCCGCCAAGTTACAGCATGCAAAAGTCCGCTAATGTCCTTAATGAGAGTGGAAATACACATCCAACGGTATTGACGTGCAGAGTGATTGGTGCTCCCGCTGGAGAGCGAGTGGAGCGTCTCGGAGTGATTGCTCACACTCGCAGGATGCAGAGGCACTGCAGGGCGAGGTGAACGGGCAAAACAAGTAAATCTAGTATGAAAATAAAAGAAAAGAGGTGTTGGATGTCACTAACACGTATAACCGAGTGCATAATGTCCTGACTATGTCAACAATTTCACTTCAACAGCTTTATTTTCACTGTTCTGAAATGATGGGACTAAAAATGCATTGATCAAAATGCATTCTGCCAGTCCAGTAAGCTCGTAACTGTACGTCAGGTATGGACAAAGCTAAATTATAATGTGAGAATATCAACGGCATCCTCTGATCTTGTACCAGCTTCCTTTTGCAACAGTCTCCATCAACAGCTTCAGACAGACTTGGAGCACAGCGACACGAACAAATACGACACGACTAAACACATTTCAGCGCACTCTGTTTTGCCAAACGCTGCAGATGTTCTTTTCTTCATCCCTCATGAAAGACACCAACAGGCGCCGCGAATGCTCGTCGGCTACGCGCACATAGCCAACATGAGCCTGATCAGCATGCACGGTCCGACTGCGCCGTGCCGCATGAATCACACATGAATACGTGTCAGCCTACAGTGAACTGGGTTTTGCAGAAATAAGATGGATGGAGCAGACGCAGATGGATTAAAGAGGCAAAACAATGTTCAGCTGCCGTTTAGGAACCGAACAGGAGCATTAGCCTCTAGTGCCATGTCCATCAAAAGGCACATTCAGCTCGGTTAGTCAAAGGTGAGACACTCCAATCCTCTACACCTATAAGCTCTTAAATATTGTTGCGCTGTAGAGCCCTTGAGAGAAATCACATCATTATGGAGCACAAAATCAGACTGGGCTGTAACAATCACAATCATTTAGGGTTGGAATTTCTAGCACAGTGTTGGAGCTTCATTCATAAACCAGTAAAAGAGCACCGAGAGCAGCGAATGATTACGGCGGCATTTACATGTCGTTTCCGCGTCACTCGTCGTGCGACAGAGGAAAGCCGTGCCTTAGCATGTGAGTCAGATTAAACAGACAGAAACTTCCAGCATGTAACGTAAGAGCTCTCGAGAAAGACACGGTAAAAGTACAGGGGGGTAAAAACGTGGTGGACGTGCTGCTGCAGACAAAGATGCACTCTGTGATCTAGATCGACATTTGCTGAGAGCCTAGAAATAGAACAGGCCAGCACAGATGTGTCATCAATAAGAAAATAAACACCCCTTCCTCGGATAGGAAAACATCACGCGATCGAGTTGTTGCCTTATGTTTTTGCCGGCGACTTGATCAAAGCTCCATTCTGACATGATGGGCCTTATTCACTCAGCCGTCTAATAATAGAGCAGCCTCTGTAATGTCTGCATGCCTTCAGCCAATAAAATGCATTATTACTCCCCCTCAGTGACAAAACCTACAGCTGCCATCGCTTTCGCCCTCGTCTCACCGGAGTCTCTTCTGGTGACTTCATCGAACACTTTAGTTTGTCTCCTCAGTTTCTATATTTAGATATAATTATCCACCCCGGTGTGTTTTTTTTTTTTTTTTGAACATTTCGGTACTACAATCCCCATCTCAGCAGGATGTCAGAGTTTGTTTCCGTTGCCGTGGCGCTGAACACATAAAATGCCTAAATGTTAGTGCTTCATACTTTGAAATCGCGATCAGAGAGATTTGTGTTGCCGCCCAGAGGAAAATCTTCCTGCTCAGAGCTTGCTTTTCCACAGCTCAGGGGACAACATTGTGATTCTCATTTCAGCCTTGTTTTAGTTTGGATTTCGTCGGGTATGACTCTCGCATTTTTCGCCTGAAATTCGAGATTTAAGAGCAAGATTTGAGCAGGAAGATTCCCCAGTTTGGCTTGAAATCATACCATTTACCTTCATGGCACAAGTGAATTAACAAAGTAACACATGTTCCTGTCACTGCAAGTCATTCAGCATGATATTCTATTGCGGAAAAGAACATTAGTGTCATTTCTATCATTCCTCATGGTCAGTCCATGTCCCCCCCTCAACTAACGGTCTCTCTTTTCTTTCTCTTGCCATCTTCAACAGTTCTGGCTAGATCTGGAGGTGTCCATTCTTTCCCAGTAACAGCTTTTCTCGGCCACAGTAGTCAAGATTTGACTAAAGAACAGGAAAACAAGCAGCGACATTTACACCGGCCAACTACCCGTCACCGCAAAAACATTCCAAGCCTGATGGTCGGAGTACAGGCTGTTTGTATGAAGGCTTGGTGGCCGGACGCCTTGGGCCCTTTGTGGCGTCTATGTGGGGAGATGGTAGTGCATGAAGTTGATTACAGCTGGCTGAAGACCATCTCCAGACCCCACTGGTCTGCCTGGCCTGGAGCTACCAGTCCTGCTCCCCGCCACCAATCTGGCTATTTGGTCCACAACGTTCCCTCCACCTTCATCCAGTCCAGCGTAGCTAGTTTCATAACTCTGTTAGCTGTTAGTTGCCAACACCCACCACCTCTTAGTCGTGTTAGCACGGCTTCTTTTTGTTAATTCTGTCACTTAACAAAACAACACTAAACCAGTAGCACCTGGTTGACTCAGGAGAGCTGGGTCCTAACAATGGACATCCGTTATCAGAATTGGGCAGTGGTGGTCTAGTGGTTTGTGAAGGGAACTTGTAACCGGTGGGTCTCTGGTTCGAGTCCCCGAACTGGCAAGACGTTGAGAAAGTGAGGGGGGAAAAGTGAAGGAAACTGCTTGCCACTGTGGGCCCTTGAGCAAGGCTCTTAACCCCCGACTGCTACACCGCGACAGGCCACTGCTCCTAGTATGTATAGTTCAGGTAAACTATGAATAGGATGGGTCAAATGCAGAGAAGTAATTTCCCCAAGAGGATCAATAAAGGTTAGAATGACAGATAAATATAGCAGTAAGGTAATTTTTAAATGCAATAATGTGTACTACAACCATAAAAAATGACTGTATTCAACATAAAACTAACTTTGTGTAAAATTTCCACGAGATAATGCATCTTAAAAGAACATTTTCTGTCAGCTTTAGATTCTTATCACACGGTACATCAGGGAGGTGTTTAATCAGTCACTAATTTATTCTGCAGCAGGACAACAAGCCCAAACACACGAGAAGAGTCAAAAAGAACTATCGTCAGCCACAACAATAGAGTCCTGCAGCAAATGGTCTGACCTTCACAGAGCCCTGATCTCAACATCATGAAGTCAGTGTGGAATACAGAAAGAGACAGAAGGCACTGACACAGACTGAATCCACAGAGGAACTGTGGCAAGTTCTGCAAGACTCTGAATAACCTGCAAGCAGAGGGTGGGTAACTAAGAGAACGGATGCTGTTTCTTTTCTGTTGTCTGGACTTGTGGGTGGACTAGTGAGTAAAAACTATTCATAGCACTGTTTGACAAGCTGACTTCACTTTCAGTGCCTAAACCTTTTTTCACAATACTGCACATATTACTGAATAAAGAAGAATCAATCTTTTTGGCACAGACACTGAACTTTCAAGATTATAGTCCCCACGGGACCTTTTGAAAAACCAATTCACTTAATGTCACTGACTCAAACGTAACAGAACACCTTTTGTGGAACACAGCGACGGCTCTCCGGCAGCTCTTTTGACAATAATTAAGACGGAAACTCCGTAAAGTGAAAGGTTATTTCAGATTACATTTTGTGAAGACATTAAAGAATATGAAGGGATGAACGAGCAGCTCTTTTGAGGCGGTCGGCTGCTCCGAAACCAGGTGCAACGCCTCCTGCAGGGCGGACCGCTCCCCCGCTATGCTCCCCTGGAAGATCCACTCCTGCCACCAATGGCACCACGCAGTAAATGACATCATACTAATTAGTTGGACCACAATGCAGGACTGACCGACTGATCAACCAACCAACAGACGCTGTCGTCCCTTGAGGTATGGCGACACAAATAAATAAAGATGCACCTACTGCTGTGAAAGCATAAAGCATGACCTCTCTCAGGGTTAATGGGTCAACAGTATTCACTGACATTAACATAACAGACGACGTTATTCCCATGTTGTGTCAAGGTCATCAGGAAGGCTCCCGTACTGTTATTCATGAAACGCTCCATGACTTTCAGATAAAAACCTTCCACAGAGACTGTCACTGAAAAATAAGTGGCTGTTACTGAATAGGATTAAAGGAAACACCCATTCGTTGTTTACCCCTGTACTCCCCTCCCAGTGCACCACTAATAAATGCCACTGCATGCACTAAAATCAGAAGGGGCACAAGAAAAAAAAAGATGTTCATAAGTATTTTTCTGTAAATGCTCAGCCTGAGCCTCTGTGTGACCCCGCATGGAAACTCCCCCGCTTGCCTAAAACAGTTCTATCATTGATTCTGGGGATACTACTCGGCCAGCTGTGGCACTCGGTTGCAGCTAACAAGCACAGGACGTCACAACAGCGGCAGCATAAAGCCTCTTAAATGGACATTTCTCAATGCTGGTAGAGGAGCTGAGGTGCTGGGGAACAGGACACATGTGCTGCCCCACTTGTCTCGCCAACATAAGCAACTTGAAAACAGATGGAAGGTATAGATGTGAGAAGCATGGGAAGAGGTTTGATTTGCGATAAAGACATTGATAAGCATAAATGAGACGAAGTGAGTTGACAACCTAAGCCTGGCTCTCTTTTCTCAGTGATGATCGTAGGACTGGATTTTCTTTTTGGCCCACGGCACTGGGAGAAAAACACGACCACAGCCACACACAAACTGTAGCTAATTCCCCCGTCTTCCTTCTGCCGAGCCGCAAGGTGAATCTAGATGACAGGGCAAGTGATTTCCCTTTATTCAGCTGGCACTGGGGAGCCCGTGGTGGCCTTGAAAACCAAAGGTTTACAAAGGAAAGAACAACACAGGAAAGGTAAGGAATCCCCAAGAGCTGCTCGTCTTTGTTCGCGCATTTAATATTTATGTGTGGTTCAATGGGGATGTGCGTATCATTTCATCTTGCACTGTGAAAGGCAGTCTGCATGGTCTGGGATGGTATAGACAGGAATATTTAGATTTGACTGTCTCATTGAAGATCTCTGCCCACTGTCTGACATTATGGGTGTAATAGTCGCATACCGAGATCGCCATTGCATTGTGTGTGTTGCTATTCAGCATGTTTTCCATAGAATCGGCTGCTTCCTGTTGAAAATATCCCCTCTGCTTTGTCCCTCTGCGTCCTTGTGTCTGTACACCACAAAAACACACCTCCAACACGTGGCCCTGCTTTGGCACCATGAAATAAAACAGATAACGATCTTATTTCAACCCAGTCCTTCATAAGCTCACGTGGAACATTGTAATCTAAACTGTGTTCTGTAAGCCTTTACACGGACCCCAGAACAAATTCTAACTTTGATTTGAAATCGCTTTAACTGATCAAATTGTTAGCACTTAGCATTTTATAACGATGACGTACTTCAGTGGTGACATACCCATCTGAAAGTCAAGTCACAGCCTCACGAGAGTCACATTAAGCACATTATGAGATTTAAAAATAGCAAAGATAATCAAGGTAAAATCAGATGATAGCACCGTTTTTAACCTACATGTCATCTCTTTAACAATTTATAACAAAATGGCTCACAGTAAGCATATAAAAGTATGAAAGAAACTACCATCAACCAGCCAAGAATACCTAGAATAACTAGCTTTGATGGCATGATGATCAGGTTTAATTGCAGTTGGATACAGAAACAGTCTGAGACCTGCCTTTAAAATGCATGTTTGTAATGTTTTACTGACGTACCCACATGTATGTGAACCACTTGTCGTTTCAACTATTCAAGCTGTTCTTACATAGCTATCTCTCATATGATGCTTAAACAGGCCCAATAAGCTAAATCAATTTGGTGTCTTTTAAAAGTACAGCCTATTTCAAATTTGGCTCTTCTTGCTCTCCCAGACTGGTGTTGCCTTCAGAGCCGTGGCAGGAGGACACCTTCTAGCAGCTGAGAGCAGGTTTTGTTGCAGGAGCTGCTTTATTACTCCAGATTTAGTGAAACAGAACTGAAGAGGAGGAAGCCAGGATTTGTCTCTTTGAGTTTAGTTGGAATTTGCATTGTAGCATGCAAACTGATATTGATTAAAATCATAAGTGTATGACCAACATCAATTTGGGACATCAGCCTCCACCCAAATAAACATTGTCAAACAACAAACACACTCCCTCATGGAAATGGAAATCCCAAATGTCACCTCAGCCCAAAATGCACCCACCACATGGAAACAACATCAACCAATCAGGAACATGTTGAGGAACATGACAATGGTCCAACATGTTGATTTGACCTCCAAACTTCCTACAGCCCATTGTGATCAAACATCAACAGGATGCAGTGGAACAAGTTGGATTGACAGAGGCCCCACTGCACAAGCCAGAGCACCCAAAGAATCCAGTGCGCTGGTCCTGGTTCCAGACCCCATAGAACACCCTGAGAGGTCCTCTTGTCCATGCCCAATGGTTCAGAGCATTTCTGATCACATAAGGGGATCGATACAGTATTAGACAGGTGGTCATAATGTTATGATTGATCGGTGTATATAAATAAAGCCACTGTCGTAGGCGACCAGTCTACTTTTATGGAACTATTGCAGGATCTTACACTCACATCTCCATGCAGCTGTACACGCTATGCACGCACACTGTGTATTTATTTCCAATTGCCCTCTTGTCAACTGTTGTTGGCTCAGCTAATGGTGGCGTATTTTTCTCCTCACAACGCTACTACGGTAATCGTCCTCTGAGAAATGGGCTCCGCATTCACTAAACTGTCTCAGCTTTACAGATTGTGTATCTACGTCCATTTTGACCACTATTAGCAACAACCCGGCGGCCCCCCTCTGAGAATCTCTCAAGGGAAATCTCTGGAACACTTTGTCCCATCTCTTGTTTCTCCCAGGTATAAATTCTGCTCAGTGTCTCATAAGGCACAGCTGAGGCGGGAACAAATCCAGGGGGTCTAAAAGGACAGCATGAGACAAGCTGGACTGAGGCGTCACGGGCGTGCATTATTTTCCAAACACAGGGTCAAGGCAGGTTTTAATCGCATCAGTTGCAGCTGCTACACTCTTCCAGCATTATCTGCAAATTCATATCCGAGGTAAGTCAAAAGCGCAACCAGAGAAGGAGAAGCAAATCAATAACACCACGTTAGTCTTGGTTTTCCAGCCCATCATGATCTGGCTGCAACATTCTATAATTCTGCTATTGGTTAAAAAAAAAAAAACCTTTTCAAGTCAATCACAGTCGTCATAGGCGAGGTTAAGGGAAAGATGTGGCTTGGGTGTTCTCTCTAAAAGTGACAGCTGGAATTGTTGCGGTGGAACATTGGCATGTAGGGAGATGAGCGCTGTCAATAAAACGGACGAGCATTTTCAGTGCGGTAGGTTGCTTCACCGAGGTTGTCGTCGTCATTTCCCATGAAGAAAACCGAATACCCCCAACCTACATCCAGTGAGTTACTATCCAGCTCAACAAAATGAGGGGAATTTGTCTTAACGAGACTTTAATTTTTAAAGACACGGAGTCCACTTAGCTTTATGGGACGGCTGAGGACTGGGACTTTGGAGTTCATGTTCGCAGGTAATGAGGGCTGAGCAATTTGTCATTTATTTCTCATAGCGCAGTCATGTTCCAGGGGTAAGGTTTCACTGTGGAGGGTGGGAATAATTACAACAGTATCCTCACTTCCATCCACCAGCACTGACTTGAAAATCAAAAGAAAGTATCTTCTAAACGGGGGCTCATGGTGACCTTACCATGGGCCATTATCATTATTAGTCTCTGCTCTGCCTATCCAACTACTGCTGTACAAACTGAAATGCTACTACAGCTGCTGTAAAAATCCCCCAGGATATAGGAGGCTATATCAAAGGCTAAACACTGAATCACTGTCAGCTCAAGAATTTACAGCCAGTTTTTAGAATTTGCCCAGCGACTGTGTTGCTGTCATTGTGGTTAAGACACAGTTACGGCTGAGGCCAGAGAGACATCACGGTTGCAGTTAACGAAAGGTGAAATCCAGTTCAGCCTCTTGCGTGAAGACATCAAACGCAGGACGCCGACGCCTCGAAGGGACGGGATGTTTCCCACTTTTCTTGTGGACTTCCAAAAACATTTTGCTCATGCCCTCTGCGTGACTCGTCAAGGCCGGCAAAAGTCGGTGGTCTTCTGGGTGATTATCCTAAAAGTAATGTGGCAATAATTTCTACAACTGCCAGATATAAGTGCTGAGAGTGGGGAACATCAGCGATTAAAAAAAAAAGACGAGTCATGAAATGCGCACATACTTGCTGCTTAACTTGTTAAACCTAAAAAAAAATCCCTTCACCCTCGTCTGTCCTGTTCATCTCGTTCTGTTCCATCCCAAACCAGCACCCTGTAATCATTTCTCCTTTAATAGGTGCCAATGTGATTGTACATTCCCCCTGACCCAGTTTCCTGACAGTTTCTAAAGAAGCCTTCACAGCATGAGTTCTGTCTCCCATGAATTTTTCCTCAAATGCAATTTCTATCATACTCAGTCAGGCTGGTATGGTTGGTTACATTTGAAAACCAGCCTGCAGTCACTGAACCCCTTTGACAGAGATCTCTTTAAGAACTGCTTTGGCCCGAATGCGGAGGCAAGGAATGGAGGAAATGGATGAGACAGATGCATTGTTCATCACTGAAAGCGTTTCAGTGTGCTGTCGATGCTACATGCGGAGCCGGGTACAACGCATGCACTTTGCCAGGGAACTTTGGCCCATTTGGACTTCAGCTGTTGTCAATGAGTTTGTGTATTTCTAACTACGATGGAACTTCTGATTAAAGCCTCTTTAGCAGCTTACATCCAAAAAAAAAAAAAAAAAACTGGCACGAGATGAGATGAACAAACTTAAATGATTGTTGATGCCTAAGGGAATAATAAATCACCAATTTAAGCTAAAAAAATAAAAGAAGAAAAAGAGTCAAGTGCCAAAAATCAGCTCTTTGAATAATGTTTTCTAGAAATAAAAACTAAACATTTGTAAGGAGGTCATTAAAAACTACAATATCACAGATAAAGACACTCTTATCCTTGAATTTTGGGGACTGGACAGAATAAGAAGACAGATTTCATACCACATGGTGTGAGCAATAAACATACATTGACCAGCCACAACATAATGACCACTGACAGCTGAAGTGAATAACATTGATCATACTGGTACTATGTGGTGTTCTGATGGAAAACCCTAAATTTTTATTTTAACATCCGTGTTGATCACACGTAGACACCCAAGTAAACATCGTCCATCAATAAACACACTCCCTCATGTAAATGGAAATCCCAAATGTCACTGGCAGGAAAATGCACCCCACCACATGGAAACAACATCAACCAATCAGGAACATGTTGAGGAACATGACAATGGTCCAACATGTTGATTTGACCTCCAAACTTCCTACACCCCATTGTGATCAAGCATCAACAGGATGCAGTGGAACAAGTTGGATTGACAGAGGCCCCACTGCACAAGAAGTACCCAAAGGATCCAGTGGTTCCAGACAACATAGGACACCCGGAGAGGTCCTCTTGTCCATGCCCAATGGTTCAGAGCATTTTGGACCACATAAGGGGGACCAACACAGTATTAGACAGGTGGTCATAATGTTGTGCCTGACCAGTGTATTTGATAATTTAAGCACATCAGCCACGAGGTCACACAAAGTCTGCACCAGCCATGAGCCTTTGAAGCATGATGACTCAGCTACCCTCATAAAAGCCAAACAGACACACCAAATTAGCAGTATATTTTGCATTTTAAAGATACGTTCATAAGTTTCTTATCTGCAAAACATGATTCTGTGGTTGTTATTGTGACATCCTCCATTCAGATGCGTGGTTATGTAAGCGCAAAGAAATGTTTTCCACCTTGAACAGGTCGGCAGTCTATCGCACGGCCTGAAGAAATGTTTTGTTACGGTGTATTCATAGTTGGTACAACCATGAATGAACCTTTGGGCTTGTGTCAGAGCAGAGAGTTTATTGTTGATAAGCAGCTACACTTTTCCTTCAGTGGACCTGTCTGTGGGTTTTCACTCCCTAAACTAAAGTGCATTGCTGAAAGCTTCAAGTCTGCAAAACAACAGCTATAGAAACATTTAAATGCTGTAACTGAAGTGAGCTGGTGCACTTAAAACCAACATGCTCATGAAAATATGCTGAAACTTTTAACGCTTGATTGCTGGGGACAGTTTTGCCCGTCCATCCCGTACTTGTGACTTCAAATCCCAGGAATGACTTGGAAAAACTTCTTCAAATTTGGCACAAACATCCACTTGAACTCAAGAATGAGTTGAGATGTCGGTGGTCAAAGGTAAACATCACCGTGGAGTCACTAGGCACACTAACTAGGACAACACTTTCCACAAATGTCCAATAAGATAAAATAATGAAGTGATCGTGTTTTATATGCAAAAGCTCAGCTCTACAGTCGCATCATAATGTTCTGCAAAAGCACTTTTCTGGTCGTTATTTAAAGCCATAACTCAGGAACAGAGGGGAGATTGAGAGCATACTTCACTTTTGGTCAGATACTGAATCACCGGAGCCGCTTTTCAACCGTGGTGATTGTACAGATCATTGAAGCATTCACACTTCAGAATGTAAACCTTCTTTGCAGCAACATACAGACTTGAATCATTGTGTGCTTTCATGGCAACAACCTTGTGCTCCATCAGAATCAGCTTTACAGACCCAGCATGTAAACACATCCAAGGAACTGTGTTTTTTGCTTCTATGTTTTTACTACATGCAGTGGATGATGTGTGTCTGGAGGAACATGGATGGAAACCTGACTGATTAGCGGTGAGGCAGCGATCCTTTGATAAGTTACTTAACTTTGTTGTATTGTGTTTATGACTGCATAGATTGCTGCAGGTGAAAGAGAGAGAGCAAGCTAGAAAGACAATTAAGAGACTGAGCGGGAGAGACAGAAGCCTCTATAGTTATCCTGACTTCTATTCTGTGTCACCAAAGCACAAGGAGATGAGTCATACTGTTCAAGTACTGCGTGAAAGAGGACAACAAAGAGCTTGAGAAACAGAACAAACAAGAGCTACTTAATCATTGTGAAATAAGGGCAAATCCAAATTAAACATGATGAGAAGAAAAAGCATTATAACTGAATACCTTAATTTACTTTACTTCACTTCAAGCCCTGCATAGCATATTCCTACGTGGAGTATCGTGGTAGATGTGCGGTTACGTAGCTTTGCTTAGAAACAACTTGAACAACAATGCTCTTGCAGTTTTTCCTGAAATCAGGTTCACTGTTCCGTGTGGTATTTTCAGTGCACAGAGTACAGGTGGGAGGCTCATTCAAATGAGGCAGGGCAAACTGAGCTCTTGGCATTTGTGGAAAATGCATCTTGCACAGAGTCCACACAAAAGATGTAGTGTGAGCAGCACGTTAGCAGAGCAGCGGCGGCGCTCCATCTGGGTCCACACAGGAGGCGTTCAGGCACAGCACTGAATTGAAACATTCCAAGCCGACAAACAATCACTGTAAGGCTCAAGAAAAATAGACTTGATGTGTAAAAATACACTTCAGGTTGCATTTTCAGGCACATAGAGGGAATAAAACGAAAGCTGTTGCATTGCCTGTGTGGACGCCGAGATTGGTTAAAACAGATCTGTTCTGTCAGACGAGCAAGACGAAAGCTAACAGTGCAGATGTGACTTTGACATTGACATTATGCTGTTTGTGACACTTTATTTTCTTCGGAAAAGCACATTTGTGCATCTATGCTGCACTGTTCTACTTATGTTCACACACCAATCAGGCATAACATTAAGACCACCTGCCTAGTATTGTGTTGGTCCCCTTATGTGCTGAAAAATGCTCTGAACCATTGGGCACAGACAAGAGGACCTCTCCGGGTGTCCTATGGGGTCTGGAACCAGGACCAGGGCACTGGATCCTTTGGGTACTCTGGCTTGTGCAGTGGGGTCTCTGTCAATCCAACTTGTTCCACTGCATCCTGTTGATGCTTGATCACAATGGGGTGTAGGAAGTTTGGAGGTTAAATCAACATGTTGGGCCATTGTCATGTTCCTCCACATGTTCCTGATTGTTGGATGTTTTTCCATGTGGAGGGAGGCATTTTGGGCTGAGGTGACATTTGGGATTTCCATTTGCATGAGGGAGTGTGTTTGTTGTGTGACAATGTTTATTTGGGTGTCTAAGTCTCATCAACATGGATGTTAAAATCCAAGGTTTTCCATCAGAACACCACATAGTACCAATATGATCAATGTTATTCACTTCACCTGTCAGTGGTCATGATGTTGTGGCTGATCAGTGTGTTTTAGGTCATACTTTTTCCACTCATGTTTACATTTTTAGTTCATATTTTTACTTACGTTCATCTATATATTTTGTCGTGTTCATATTCTGACCTTGAATGGGAGAAACTGTAACATGGACAATTTAGCCTAAGGGATCAATGAAGTATTTCTGATTCTGATGACTTTAGTTGTCGCACTAAGAATAGACATCTGACAAGCACCTCTGTTTCTGATGGAATACATTTCCATTGCCACCTCGGTGATTTTGTCAACAAGAAACAAGAAAAAAAGAAATACGCTCATCAGTGTAAATCAAATATTTTAATGAATCCAGGTGAGTGAGTTCATTAAAATCAGCACCAACATTAAAGTGGTTGGTAATCACTGATCTATAAATGACTCTGGGTGATTCTAACACAGTTCACAGTTGTTTCATCTTCAGTTGTTCAAGTCCCTGAAGGCTACGTCTGCTGATGTAGCCTCTGTTGTGTCAGAGTGTGGCGCCATTACAGTGACCGCTGTGTTTACTTTCATCTAATCATGTGCAAATGACACCAAAGTACCACCAAATGACCACACAACATCCCATCCCTGTCTGTTTTCACTGTTTTAGTCTTCCATGTTTTATTCTTGAAACACTGCTGTACCACATTACAGGATGTGATTTATCAGTTTGAATTTTAGCTACTCCAACCATAATGTAATGGCCTATTAATTTATTGAATACTTTTTGAAGATTTGCTCCTGTACTGCACTAATATACACCGATCAGCCAAAAAGTTATGACCACTGACAGGTGAAGTGAATAACATTAATCATATTGGTACTATGTGGTGTTCTGATGGAAAACCTTGGATTTTAACATCCGTGTTGATGAGACGTAGACACCCAACATAAACATTGTCCCACAACAAACACACTCCCTCATACAAATGGAAATCCCAAAGGTCACTAATCTACCCCCGCAGGAAAATGCACCCCACCACATGGAAACAACATCAGCCAATCAGGAACATGTTGAGGAACATGACAATGGCCCAACATGTTGATTTGACCTCCAAACTTCCTACACCCCATTGGGATCAAGCATCAACAGGATGCAGTGGAACAAGTTGGATTGACAGAGGCCCCACTGCACAAGCCAGAGCACCCAAAGGATCCAGTGGTTCCAGACCCCATAGGACACCCTGAGAGTTCTTCTTTTCCATGCTCAATAGTTCAGAGCATTTTTCACCATATAAGAGGGGCCAACACAATACTAGGCAGGTGGTTTTGATGTTATGCCTGACTGGTGTATACAGATAAACATAAGTACAAAATATGAACAAAAATATAAACACAAGTAGAAAAATTTGACCTAAAATACAAACATACAAACTTTATTTTGATAGGTCACTATAGAGATCGATGGGTAATGTAAGGAAAGAGAGCAGGGTCATACAGTCTGACCGGGTTTTAAAAGCAAAGTCGTTCATGGGGAGGACATGTTCACGTACAAAACACCAATCTTTAAAATGTTATTAGTTCCAAAGTGACGTCTGTGTGAAGAGCCTGTTGTCACACCAAACTGCACTGCTTGCTAGAACGCTTTGCATGAGGGACACAGCTGTCTTGCTTTGGTGTCGTCGTCAACTGTTTTTGGAAGAACAATCACATTGTGGATTGCGGAGCTCAAGGGCAGACTGATACCTCTAACCCTAGTATTGCTATGTCAAAGCTATAAGTGAAAAGCTCTCTTTAATAAAACAGTTGAGTGCATGTGGGCGGGCGGCGGGCGGCGGGCTGAACCCTCTGAAACTCAACACACACCTCATTTAGTGCTCTCTGCAGGTTGTGCTCTTCTATGCATCTAAAGCTCGGAGCCGTATCAGGATTCAGCTCATCTCACCCTCGGCTTCGGCTTCCTCTGAGGGAACCGGCACTGCTGGTCAGACGTGAATTAACAAACAAGTTACAGAGCTCTTGTTTTAAGTCGTTATTTCACCCAAGAACTCTCCATGTCTGCACATCGAAATGAGCTCGATCTGGTACAGTGCCTCTCTTCTTCTCGGATTCGAGTCTTTGTGCATGCATGGTTACTCACAAGCAAATTAAAAACACTAGTATAAATGCTAATGTGTCATTTCACCGCGCTCATGTTGTTTGTATTCAGTCGTGGATCTGCTGGAAAATCCACCAGAAGATGATAAAGTCATGGCAGGTTGAAAGCAACCGGCTCCTCATTTGTCCCAGACGCTGTGCATCAGACACTCCTGGACTGGACAAACCAACCAATCACTCTTCTTGTTTGCCTCTTTTCTCTTGTAAAACTATCAAATAATACAGTTTGAAAACCCTTCAGATAAAGAATAGATCTGCAGTTCTTCCTGATCATTAGCTAGCAGTGGGCGAGACCCAGCGGAGGCATTGAGGACCCTTCTGGCTTGGTGCCACAGTAGGAAGCTGTCTTGGATATGCAACACAAATCATTTATCAAAAGCCAACATCCATTATGTTGGGACTGACACCGTGCTGGGTATGTGAGTTCGACATACCCAGACTATCTTTTTGTTGCCTGGCTTCACTTAGCCTATCAAACGTAAGCAGCTGGTTGTGAACTCAGTTAGTCAACCCTGGGTTTATGAGTCTACCACTGGCAACAAATGACCAATCACAGACACGCACAGGTCTACTGGCACCAGAGTAAATAGAAAACTGTGCTATTAGACACATTTTAAGATTTCAAAATGAAATTACAAAAAGAAAGTAAGACAGCTACAGCAGCTAAAGGAGGACAGACTGTGTGAATGTTAACTGGCTTATCGATATCACCACCACATTATTAGGACATGAGTAGATCTGACTATTACTACAACTCTATTAAATGTTTCTTAGCCGTATTCTTCTGGCTGTAAGACAGTTTTATTGCTGCAGCGTCAAACACTCTGAGAAGGAGTAAAGAATTAACATAAAAACATATTTCAAAGCAGTAAGTAGGCTAACTGTCAAATTGTACAGAAGTCCACGAGTAGGTGTGTGAAAGTGGAATTAACGTGTTTATAAGTTGCTTAGATGGTGGTGTCCAAGCTTAATTATCATCATGCATCAAAAGATTGCATCGCACAATTACAGATGTAAAAGAAATATTTAACAAATAAATAATTCAGTAATAAAAATCAAGTTCTGTTTATGGTGATGAGGAGGATGAATCATTCTTCGGCTCTCAGACACTATTAGTCTTATTCAGCTGCTTCAGTGGGTTTTGGAGCAAGTAGAGAAAAAACGTAGAATAATAATGCAAATCAAAAAATGGGCTTATTGCAAATCTATTAAGGTCAACAATCAGGCAATAAGGCTTTTGTGTTTTCTAATCGAGTCTTGTTTTCGGATTATATCGCTCTGCAAAGGCAAACAGAATGATGGAAAGGACTGGAAATTGCTTGCAGCTCTAAAAACTCACATCTTCTCCTTTTGCTATCTGTGCACCGAGCTCTACTGTATCTTCTAATGCCGATGACATTTTCAAAGAGACCTGATTGGTCAGTAGGTGAAACTTTTCAATACATATATATAGATACACTGCTGTCATAAAAAGAAAAACCCCAGAGTGAATCAAATCCAAATCCAGCTTCGTAGTGCAGGCCTCAGGTCTATGTTCCGCTACACCAACCCTCATCTCTAAAGATCACCGATGAAGGTCACCAATGATCTTCTGATAGCCTCAGACAGTGGACGAGTTTCTATGCTTGTTCTGCTGGATCTCTGCTGCTTTCGATATTGTGGATCACAGCATCTAATTACAAATACTAGAACGTGTTGCTGGACTTAAAGGAACTGCACTAAATTGGTTTAAATCATATTTATCAGACAGATTCCAGTTTGTTCATGTTAATGACGATTCTTTGACCCACACTACTATTAGTTATGGAGTTCCACAGGGTTCTGTGTTCGGACCAATATTATTTACTTGTACATGCTCCTCTTAGGCAATATTATTAAGAAGCACTGCATGTATTTCCATTGTTATGCAGATGACACCCAGCTATATTTATCTATGAATGAAATCGATCAGTTAGTCAAACGCCAGGCATGTCTGAGGGAAATAAAGGCCTGGATGACCTGTAATTTTGTTAATTTAAATTCGGACAAAACTAAAGTTATTGTAGTTACTCAGAAACACACTATCTAACCAGTTCGTTACTCTGGATGGCATTGCCTTAGCTTCCAGTTCTACTGTGAGGAACCTTGGACTTGGAGAAACCTCTGAACATCTCTTGAAAATCTGAAGACACTAGGACATATACTTCAAGAGACAAGAGACACCTGAAAGTGGCATCTCGTCCAATTTCCAACTTGCGAGAGATTTATTGAAAATGTCCATTGGGTGAAAAATGATGAAAATGTTGGAATTTCAAAGATCACTCCTACAAAGTTCTAAGAGATTCTGAAGTGGTCAAGCAACCACCTTCACTGAGTTGACACGGAATGACCCAGTCCCAACCTGCACTACAGCGGACTATACTGTGAAGCTAATGCATAGAAAACACTTGTGCAAATGATGAATGTGACTTATCACAATAAACCAGTCGTATGTCAGTCAATCAGTATGCAGCAACATCACTTCTTCTTTCAATGACGAAAATGTTCATTCAGGCACATCTAGTCAACAGTAACTTAAACCAGGATTGCTGGAGAGCGGCCCAAACAAAGAACAACTCCATGCTCCCAGTGCAGCTGATTGGAAGCATTTGTAACTAAAAACTTGGCCAGTGCACCAGAACTACTTCAACTCCAACGCTTTGTTAATAAGCCCAAAAAGTGACAGACGGAGGCCAAATGAAAAAAATGTCTTTTAAAATAATAATAAAATGCATAAGGGGGCCTCTCGGCGCTGTTGGGGCTCACTCAGATAGATGCAGGGAGAGTAACTGGCAAGCCACTGAGGAAAATCGCATGCAAAATAATCCTCGGACAGCACCACTCACAAATCCAAAGAGCTGAAGAGCTTTCAGCGTGGGAGGAGAGAGCCACAGACAGAGGGAGAAATTTTAGCTGGACGGATAGATGACCAGATAGACTGACGGGATAAGGAAGATGAGGATGATGGAGTGGTGAAGGAAGCTATTCCTGGAGGGCCGCAGACCTTTTTAATTCCTCCTTTCTGACTTCTCTGTGAGAGCACCTTCCACTTCTTGCTCACCACTTAAAGCCATCTTTCAGTGGGGATTTTGACAGCGATGGCTTTTGGCAGGCCGTGTAAACCCAGGCTAAATTGTGACCGACGTTGAGCCTGAAATGCTTTCTGCTTGACCCTAAACACCAAGTTGGATTCTGACTTTCAAATACTGATACACTGCAACAACAGCGACACACACATTGCTGGCTAGATATTCTATTTATCCTTAGTGACACATAGGAGTTGATTCAAATGCTTTGTATCTGCAAAGGAATTCCTCCAAGGTAAACACATAAGGCGATACAACGTGGTACTCTTGGTGTGTCTTCAAGGACTGTATATCTGACATGACATCAACTGATCAGATTCTGATACTAAGGTAGTGTTGGTACTAAGGAGTGAAGTCTCTCCTTCCCATTTCAAGAAGCTATAGATATTGCTATATCCCATATTTGTGCTAATCATAATACCGACTTACGCCACGTTACATCTATATTGAGAAATGCCACACCATATGACTTAAACCCAATGCCCCTATCCTGCAGCACCAGTCCACTAAAGAGTTGGAACATAGAGGTAACAGAGGTTTTGGATAAGAGACAGCATAGGGGATTGTCCAATTTCCATGAATGCCAAAAAAAAAATGTCAACAACATCGAATGGATTACCAGTGAAAGTGTCCGGTATGCAAAGGGTAATGACCATAGACTATACAAACGATGGACTCAGCCTCTGGATCTGAAAAGTGAAGCCAACACCTAAGCAACTTAAACCTGCATTCCTTCCAACAGCCAGCAGGGGGCGACTCCTCTGGTTGCTATGAGGAAATGACCCTACATTTCCATTGATTTACTAGCTCAGTAAACTATCTCCTACTGAGTTTATAGTCTCAGTCACTAGTTCCAAGTCTTCTTCGGTACAGCGTGGTGTTCATTTCATAGTTTACGTATCGCATTCAGAGTAAAATAGACTTTAAGGCAGGGTATGCTTCAGAGAATAACTTGTGGTTGACGAGCTGCTACCCAATAGACGTGTGTGTTCGTAGTCAGATCCACCCTTCGCATCTGCTTTCAAAAGGCCATGAATACCACACTAAGGCCTCAAAACAGTATCTGACAAAAACAATAAGTAATGTCCTGTTTATACACACCATGTCTGCAACCTATGCAACCAATCAGAAAGCAGCTCGTAGCCACAATTTGCTCCCTAAAACTTGAAGGACATAGAGACAAACTTCTCTGTGTTTAACATGTTGACGTTGCCTTTCTTCTCTAGATTATTAAAGGTTGTGCCTCCACACCCCAAATACAAAATGCTGTTGCTTAATCACAAACTCTGCTCAGTACAGTTCAGAACATGCAGGTAGGCTGTTCCAAGCATCCTGGATAACTTGCCACAGCCCTCCTGTGGATCTAATCTGCCGCAGCTTCTTCTGTCGCTTCTTGTAATCACAGACTGACTCCGTGATGTTGAGATCAGGGTTTTGCGAGGCCCAAACCATCTGCCGCAGGACTCCCAGATGTCACCGCATGATGGATAAGAACACTTCTGCCGATTACAGTACATACAGTATCACAGCAACTGACTGCAACTGTCCTTGACAGCAAACATCCCCCCTACAAGAGACGGGTTCAGACATGTGTCCCCTTCAGGTGAATTTTCCAGTGATGCAGTGGCTTTGTCGCCTCGCATTTCCTCTAGCTTGGATAAGACCAGTGTTTGTTTGGAGGAGGGAAAAAAAAAGTGACAAGCCTGTACACAGCGCAACCTGTGCCGGTGAATATTTACATTTTAATTCTAACAAATTGTGGGACGTGAGTTTGCTCAAGCTATGCTCAGCAACACATGGGGCACAGTGAAGTGTCACACCATCTGCTCCCCCGCTCTCAACTGAAATCCATGTAGTGGATGAAAGCATCCCTGTGCCTGCAAACGTGAGGCTTTTTTCCCCCCCGTTCTTCTCGCTTTTGTTAAACTTGCATCACACCTCTATTACCACATACTGTTTAACCTGCAGATGACAGCGGTTTTTGTTTTTTTTTTTAACTCAGAAAACTTGGTAGCGTGGAAGCCTTCCTGTGGAATTCACTTGACAGGTTGGATAAGCTTCAGTGTTTTGGAGCTTAAGGGTTTGAAACAGCTGCGAGTGAGAAAATGAGTGAGAGGCTTTCTGACCTGGTAAACAATGCTCAGTCAGAAGAAGTGAACATTCCTTATATCCTCACCCTGATGTACAGTACATTCCACGAAATGCATTAGAAATCAGCTACATATTCAGGCCTGTTTCATGAATGAATGAAACCTTCGAATATAAACTGCATTTAATACCTTCAATGTTTTGATGTTTTGGGCAGCGTCGCCTCACAGCTAGAAGATCCCCAGTTCACGTCCCGGTTAGGACGCCTGGGATCTTTCCGTGTGGGGTTTGCATGTTCTCCCTGTGCATGCGGGTACTTCCTCCCACAGTCCAAAAACATCCTGAGGTTAACTGATGATTCTAAATTGTCCGTAGGTGTGAATGTGAATGAATCTGCTTGGTTGTCTGTCTCTATATGTGGCCCTGCGATAGACTGGCGACCTGTCCAGGGTGTCCAGTGCCTTCACCTGAGTCAGCTGGGATAGACTCCAGCCCCCTGCAACCCTACAGATTTAGCGGTGGATAGATAATGGATGGATTGATGAAATTTCAATGTTACAAAAATAGATTGTGCCAACAAATCATTAACATTCTTAATGTGGACTAAACGATGAGCACTGATCACAGATTTTCCAAAGACTTGTTTTTACTTTAAGTGAATATTGTGATAATTAATACTGCAGAATGCTAAAAGGTCGACAGAAAGTCGGGTTTGAGAACTGTGATCACAGTCAGGACGGATGTTTTTCAGGTATTCGGTAATGTGCTTTGCTGCATGCCAAAACAGACACTAATGGCTATTGACGGCGTGCGTTTGGGAGCGGGGATCAATGCCAACTGCCTGAACGACGGCAATGAACAAATAAATAAAAACTATAATTACACAACTCGAAGGACTGAATAAAAATGCTTGGTGCGGAGGAGAAGCAGGAAAAAAAGCAGAGATCTGTGCACTTTAAATGCTCAGAGCATGCAGTCACCGCGCTCTAATAGAAATCAAAGAACAACAAAGTCTCGCCTAAAGCTGTAGTATGTGTGTTTCCCTAAGGCAATTAGAGAAATAACACAGCTAGAAAACTGCTGCTGAGACTATTGACAGGGAAAAGACACAACACATACAGTGCTGGAGCCCAAAAAGAGTGTTTTGGATCCTTTCAAGCTTCTTTAAATCAATAAAAGAGAAGAGAAAAAGAGAAAAACCTTGTGGATGACCAGAAATGACTGTATGGTTGGAACTTGTTTGGAACTCAGGTGCAATGATAATGATAATAATAATCAAATACAGGATGGGCCTTGAGCCGAGATAGCTGCAGTTTTAATCTCATCTCATGGACACAGGATCTAGTAGGTACATCAGACAGTGCAAGGACAAAAACAAGGGCTTGTATTTGTCCTTTACTCGAGACGCTACATGTGAAGGGGTACTACTGAAAAATACTTCGTCTCTGGGTCCAGCACCGGGGTCTGCCAGGTTTAGCATTCAGCACCTTCTCTCTCCAGTCATTCTTTCTGTTTGTTACCAGAGGCCTTATAATGCATGATTTAAGAAACCAAACGCATATTTTTATCTAAAAAATGAATAAAATGTTATAAATTTAAATTTATATCACTATTACAGCAGCAGACACATTCAAATATCTGAGCTGTGCTGAAAAAATGTGGTTACTCACTGGCTGTATTTTACAGTGCTGAATTTTTACAGTTTTCTTCTGTAGTCATGAGTAAAATTCAAACAAGGCCAAGGCTCAGACAGATAATAATTCAGTGGAGATGTTTGATCCTCATCCAAAGCATCTGAAAATGTATGGGGTTTGTAAAACATTTACTTTTATGTAAAATACAACTCATTTAATTAGGAGGGGGCAGTGGTGGTCTGGTGTTCGAGTCCGCGGACTGGCAAGAGGCTGAGATGGGAAAGTGAGAGCAACCGCTTGTCCCAGTCACCACCACTGTGGGCCCTTGAGCAAGGCCCTCAACCCCTGACTGCTGCCCGGGTGCTGTCCAGCGGCAGCCCTAGTATGTATAGTTCAGGTTAACTATGAATAGGATGGGTGAAATGCAGAGAAGTAGTTTCCTCAAGGGGATCAATAAAGGTTAGATTATGATTATTATTAAGAGGCTTTTACATTTGAGTCATTCCATGCCAACTCACCTAGGGCCTCCCAGTTGATGTCATAAATTTTCTTGAAATAAATCATGCAAAAACTTCTACCGAAACCACTCAACCTTGCAAAATCCCACAGCTCTGCTCCAAATACTTTTTGAGTTATGATTTTAAAGTCACTGAAAACAAAGAAAAATGTGTTGTAGGAGTCACGAGTGAATCGTTCTTTTATTACAAGGTTCAGGTGTATATTGATTATTGTTTGTGTTTGTTACATCCGCCAAGGAGGTTATATGATGGCCGGCGTTAGTTTGTTTGTTTGTTTTTGTTTGTTTGTCTGTGATCAAAATAACTTGAAAACTCATGGACGGATTTGGATTAAATTTTCAGGAAATGTGTGAAATGGGACAAGGAACAAATTAAATGCGGTTTGCTCTAAAAGCCACCAGAGGGCACTCTTGTTTTTGGGGTAACCCCCTGTGACCACATGACATTTTGGGTCTCCACTCGACAAACAGCGACAATGACATAGTTCTCTTTCCTTCCTGAGCGACATATGCACGGTTGGGCCGGCATTCTTATCTCCGGTTGTCCAAGAAGCTGGGAGGCTGTTAGGAGCTGCTGCGCTAGAGGCCGCGCCTGTTCATTAGGTCGGATGGGGTGAAGGCCACATTGTCGGTAGGACATTTGAACTGTATGTAATTACATTTGTATCTGTAACGTTCCATACAAAATATGTGAATTGGGAGATTGTGCTTGGGGTGGACTCTTTGGCGGAGGTATGTGGTCTCTGAGTGCTTTTCTACTTTAATATGTTTTCAATGGATAAGGAGACATTCCCTTCAGAAAGTTTCGAAGAATTCAAAACAATCATTCCTGGAAAAAAATCCTGTTAAAATGTCCTAAAAAAGTGGATTTTCCAGCTCTGAAGCTAGTTTTAGTGACATTTAGATCTGACAGAACTAAGTTGTTTCTACCAGTAACAAAGATTTGATTAGAACTGAGTGAATATTAGTGGAGATATGAATTTTAGAAAATGAAAGATTTTTCATTCAATCAAACAAATCCTGTGAAAAATAATCAACTGGTGAGGCTTTAAAAGAATTGCTGAAGTTATCAAGTTTAACACCGAGGGCTGATTTTCAAAAACTCATAACTCAAAAAGCATTTGGAGCAGAGCTGTGGGATTTTTGCAAGGTTCCGCAGGTTAGGTAGAAGTTTTTTGCCAGATTTTTTTTCAAGAAAATCCATGAGCTCAACTGGGAGGCCCTAGGTGAGTTGGCGTGGAACGACTCATCTCCAAGACATGAGGAAATGCGGAGCAGCTGGGTAACGAAGGTCCGTGTGGGAGGCGTTTAGCTGTGAGAGTGGAAGGTAATGCGTGAGAATACAATGAAAGGCAGCCTTTGAACTTGAATTACTCGGAAACAAATGCTGGAGGTGCAGCTAGGAGAGAGCTGTGAAGGGGCTAAAGATGAAGCTGGGAGAAGGCCAAGAAGAAAAGTGTGCTGCCTTGTATGTAATGCACATCTATGCTCTTGTGGAAGGTGCACTCTCATAGAACAAGTACTTCCCCTATAACCAACCCAGAGTTGCATCCAAGATACATAAAAAAAGAAGAAATACATTGAAGATAGAGGAGATAACTGGGGCAGAGGGGTAGTAGAGATGACTTGGCAGCACTGGTTAGTGTCAGGGTTACAAATAAATTGCATTTAGCAGTGTGAAGAATCCAAGCGAATCACCGCAGACAGTGTGTTACACCCTCTGAGCAAACTGTAAAGCCGCGATATCTCACTTGAAAGATTCAAAATCAGCCCAAATGCTCCGCAGTGTGACAAAACTTACGGAGGATCGACGGTAAACGGGAGATGGAAATCAGCGGATTTGCTCCTTCGCACACGGCTCTATGTCGAGCATTTTAAAGCCTGAGAAAACGTGGTTTCCCTGAGACTCCCTGAGATGCATATGCTTACCCGTTAATCAATCAAGACGTTGTGGGGAACAGGAAAAACACATCACACATGCCAGCTTGTAAGATTCTGCTGAAACCTATTATTCAGCTTCTGGTCGGAGCGTGTGAGGTCACTGTGGTTCGGATGAGGTTCTCCACCGTTGCTGTGAGCTAAGAGGTTTCCTCAGGACCCGAAGTCTGTGAGACAGATACGGGTTGACTTCAGAAATGTTAATAACAGATTTAGGACAGGTTGGAGGCAGTTCCTGGTCCCACATAGAGATACTGCAGTGTGTTATCAGCACTAGGGTGGAGTTAGACTTTCCATTTTAAAGAAGCTGTATTTCCTGTCATCTAGGTACAGTGATCACTGTCTTGTGCAGCCAAAGCCGGTATTATGCGTCTAGACTGATGGCAGGTCAGAGAACTAATTGGGTTATAAATTGAACAAATAAAAAGCCAATATGCTTGACAGTGTGTGCTGTTATGGTTGCCGTTAGGGTCATTATCTATCTGTATTAATGGCACAGCGACGCTCTAAAGTTTTTATGACATCCTTGTTGACTTGCCATCCCAGCTAACCAATTAAAGTACATCCCCACGGTGAGATAACAATGCGACTGCATTAACAAAGGTTCACAACGTTGGGGCGCAGACACTGAAAACAGGTACTCTGAGGGATCTCAGAGGGTCTCAGTCCAATGAATTCATACTTAAAACCTTCTGGACCGCATTTTTGAAGGGTCTAGATATTCAGTCTGATTATTTTCTGTTTATCTGGACTGTAGAGTTTACTTGGATGGTGAAATGCAGAACAGCTGCAGCAAATTCAACTGACAATGAACAAGCAGCTGCTGGAAGCCAGTGGTGCCAGATGCAAACTATATATCAGGTAAAAACATTTAAAGTTCTTATTTTTCCTTTTCGTTTTTGAAAAGCGTTGTTGGAACAGCTCTCCTTTACACCGATCAGCCCCAACATCAAAGTCACTGGCAGGTGAAGTGAATAACATTGATCATATTGGTACTATGTGCTGTTCTGATGGAAAACCTTGGATTTTAACATCCATGTTGATGAGACTTAGACACCCAAATAAACATTGTCACACAACAAACACACTCCCTCATGCAAATGGAAATCCCAAATGTCACCTCAGCCCAAAATGCCTCCCTCCACATGGAAAAACATCCAACAATCAGGAACATGTGGAGGAACATGACAATGGCCCAACATGTTGATTTAACCTCCAAACTTCCTACACCCCATTGTGATCAAGCATCAACAGGATGCAGTGGAACAAGTTGGATTGACAGAGACCCCACTGCACAAGCCAGAGTACCCAAAGGATCCAGTGCCCTGGTCCTGGTTCCAGACCCCATAGGACACCCTGAGAGGTCCTCTTGTCCATGCCCAATGGTTCAGAGCCTTTTTGAACCACATAAGTGGGACCAACACAGCATTAGACAGGTGGTCATAATGTTATACCTGATCGGTGTTTATGAAAACATACTCCAGTGGTAGAGTGGGTTGTCCACTCATTGCAAGGTTGACGGTTCGATCCCCGGCTCCTCCGCATGCCCAATACACAACACCATAATTTCGTAAAACTGCTCACACCAGTTATCGTAGAATTAAGCAGCCACGTTCAAATCGTGTCCTCAAACTCTACACAGCAATGACTACAGTCTGAAATGAAAGAGGCACTTTTCTGACATTTCCATAAGAGACAGACAACAGCTGTCCTCAAACAGCCTCCACGCACTCAGCAGCTGAGTCAATCACTCCAGACAGAGAGACGGCCACAAAGAGGAGATGGATTCTAAAATCAGTCCAAAGTGTCTCAAAAATGACAGCCTATCACCAGCATGATTTGAAAACATTACAAACAACAGTGGGGAAAAAACATTTTGGAAAGCACACAAGAAATAATATTAAGTTTAGTTTTAGTATTTTAACAAACAGCAAATCACTCCTCAAATATGCTGGGTGCCATCACAGTTGGAAATCTTTCACTGGTTGGTTTGAACGTGGCATCGTTCACAATAAATCTGAGCACCCAGCCTGACGTGTCATGTGATGACAATATTCCCATTACCATGGGATGTTGGCCCATCTTCAGGTGATAAATCATCAGAATGGCAGCAGTGTCATTTGGTGACACCATTAAACATCATGTGTCGGCTGATGTGTCTGTGAGGCCCGTGGTAGTAACCTTTACATTCGTGCTGATGGTCCATAAGTTACCTCTGCTACAGCGGCTATCAGCGCCATTGTACTGGAAGAATGAGTTTTTCATCTCAAATCTGTGTACAGTCCAAACTGCTGTGGAAAGGTTTGCTAAAGAGGACGATACCTCAATAATTTATTTTTCTTCTTGTACTGGTGCTGTGTGGGTGTTTATTATTTTTATGTCTTATTTCAGAATTTGGAAAGTGGAAACGGGGCATCTCTACGGTGGCCCAGAAGGGTCAACGCAACTGCAACTGCAAAAGCCAAAACGCAAATGCACAGCGGTCGGCAGAACAGGCTTTGTTTCCAGGGGACAATATTTTCTGACGTACTAGTCTGATTGTGGGAGAGTTTAATGAGACGTCAGTAAAATGCTGCTGCTAGATGATTGTGATTAATGTCGTTATGTGTTTTCACAAACCAGCAATGTTTGGTTATTGTGAAACTGGCTCTGCAGTAAGTAGCATTAACTGTTAGCGCTACAAAATAGTCCGTCAGAAAATATTGTCCCCCGGAAACAAAGCCTATTCTTCCAACCGCTGCGCTTCCGTTGTGGGGCCTTTGCATTTGCTTTGTGGCTTTTGCAGTTGTGTTGACTCTTCTGGGCCACTGTACATCTGTGTTTGTGAGCCTGGTTAGCAGCAGTTGAATACGGTTGATGGTTGGACTCCAACCAGCAAGTAGAAATGAACTTGTCCAGTTTTGTTAATCTTTAAAAGCACAATAATATATGATTTTAAAAATATTCAATTCAATTCAATTTGATTTTATTTATATAGCGCATATTTACAACATAAGTCGTCACATAGTGCTAAACATTGTAAGAAAGAACAGGAAACAGAAAACCCAACAATCCAAAGCTGCTTTTGGATTCCCTATGAGCAGCAATCAGCAACGGTAGGAAGGAACCAAAAACCCCCCATGGTAGGGAAGGGGAGGAAAAAAAACCTCCGACAGAACCAGGCTCAGGGAGGGCAGCCATCTGCCTCGACCGGCTGGGTTGGGAGGAGCGATGAGGAGGGAGGGAGGGATAGCAGGACAATTAGATAGATAAGGATAATTCCACATCAGCAGCTCCCAGGCTAAAGATAAGAACATTTCATTGTATTTTTTTCACCTGTAAGGGGCAGAATTCACAAGAAGCATCAACAAAAAGCTTTTCTAAATGCACCCCTAGTAACTAAAGTAAGTCAAACTCAATAACATATTCTCTGGAGCTCACTTCAGGGTCAAGCTTGCAGTTAAAGAACAACCACTGCTGCATTGACAAACTCATACAGGAGCGCCCTGCACTGCACCTCACAGTTGCTTCCAAGATGAGATTTTTTCAGTCAAATCAAAGCGGGCTTATTTCGGACGCCAACTGTTACATTTCAGTGCTTTTCCCTACTTCGCTCCTGAACAGGGTGGCGGAGCCGTGTCGCACGGGATCACGTGATGCAAGACGGCCGGCAAGTCATTTGTTACACACGGCCGCAATTGAATCCATTTCCAGGTGTGGATCATGCGCTGACCTCATTTACTGGGAGGGTCCTCGGAATGGCAAACACCTGCTCCACATCAAATAGGGAATGTGAGATGTCCAGCATAATAATGAGGCCAGAGGCACATTGACAAAGGGAATAAGGTCCTTGCTATCAGCTCGTAAATGACTAATGATTAACTTGTAATTGCCTTGCACCTGAAAAAGTTTTAAAAGGGCAGAGAAAGAAACTCACTTTAGCTAAGATCCTTGAAATATATTCAACTTCTTAGTGCCAGCTGTGCACAGGCAACGTAGTCTGCTGAAGTTTAGCTTCCTAAAGCTTGAAATCTCACCAGAGGGGATCTCCCTATGGCAACGTGGATTTATTATAAATGATAATCCCTGGCATTACCCAAGTGACCCGCTCGTCCTGATAACTTAATATCTAGAATATATGATACGCTGTGTTTGAGATAACCTGGAAAGTCATATTGTGCTCTCAGGGTCGTGCGAATGCAGATGTTTATTTATCCCCAAACCTCTACGTGTTCACTTCCTGTTTCAGCTACACTGTGGAGCATCACTGTGAGGTTTAAATTTCTCATAGGGGAGGCTTTTCTGCATAATCAGCGGAAACCGAGAGCTCGATCTGTAGTGCCACTGTAATTCATTGGTGCGCTCACCTAATTCATTCCAGCAGGTCACTTCTCAGTTAGATCATTAAGATGGAAAGGCAAAGTAATCTGCACAACACTAATGGCAATTCAATCATGGCGATGGAGAGGGAGAGTGATCTATACGCTACAATATGTTTCTCTCCGCCGTGGGAGAGCGCCTTAATGACACAGAGGAAACTCCGATGAGAAACCAGGCCGGTCTGATTCTAAATGCATTAGATAATATTAAAAAAAAAAGTCCCCTTCTTGCAGTTTGTAGCGGAGTGAATCTCTGTCCACTGTTCACAATGGCTGTTCATCAAGGGCGGGTTTTTGTGCTTTGTGTGTGTGCCCGCACGAACGTAAAAGGGTCAAGCCAATTTCACAAACAATGTCGCGATAGATCAGCAGCTGGTCATGCCTCAGCTACTCCTTCTGCTCTGTCTTCCTACACGGCGCCACACAATAGAACATGAGGGGGATTGTGATTGACTATGCATTCCTGGTTAATGGGCTTTGTGGTCCTCTCCTTTCAAAGCGGCCTCACAGGCAAAACCACACCAAGTAACCTGTGTTTCCAGACTGCTTTAATACGTCGACACAACTCATCTATTTGAAATCTCTAGAATCCGCTGATACAGTCGCTTCAATATTCTGATTATAAAAGGGGGCCTGTTTTGACCAAACCATGATCTTTTTCTGAACTTAACCAAATCTTTCTGCTGCCTGAATTTAACCAAAAGTGACTGAAAACAGAAACGAAGTCAACTGTGTCGAAAAATAATGGTCCACCAACACAAAACCCACTTTAGTGAATTAAACCCACCATCACACCCACCTCCTCTAACTTTGGGGCTCTTTATAATGACTCATATGTCCTCTTGGGATCGTCACAGACAAGTGACATATTCTGTTTTTTAAATATGAGAATGTGTTGACTTTATACATTGACCAGCCACAGCATCATGACCACTGACAGGTGAAGTGAATAACATTGATCATATTGGTACTATGAGGTGTTCTGACCTTGGATTTTAACTTCCCTGTTGATCAAACTTAGACACCCAAATCCCAGTAAAAGCACACTCCCTCATGCAAATGAAAATCCCAAGAAAATGCACCCCACCACATGGAAACAACAATCAGGAACATGTTGAGGAACATGACAATGACCCAACATGTTGATTTGACCTCCAAACTTCCTACACCCCATTGTGATCAAGCATCAAAAGGATGCAGTGGAACAAGTCTGACTGACAGAGGCCCCACTGGACAAGACAGAGCAGCCAAAGGATCCAGTGCCCTGGTCCTGGTTCCAGACCCCATAGGACCCCCTGAGAGGTCCTCTGGTCCATGTCCAATGGTTCAGAGCATTTTGGACCACATAAGGGGACCAACACAATACTAGGCAGGTGGTCACTGAAACCACTGCATTCAACATTATCAGAAGGTTCAAGTATTATCTGGTAATAGGTGCATAAATTCAGGTGCACACTGGCCGTTGGTCGATGTTATTAAATGTGTTGTATTATTATATAGGTGAGTCTGTTATCCAGGACTAAACTTAGTGATCAAGGTAAATTTGTTTGATCTGAATAAGCATTTATCTCCATTTTGAAAAACTTTAAAAAAAACCCTATGCTAGCTGAAATACTCTAAGACCACCATCTTGTTTAATGTAAACAATCTAAGCAACCACCTGAGCAGGTGTTTTATTAATCAGATGCAGAAGTCAAGCCGAGCAGAGTGGCAGACTTAGCAGCGTCCAGAAGGCTCAAAGCCAAAATGGGTTCATCCTCAACGAATCATCTGAAATGACTCGTGGAGGATGTGGAGGAGTCAAACGTGTGGCTGCACAGACTTCCAGAGGGACGAATATGAAAACTTATCATCACAAGACACATTTAGAGACTCCAGCTGGTATAAAGGTTTTGTAGCATTACGTCCAGTCAGGTCACCATTATTTATACAGCACATTGAAAACGACAGCCTTTGTACCAAACTGCTTTCTAAAATAAAGGATTTTGACTGGCATTAGAACAAATACAACAAGTTTAAACATCTACACTGTTGTCTATGAGGTCAACCCACCTGAGAAATGTACACACAGATTACAGCTTAAAACACTACAAAATATATAAAATACAACTTTGTCTGACTGTAACACATATTATTAAGTACAGAGATTAACCAAACTAATTAATGCACAAAGCAAGACCTTACAGTAATAATAATTATGTACATTAAACTGACAAAAGTCACCCAAGTGGACAATGAGTTTGCTTTTCACTTTTAATTTAGTTTACTTTGTTTTTTGTGTGTTTTTATTCATTCAGCAGCAAAAAAATATATCAGATATTTCCCAGAGAAGTTAACAGAGACCAAAAACAAGAGATAAAAGCATAAATATATATAGAAATATAGAAGAAATAAGAGATACTAAACATTAACTTATTAAAATTTGTGTTAAATATACAGTCATATGGGCTGCTTGTGTGTTATAAGTACCTTGACAGGACTGAGAAAATACACTTAACAGTAGTTTTCTGCCTTTCTCACGACGTTTCTATTGTGACTTAAAGCGCAAATACTTCATGTCCAGATAGTTCTCTGAGTTGTAACAACCCAGCTTCATGGCAACTCATCATGACGGTGAGCACCGGCCCGAAAAAGCAAAGACAGCAGTACGTTCCGTTGCATCATTCCCCTGAACGCAGCTTTGATACCGGCAAACACGTGTCTCCCAAAAGCCACATTAAAACAGCGAGGACATAATCCACTTAGAGACTCACCCTGACATCCATTAAGGGGTGTGATGGCGCACCACAGGCATCACCTCTGTCAATATGTGAGCACATGCACCACATACGGGGAGCGATATCTACCATGCAGATTGAGATAAATTAGCCACAACGCCTTTATTCCACGAATGCTTATTTTGGGATACGAGATAATTCCTCCTGAAAAGAGCATCGTCCCCCCCGCCGTTCAAAAAAAACACTGGCTGCATATTTTAAAGCCGAAATATGCAAGGAAGGGTTTCAAGTGAAATTCCAGCCGCCTCGTTGTGTTTTCTCCCTGCAAAAGCTAATGATTTCTGGGATCCCCTCATCCAGACACTGTTTGCTGGTGAAATAAGTGTGATAGGACGTGTGCTCTGTTGTTTTTCCTCATGCATCCTCTTGTCAGTGAAGCTCATTGACTGAGACTGAGGTCTTGGAGATTCTTCAGCAGAGGACAAGGCACTCCAGAGATGCAGTAGGGTAACAATGAATAACGAGCAGGTGGCTCATACAATAGCTTGCTCAATAGCAGTCAAATAATTGGTGGTGCTTGAGAGGAAGAGCGGGGAGAGACAAGGGGAAAAGACTGTAACAAGAACAGTGGTATTACAGGGGTTATTTGAAACTCCCCAGTGAGTTCCATTCCTCACAGATGAAAAAATCCTGCAGGGAAGTCACATTGTTTGTTATGCCATGCAATGCCGCAGTAAGCCCCACACAATGCATATTAACATCGCTTTCAAACGGAATGACAGACGAGAAAATAGGAGGCGTCTCTCATCTGTTGGAAGCTCAGGCAGGCGGTGTACATAAGCTATGAGCTACATCATCTGTGCCACTGTCCTGGTGAATGAAGCACCCAGTCGTGTCCGAGGCCAAAGTTCTTTTTGCGTTGCTGCTCACTGAATCCATGACCGAAAGTAAGTCAAAAGAACATTATTCATTTGCACAAAAAACAATGACTGAATGCGTGAAACTGGTTCTAGCAGTCTTTAAGTCTCGCCCTGACAGACACAAGTGGTTCATTCTGCAGCTCTATCGCAGCTTGAGTGAAAAAAACCCAACAGAGCTGCATTTGGGGCATGTTCTGTTTCCCTTAATGCTAAGCCAGCGGGTCAGATTTATTGTCCTAGAAAGAGTAAGAACACACGTAGAGAGACTGACCTGGCAGTGGGCCAAGGGGCAACACATGCTGCCTTAACCAGCCACAATACAACCCTGCTCTGATCTGTTGTGTCACTCAAACTGGGATCATTTAAAAAACAAAAACTGTCTTTAAAAAGAAGGTTCATGTAAGATCAACTGAAATATGCACTTTTTAAAAAATGTGATTTTGACATACACCATACTGCCAGACGTATTGGGACACCCCTCCAAATAACTGAATTCAGGTGTTCCAATCACTTCCATGGACACAGGTGTATAAAATCCAGCCCCTAGACATGCAGACTGCTTCTACAAACATGAGTGAAAGAATGGGTCGCTCTCAGGAGCTCAGTGAATTTGAGTGTGGCATCATAAAACGTTATATAGTCCAGTAGTGAAACTTCCTCCATGCTAAATATTCCACGGTCAACTGTTAGTGATATCATAACAAAGTGGAAGCAATTGAGAACAGCAACACGTAAAATCACAGAGTGGGGTCAGTGGATGCAGAAATCGCCAACTTTCTGCAGAGTCAACAGCTACAGACCTCCAGACTTAATGTGGTCTTCAGACTAGAGCTTCATGGAGTTGGCTTCCATGGCCGAGCAGCTGCATCCAAATGCAAAGCGTGGGATGCAGTGGTGTAAAAGCACGCCGCAGTGGTTCTCTGGAAGAATGGTCGAAAATTCCAATAAACACACCCCTGAGCCTTGTGGAAAGTCTTCCCAGAAGAGTTGAGACTGTTAAAGCTGCTAACGGTGGGCCAACTCCATAAACCCTACGGATTAAGAATGGGACGTCATTAAGGTTCATGTGCGTGTGAAGGCAGACGTCCCAATACTTTTGGCAATACAGTCAGTCCCTCCAGGAATTGGCGATGTTGTGATCGCAACAATTAACGCAAATTCAACCAATCTCCGTGAATTCTAAGCAAACTTGCAATTTCGTCCAATCACCGCCACTTTTCCAGAATTTTATCCAACCTCCCGTGAGTTCCACCAATCACAGCAGTCCCCAGTAATGCACGTACGTCACCGAATGCACTTCCTTGTTTATACTTTGAAGATCCAGACTTGTGCAATAGTAATGTCTCTCACTTACCAACAAAAATTACTGCTAAAGACCTGCAGAACAATTCCCTGATGTTCTTCACCAAAGTGGAGCTAAACAGTTTTCACCCCGTGGAATATTGAGGTGGAACACAAACCAAAACCATCCACTGACAAACACTTTTCTACCGTAAACATATCAGGAGAATGGGTGAAACCAGCGGACCACAGACCAGACAAACCACCGTGATGAAGCTGTTGCATCCAGATCTGTGGCAGCACTGAAACAATGGAGGTCAGTTAGATTCATTAACTGACGTGACGAGCTGTGAGCGTGTGTGTGTGAACACGTGTGTGCCAGGATGTGGAATTAACTTTTTAAGCTTTTAACATTTTTAATTAATTATACAAAACAAAGAAAAAAATACAACTTTTTAGCAATTTTTTACCGTCTCCAGCAATTTTATAGCAACAAATACACTTAAAACATCGCAACTTACATCGCAATTTTTTAGAAAAGCTGCTGCAAATTCAGGCATTTTAGGAGCAACAATCTGGAAAAACACCCATGAAATCCTGGAGGGACTGTATAGTATGGTACTTAACCCCTAGAACACTAATGTAACAATGAGTAACACCATCACTAACATTGGGTATATTTTACCAAATATAATATACCCGATAAAAAAATACTTCTCATCAAAATATATAAGAATACAACAATACATGGCAAACTGAAGTACTCTTGTTTATTTTCCCCTACAAAGTGCATCATAAAACAAAAAAAAAAGGTATCATGGAAAGACCCTATAAAAACTCTCTAAAATTAGGGAATCAATAACGAAAAAAGTCTGAACAAAAAATAATAATAAAGCTGGGAAGTTGTCCAGTGAAAGCACAGTCCCCCCGCGACACTGACAACTGGAAGAGATATATTATAAATACATACAGTATATCCAAACCACAAAAAAAAAAGTACTCTCTATCACTAACATTGGGTGAAAATCACCCAGCACTAGGGTTCCAGGGTTACGATCAATTCAAAATACAAGGCCCGGATGCAATGGTGCATATCACTAAACAAATCTGCATGTATTTAAATTGCTATAAAGTAATTACTGTACAGTGAATGTCGGGTTCTCCTGCTACCGAATGCAGCTCCCTTCTTCCTCCATTTGAGAGTACGGCCTTGGTGGTAAGTAAACTTTGTCAGGGTTCCAGGAGGCTCATGTACATTTTGTATTCAAGCACCCTGCTCACATCGACTGCACAGTATTAGTGTATTATACAGTGCATATTTGTATTGTGGATTTTTAAACAGAAACCTTTCAGAACATGATACATTCTTTCATTCTTCGTCTCTGTTCCCCGTCAAAGATAAAAAACCTGGAACTCCTCCACAGGCAATTAACTGGTACCACACTTGAAATGTTTGTTTTCATTATCACAACCAAATAACTGCAGCACAACCGTAAGGAAGAGTCATTTTGTGGACTGCCAGTACATGTTTGTTTACCATACATCACAGGGGGCTTCATTTCATACAGCACTGACCGGGCGCGCTTCATACAACCCATTTTCCGAGAGATTCCGTTCGTAAACAGCTAATTTCCCAAAGCAAATGTGTTTGGAGGAAATATGAGAAGATGTTAAGTCATGTATTTGGCAATTATGTGTTTCAAAAGCAAGAGATGGCGAATGTTTCCTTCTAAGACCACGGATTTCACAGTACATTCTAAGTGACTGCAGCATTATTAAACAACTCTATGGTTACATTCAGGCTCTGGCAACACAGGCTCACATCCATCCATCCATTATCTATACACAGCTTAATCCTCTGTAGGGAGTCTATCCCAGCCGACTCCCTCAAGGCAGGGGACACCCTGGACAGGTCGCCAGCCTATCGCAGGGCTACACATAGAGGCAGACAACCAAGCACACTCTCATTCACACCTACAGACAATTTAGAATCATCAGTTAACCTCAGCATGTTTTTGGACTGTGGGAGGAAGAACCCACGCTGCACAGGGAGAACATGCAAACTCCACACAGAAAGATCCCAGGCGTCCTAACCGGGACGCGAACCGGGGATCTTCTAGCTGTGAGTGCTAACAACTGAGCCAACACAGGCTTCCAGTTAGGAAAAGATGCTACAAAAAAAGAAAAAAAGGTTAACAGAGCGGTTATTAACATCTACCCCAATCTACCTTACCTCACCTGCATTAAGGGGTTTCTGTTGCGTAAGTAAAGTTTATGGCATTGGTGATGGTTTTAAAGTATCATTATTAAGGTGAAGTAGAGCAAAGGCACCCTCATGCATGAATTAAACATCAACAGCAGCCTAATTTTACAAATGATCCACAGTGATAATAAAGACATGTGAAACCCCTCCTGGCTCCCCTGGACGACCTCCTACTACAGCTGTGTGTTATGCTGAGGATAATGCATATCTGTACTGTGTGGCACTTTTTAAAACGTCCCTTTTGAAAAACTAAATGCAAATGTTTATCATCCAGGTGTTAGTTTATCTGCTTGTGTTTGTTGACTTGCGTTTATGACAATGGGGATTTTTTTTTTTTTTTGGCTTGTTGCTGAAAGAGAAGTTTAATTTCGCACGGACCTCCAACATTAATGCTCTTCCGGAGAAAATAAAACCATAAATCAAGCCGCGGTCGCCGTCCTATTATGCGTCGTCATCTCGGTGCAGTTTTTCACACTGAGCTGTTTGTGTACATCTGTTGCTTGTTGAACATCTGGACTAATTTGCATATTAATGGATAATTATGTTAAATTGATCGTCACTGGCTCCTGCAATGTGAAAGATTAAAGATCTACCCCAGGAAGAAAGTAAAAAGCTGCTCCGATTAATACAAATTCTTCAGGTTCTCTTCTTTTTAAATGAAATAATAACTGTGGTCCTGTGATGTGAGTCATTTTAGGAGTGAATAGGGACATTTTGAAAAGTCTATCGAGTGATGAAGCGGGTCTTCAGAATATAAACTCAGTTAAGAAGAACACATCCATTAATGCTTGTCTTTTTGGCCGGTTTAGTTCAGTGTGGATGGCGGTACCCTCACTGAATTCAGTCGCTAACATCCATGGTGCTGATGCCACAGACGGCAGCATTTATCACATGTAGCAGACGGCAGATGCACATGTTCAGATGCACACTGAATGCCAATAGCATGTTGATTATGTGTACGGAAAAAAGAAAGAGTTTCCTCTCGTCATCCATCATGCCCATTATATATCGACGTCACGGTTATGAAATCTGTATTTTATCGGTGCACAGCAGCAGCTTGGAAATAGCTCCGACTGCTAGTTAACATGTTCTGTTAGTGTACCGCCTCACAGTCCCTATTTCATACTCATTCCGTTGTCTGACAACAGAAACAGAACAATATGTAAATGAGAACAGTTTCATAGGGAATTAGGCTGCATCCAAATGCACTATATGTGTGAACAGAGCAGGAGAGACGCAACAGCAGATGTAAACATGACATGAAAACACCCAGTCCTTGTCCACTGGTTTCAAACCGGTCTTCAAGTTTTAATCATTTCTTATTCTTCCTCGGCATTACAGTTTGAACAACCTGAGGGCATGTGAAAGCTAATGGTGACACTAACCCTGTTTCTATTGACGTGCTGACATTGCCATCAAAAATAAAAACAATCACCTGGGTTTACAAAGACTTAACTTGCCGCAGCATCTGCAGTAATTCCGGTGTTGTGCTGGACAGCCGTGGTGAGGAGGGATTCTCAATTTACCAGTCAATCTGCGTTCTAACCCTCACCTTTGGTCTTAAGCTCTGGGTAGTGACCGAAGAATAAGATCACAGATACAAGCAGCCGGAATCAGTTTCCTTCAGACATCCAGAGGGAGCTCGGAGTAGAGTTGCTGCTCCTTCGCATTAAAAGGAACCAGTGGAGGTGGGTCAGGCATCTGATCAGGATGCCACCTGGACGACTTTCTGTAGAGGTTTTCTGGGCACGTCTAGGTGTAAGGAGACCCCAGGGTAAACCCACAACTCACTGCCTCCACAACTCAACCCCAGATAGGGGGAAGAAAATGGATGGATGGATGGATGGATGGATGGATGGATGGATGGATGGATGGATGGATGGATGGATGATGGATAGATGGATGGATGGATGGATGATGGATGGATGGATGGATGGATGGATGGATGGATGGATGGATGATGGATAGATGGATGGATGGATGGATGATGGATAGATGGATGGATGGATGGATGATGGATTGATGGATAGATGGATGGATGATGGATAGATGGATGGATGATGATAGATGGATGGATGGATGGATGGATGATGGATAGATGATGGATAGATGGATAGATGGATGGATGGATTGATGGATTGATGGATTGATGGATGGATGATGGATAGATGGATAGATGGATGGATGGATTGATGGATTGATGGATTGATGGATGGATGATGGATAGATGGATGGTAGATGGATGAATGGAAGAATGGATGAAAGGATGGATGGATGGATGAATAAATAGATGGATGGATGAATAAATAGATGGATGGATGGATGTACATGTACATATAATACAATCCCTAATCTTAATGATTTGTAAGAATTTGGACATCCTTATCAATCTTTTCTCATGAGAGCTGTAGCTGATTAATTAGTAGCTTAGCTGGCCTTTGAGGTTGTAACTAAACATACTGAGGTAAATATTTCAGTTTTTAAGCCTTTTTTATTGCACCAGCATTCAGCTGTTTGCATGCCATGTCCTTGATAGTGCATTCTGAAGCACAGTCCTGACCAAAAGACTGCAAAGATGGCGATGAGATTAAACATGTTTGCAGCTTACGAGTCGGGATCCGCGCAGCTACATCATACATTGACTCACCCGACATGAACACACGGAGATGCCCGTGGGAAGCCTTGACATTAATTCCAGGAAAAATACATTAGAGCCAAAGTGGGTTGTAGTCTATAGCACAGAGGCATCCAAAACAGATGGGAATGCAAACAGCTGTGAATCTTAATTGATCACATGCTACTACAAGCACACAGCTCATCACAAAACAGCAAACTTGGAATCCATATTTGGCCTGTATTTCTCTACCAACTGATATTTAACTCAACCAGTAAGATTATTTGCACCGCCAGGGAAGATCTCCTCAGGAAAAATCTTTTATATAAGCAACACCCCGGTCTCCAATAAAAATCTTTGCCTAGCTTTGGACTCCCTTGATTAGATTTGCATCAAATTTGGTTTTATAATGTTCAGCAAATTTGCCATAAGTGAAATGCAATTATGTGATGTGCCACTCTAGTCATAAATCAAACGTAATGGGAAAGAGATAAATGTATGGCCTTGGACCAAGGTTTGCTATTCCATTGAAAATTTTCAGCAAGAGCAAGCAGGATGAATGAGGACTAAAGCAATATTCAGGTGAATAGAGGGTACATCAGCCACTAATTATTACCAACTCTGTCAGCAGTTAAGGAACAGATACGTCTCTCTCTTTTACAATTAAAGAATCAATACGAAGAAAATTACATAAAGTAAACTCCTAAGTCTAGGAAGATATACAGTTATGAACAAAACTTTACATACACATGTAAAGACGATGCATATCATGGCATCTTATGTGTCCAATGACTCCTATATCTCTGAATTTTCTATGATGCCCCAAGAAGAACTAATGAGTTAAACTAAATTGAATTGAAGGTTTTTGGTTCGGAAAAAGTCAGGACTTTGGGGTGGCCAGAATAAAACTTTAATTTAAGCCTCATTTAGTCATTTTTTTAAACCACTTTTGATGTGTTTGGGGTCATTTCCTTGCTAAAAACTGCATCCAAGATCAACCTTCTGGCTTATTAGTTTTGGTTTTCCTGAAGAATGTGGAGGTAATCTTCCTTTTTCATTATTACATTTACTTTACCATTTACTTTACTATAACCCCAGTGTATAATACTGCCACCTCCATGCTTGACAATAGTGTTGGTGTTCTTGGGTTAAAGGCTTCTCCTTCGCTCCTCCGAACATATTTCTGGTCATTTTGTCCAAATAGCTCACTTTTTGTTTCATCTGACCACAAAACTTTCCTCCAGGAGGCCTTTTCTTTGTCCATGTGATCAGCAGCAAATTAAAATGGAGCTTTAAGGTGCTACTTCCAGGGGAAGGGCTTCCTTGTTGCAGCCTCTCAGCCCACAGCAATGCAAAACAAAAATCTCTTCTACATAGCGACCAGTCGTCTCTCAGCAGCAGGTGATAGTTTGTTCCTCTTCATGATCATGGCAGTGATGAAACTGTGTCATCCACTTTATACAGACAAGCAGCTGTTTGCACCGTTGATTGTGGGATCTGTAGCTCTTTGAAATGACTGCAAGTGACTTTTCCTGACTTGGTCAAATCACTGATTTGCTTCTTTAAATCTAAGTCTGATGATTGTATCAGATGGACTTACTCAGGAGAAGCTAAAAGGCCATGCCACAAAGAAAATGAGACAAATGCAACTTACTACAGCACCAAAACTCATAATTCAATTTGCTGTATTTATCTGTAAGTTTCATCTTACAATTTTGTGGCGAGTAAGGTTTTTTTTTTTCTGGGATGGCCTTCAAAGAAGTTGACGTTATGCAATGTCTTTCACACTGTCTGAGCTGCCACAGACACTCAGATTCTCTTTGGTAAACACTGCGCCCAGCGTAACGCACCTGCCTGTCTGTTTTTCAGAGATAGATTGTGAAAGTAGTGCAGCTGCTTTTTGGCGGTCACCAGTTTTTTCCATATCGTTCTTCCCCTTCGTAAAGCTGCACAGTCGGAATTCAGATTCTTTTCAATGTGGAGCCATGACGCAGAAATCCAGACAAGACACAAACCATAGGATTAAATTAGCACAACCTTTGTTTTTCGCTGCTTATTTAACAACTGTGTTCATACATTTAGGCTGGTTTGGAAACCGCAGGTGTACTCACTGTTGTTTCAGGAATCACCAGAGATCATCAGTGTATTTTATATTAGTTTCACTCACACTTCAGATGCAGGTGATGTTGCATTTTGCACTTCTACTGCCACTCACAGTGAAGCCCTTGGAAAGAAGTGACTGGTTGTGGCTTTGTCACCTATTTTCTTGAAAATGCAGGTTAATTTAACATTTCTTACCTTGTTCACTGCTTAGACAGAGAAAAAATGGTTTAATTATTGATATCTCTCAACTAGATGATGCCAGGTCTGAAGCTGCACTATTTAATAAACTTCCCCGTCATCAGTTTTCCTGACGTGGAGCCTGAATCTCAGCCTTCACAATGCAGATATAATCCTGGCCACTGGGAGCTGCCCATCACATCCACATTCTTCCACTCTTTGCTGCTGCTCAGCTCCACCAGAGAACTTGAGGGTTAAATGCTCGAAGGCACTCACTGACTCATTTTTTCCCACCTACATTTCCCTGAATGTCGCGGTGGGCAAACGTTACATCATAATGTAAGGCTTCAATTATTCATGTAGAATGAATGTTGCATGCCGATAAAACTGCTTAGGCTTAGCTGCTCGGTGTTGACATAAGAAGCCTGTCTTGTACTCTGTACCTGCCAGCAGTGTGCCAGAGCAAGTGCAGTAAGAATCAAATGTGTGTTTATTAAAAATTCATTTATGAGGCTTTGCAAACATGCTCACCATACTAATATGCACTAAGAGTATAACACAGCAGCTGCTATGATATCTGAGAAAAAACTGAACAGAAACACTTTGATTAAGGTTCTGGAAAGACGGAGACTTTGGGTAAAAGTAAGTAAGACTGTGCAACAAAAACCTGTGATTTTTTTTTCTGTATTAAATCAGACAAAACTCTTTCACTAGCCTTCAACTAAAAGCTGCCTTTTCATAAAGGAGTTGAACACTGCTGAGGTGAATACAAGTGAATGTTGTACTACAAGATGAGGCACATTCAGAGGAAAGAAAAATGTTAAGTTGTACAGTGAACATTCTACTGATCTTTTAAGTATCAACATAATTGCAACTTGTCAAATATGTAAGTTAACAATATATATAGGAGATTACCTATATATAAAAAAGTCCTTGCAAGGAAGCGCCTGAGCATAGCGCCCACGTTAGCTGTGTCCCAATTCAGAGGCTGCACACTTCAAAGTATGGGTCCTTCAAAGGATGGAAAAGTTGCATCGGAGCGTTTGTTAAATGAGATGATTTAGCCTATGACGGGACTTCTTGCTTGCGTTGTCACGGCACCTGTTGCCTAGTAACTCGTACTGCTTAAGTTTTATCCCGAGGGTAAGACGATAAACTAAGAAGATGTTGAAGTTTTACCTCATTCTTTGATCAAAATGGATCCTGAAATTGTGATTTTGTTTTTGAATATTTTTTTTATATATTTGAAGAGGTGCTTGTTGCACTGGACTAAACTGTCTGAAAAACAGGAAGTGGTTCCCAGCTTGTTTAAATTTGTTAACATTCACAGTTATACTAATCAGGCATAACATTCTGACCACCTGCCTAATATTGTGTTGGTCCCCTTATGTGGTCCAAAATGCTCAATAAGAGGACCTCTCATGGTGTCCTATGGGGTCTGGAACCAGGACGTTGACACTGGATCCTTTGGGTACTCTGGCTTGTGCAGTGGGGCCTCTGTCAATCCAACTTGTTCCACTGCATCCTGTTGATGCTTGATCAGAATGGGCTGTAGGAAGTTTGGAGGTCAAATCAACATGTTGGACCATTGTCATGTTCCTCAACATGTTCCTGATTGGTTGGTGTTGTTTCCATGTGGTGGGGTGCATTTTTCCCCAGTGACATTTGGGATTTCCATTTGCATGAGGGAGTGTGTTTGTTGTGGGACAATGTATATTTGGGTGTCTAAGTCTGATCAACACGGATGTTAAAATCCAAGGTTTTCCATCAGAACACCACATAGTACCAATATGATCAATGTTATTCACTTCACCTGTCAGTGGTTTTAATGTTGAGGCTGATCGGTGTTTATGAACCTAAAATATTATAAAACAGCCACACTCTCGGTACAATATAACTCAAACACTGAAGCTTAACAACTGGAAAGTAAACCTTTTCAATTGCAGTGGCTCACATCAATGACGTCACGTGACTTAACCGATTCTATAAGTCTGTTGGGTTTTTTAACATTTGCGTTGGTAGCTATTGAAGTGAGCTGTAGCACGATACTTTTTCTGCTGATAAATCCACCTTTTCAGTAAGTTAAAACTCCAGCTGTTGATCGAACACAGTCAATCTTGGCATATGCTGGGTTTGCAAAGGATCCACCTGATGCATCCTTTGCAACGGGGAAAAGAAGGTCGCATGCGTTGAGTGTATTCAAAGGAGTCATAATGAAATGGGACAGCCTTCGTGGCGCTGCTGTGACGCGTTCGACCTTCAAATGCAGCCTTCGAAAGATGCACCATCTGAATCGAGACAGGGCCGGAGACACGCTACAGGTCTGTGTAGTCGTGCTGAGTGGGAAGGACTGCACTTGGATCCCCACAATGCCCCACGGGACTCAAATCTCACGGGAGCAGGCGGTTTGAACCGCTGCAGGTGGGCAGGAGATGGAGGATTTACTGCCACCAGGTGAACGGAGTCAACAAATAAAGCCGAGAAGAAGATTAAAGTTGTTTTTTTTGCGATACAAAAGCAAAGAAAGGCAAGTTTGTTAGGAAAACCCCCAAGAAGAACCAGACTTGACACCCCTGGGTTAAGGTGACACCCAAGTAAGCTCTCCTAAAGCACTTCTTCCAAGTGCTGTTAAGAAACGTATGAGGTGTATAATTAGGGCACAAGATGTCGTCGTAATTCTGTGGCGTGATAACAGACAGCTATGCATCTCGATATTAATCTCACGCTGTAAAACGACACATTTTCCCTTCAGGACAAGAGACGACACAAAATCAATGGAGGCCTGCATCGAGTGTGTGCAGGGCAGGCGGCGGTGGAACACACAGATTACAGGAGCAGGGGGGTAATGGTCAGAAACCCAGTGGGATTAGGAAAAGAAACAGAGCAGGGCTTTAGCGCGAAGCTGGGGGGGAAAAAAAAAAGCCTCGCGGAGTCTAAAATCTCCACTCGGCTTTCCCTGGGTAAATAAAGGCAGGAGAAGAAGAAATTGCCGTATGCATTTATTTATCGCTCTCTGGAGGTTGGATGTAATTGAAAGCGATAAACATCTCCTTCATTCATCCCTGGTGGGAAGACCGACCTCGATCTTTTGCCCCGAGGGATCAGGAGTTGAATGGAGGAAGTGATGCAGATTACCTCCAGCGCTTCCTGTTTGGCCTTTTTTTATTTCGAAAAAAAACCCAAGCAGCATCTGATTCGTACAGTTTTCTGAAAAGAACCTGTGAGATACAAGATTTCAAATCCCTGCCAAACGTTTTTTTTTTGGTTTTTTTTGAGAAGTTCTGTCGAAACTTCGGCCTTGTTTGTTCAGCATGATGCAACGCTCTCCGCTTGTTGACATCAGTTTCAGTCACTATTTCTCAGGCCCCCTCTGACAGCGCCTCAACGGCGTGTTGTGGGAAAAGCATGAGAATAAAATAAAAAAACAGAACTGACATCTTTTTCTCCACACCGGGATCTGGACAGTGGATTAAGATAATGTCACATCTATAAGACAAATCCCTTCCCCCTCAGTGCTGCGGCGTGGCAATGCAATTTGAACTTTCTTTCATGGTGGGGGAATCGAAGGAACATCTTCCCTCTCCCTCCAGCGCTGTTGTGGGATTGGAGCTCGCTGTCGATCCGCGGATGAAAGTCGAAAGTTTTCATTTCCAAAAGCCTCAAAGTCTGCTTCTTAAAAACAAAAATAAAGGGCTACACCTGATCTTTTTTGCCTTCTACTTTCAAAATGTCACCGTTTGATGATTTGTAAAGGGTTTTTTTTATACAAAATTGTTAGTTTCGTATGACTTTGGAATTTCTGACGACCTAAAATTGACTAGAGGTGTGTGTGTGTGTGTGTGTTTATCTGTCTGAGTATGTATTTTTGTGATTGCGAGTGTGTTTCCATTATTGCAGCCAGGATATTAAAGCTTCCTCGGTGCGACGCAAGGGTTGTTTAAAGCAGTGGTTCTCAACTGCTCCAGCCTCAGGACCCACTATGTCTCTATTAATAACAGTCGCGACCCAAATCTTCGAAGTTTGCTGTTCCTGTTAACAAATTAAGATTTATTTGGATGTAGTCTCAACGTATTTTGATACAACTTGGGGAAATTTTGGCTTATTTTTTTGCTAATTTTGGTTTATTTAGACATTTTTGCCAACATTTTGGGCATATTTTGGCCCATTTTGACAGATTCTGAGCACATTTTGGTTCATTTTTTGCACATTTTAGCATAAATTAACCCAATAAGCTGTCAGAGGAAAATATAGAGGTTAATAGAGGACAACTACTGGTGTCACCACCACTAAATATCCTGCTATTGGGGGGGGGAATGCTTCTGCGACCCTCTAAAAACGGCTTCACGACCCACTTTTGGGTCCCGACCCACCAGTTGAGAACCACTGGTTTAAAGGACAGTTGCTGTGGACTACAGAAACAACTCCACCCATCCATCCATCATCTCTACACCGCTTAATCCTCTGCAGGGTCGCGGGGGGGCTGGAGTCTATCCCAGCCGACTCGGGCTACAGAAACAACTGTATACTGAACGTGACTTCTGCACGTGAGATGATATCTGCCGGTAAGATGGTACATTTGGTTCCCTTTCTTTGGCCGAGACAACCAGAGGTTAGAGTTTAGGCAAAGTCAATAAGCCCGGTTTACTTCCAGATGATACAAACTCAGCCGCGATGAATTTCCGATGCGCCCCGCTGATTTCACGCCGCATTTGTCAACAGCACGGACAAGACAGAAAGGGCCTCCTGTGTTTTTTTGATTCACTCTGCGATACTGTGAGACCTCGGGGTCATTCCACAAAAACGAGCAAAGAAATGAACCTGAGGGGGAACCGGAGCGCTATAAAGCCTCTGAGGTGGAACATCATTCATCAGAGAAGGAGCCTTGCTGCACCGTTCCTTTCTCCCACCACGTCTGCTGTCTCCGATTTAGCCTGCGTTCCTTTTATGCTCCAGTTTCTGAGAGACGAGGGAGCACGTGTTGGACGTCCGTGCTTCCTGTCTCGCTGTGGTCAGGACAAACCGGCATCCGCTCGCACGACATCGTAACATTTAGCATGAGTATCAGCTGGAGCGCGGATCTCATTCGGCGTGATGTGCAGCAGCCTAATCTCCTTCTTAACACCCCGGCAGCGTGATGGCAACCCCTCCCTCTCGCACTGCCACCGCCACTTTAAACCTAGATAAGTGTATCAGCGCTGCCAGGAGGATGAATCCCCAGCCTGCCAAGAACACAAGCTTGGCTTTCTCATCAATCAATTTGACAAGGCCAGCCACAGAGCAGAGCCTTCCGGCAACCTGCCCCTCCTTTCACCCTCCACCCCGCTGCCCCCTTCTCCTTCCGCTGATCCATTTCTGAAAATACTGCACCGGCGTACTGTGGCGGAGCAAACTAGCTGAAGGAGAAGGAAGGCAGGAAGGGAAGGGCGAACAGGGAGAGGTTCAGGAGTGAGAGTTTACATGGCTTTCATAAAGTGGATGACCTTGCGGGGAAAGGGAAGGGAAAAGAAGGTTAAACGCTCAAGTCGCCGTGAAAAATGGGCCGTGAACTGAGCCGCTGCGAGGCGGGGACACACGAGGTGGCGAGCGGCCCTCTCAGCTTGTGAAGCACGCCGTCCCGAGATGCTGCTTTCGGCGTGTGATTGAACGGGCTGGGATGAGAGAGGCGACGTGCGGTGACAGAAAGGCACACAACCCAAACTGAGAGCGATAACAAGACATGCTGACTGGAGTGGCACACGGGCCGACTGTATCTGATCTGCTGCTTCACCCTTTTGTGGAGGAGTTTTTTTTCCCCCGGACAGGTTTCTGGGATTCTATCAGCAATTCTGTGATGTGTGCTCAGTGGAGACATCACATCAGATGCATGCACCTATGGGCAGATATGAATCCTGGATGAAACTGGCATCAGATTGCATTAGCATTTATTTCGACTGCTGCGGATACAGAGCCGGTAAGGCGCAGGAGATGAGAGTGCAGCAGTGGAAACTCTCCACGCACAGGAGGACCGTGATGCACCTCGAAGATCATTTAAAGCATGTAGCTGGAGTTATCAAACAATCAGAGAGAGGACGAGCATCGTTTGGAACGAGTTAAGAGCAAACACAGTTGAATTCTCTTTGCCCGCAGACATCCGATGGATTACACAAGCTGAAATTGTAATAAACACGCAGACAAGCATGGAAAGCCAAATGTAAACACAACATAGCATATCTGCGCGTCTGCCAAGCGCAGCGATTCCCTGCCTGGCAGACCGGCTAATATCATAATCCCTAATCTGCCAATCACAGCTCCAGCCGGTTGACAGCACAATGCACGGCTAATAATCCCCCTCTAATGTGTTTGTGTATTAATAATTCACATCCATTTCTGGTGGAAGCTGCAGGGTGAAGGCGCCGTCGTTGTTGTTGCAGCCACCGTCTTCGGAATCTCTAAAACCAAAGATGGAAGAATTGGAAAGATGCACAGATAGCGACGGGTCCCAAAATATGAATATTGCTTCATTAAGATTAGCGTTTGCTTTGGCAATGCGGGTGTTAAAGTTGCCTAGAAATCCTTGTAAGTACAACATGTGGCGCTCCAGAGGCTTAATTATGTTGGCACAGTTTTAGCACGGCGCTGTGCATCTTTACACGGACAGACAGGAAGGAGAATGACTCCGCATCAACGTGGCAGCGATGAGAAACACAGCAGCAACATGTGCAGTTCTTTGGGGGCAGCTGAAAGTTAGATGAGGAAAAGTTATGAGCATGTATGAGCTAGTAGAAGACTCCACGAAGGACAGCAAATATTAAAGACTGTGGCGTTAATTATACGCAGCTGCAGCCGTGACAGTAACATCACATGGTGCAACATTAAAATACAAGCTTCGAAACACGGCAAGTGTGACCGTCTGCCATTCTCCTGTCCTGCTCTGCTTTTAGTAGCAGAATCAGAAATATGTTACTGATCCCTGAGGGGAAACTGTCTGTGTTCTCCCAGTCAAAGTCAGAATATAAACACGACAAAATATACAGATAAACAAAGAAGAATATAAACATATCTAGAAAAATATGTGATCGAAAATATAAACATGAGTAGAACAGTAGAGCACACATGTCCAAATAGAAATAAGTGTCATAAACAGTGTAATAAATAGTGTGTTACTGCAATAAATACGCAATTATTGCAAAACCTTATTACACATTGAGTGTGAGTTGAAGTTGGACGAGCTAAGAAATTAGTTAATGGTTGCAATTATAGATAATGAGTCCAGTCTATTGACTCGGAGAGTCTGACCCTCTGAGTGAGGAGCTGCATGAAATGGCAAATGATAAACAGACAGTATGCAAATGATAAACAGACAGTATGTACGTAGCGCTTTCATGGAAGGCACTTGGACTTGTACATGCCATCCATGAACACACTCATGGTGGTGGAGCTGCCATACGAGCTGCTGGAAGCAGTTTCAGCTTCGAGTACTCAATACTGATGCTGTAGTAAAGCTGAGTTCACTTAAACACAAGAATGAAATTCAGATTTTGACCATTGTCTGAAGAACTGACACACACACACACACACACACACACACACACACACACACACACACACACACACACACACACACACACACACATATTCCCTTTTACACACAATGTATTCCACTATTTGACTGCAAATGCTGTTGCACATCAGTTTTAACCACATAACCACACTGGCCTCTGCTAGTGTCTTTAAATGCACAAAGCAGAGGAGAATATATCTCACTTTCTGGCAGAAACAGTGAACCCACCATTCCCCATGGTGCTGAAAAAGTCAATAAACATCTCACTCAACCAAGGGCGTAAAAAAAAAGACTTGCACATGTCATCAAATTCAGTTAAAGAGGGACAAAAACAGTTCAAGTGCCTCTTCTTTGGCTTTCACTCAGGACAGGGGACAGGGCCGAGATATTTGTGCTCTGATTTTAGCACATGATTGACGTCAGTGAACTTTTCACCAAGTGTCAATCAGCTTCCTGATATTTAACCCTACAAGTCTATCTATCTGTCTAACCATCTATCCATCCATCTATCTATCTACCTACCTACTTACCTACCTACCTATCTATCTATACAGATTTATTTAAGAATCTCTGGAAATATGACAAAAGCTACTAGGTCAGACAATATGCAGCAATCCACAACCTTAAATCAAGTTTCTGGTTGTATCTTTGACCACCCCTCTTGAGAAAGTTGGTGCAGTGTAACTATTTAGTTTTACCAATGATTTGGAGATCTGTAACTGCTTCAAAAAGAGTCCTAATAACTTGTTCAAGTCAATGATTTACTTCTTCAGATCTGGACTGAGCTGTTCCAACTTTGTTGCTGTGTCCGATGAGTGGATCCAATTGTTTTTTGTGACAAATATCACTTCCTCATTAAAAAGTAACAGTGGTATGAATCTTTGGAAACTCAAGACTGCCATGTTATACAATGATCAGCCACAACATCATGACCGCTGACAGGTGAAGTGAATAACATTGATCATATTGGTACTATGTGATGTTCTGATGGAAAACCTTGGATTTTAACATCCGTGTTGATGAGACTTAGACACCCAAATAAACATTGTCCCACAACAAACACACTCCCTCATGCAAATGGAAATCCCAAATGTCACTGGAGGAAAATGCACCCCACCACAGAGGCCCCACTGCACAAGCCAGAGTACCCAAAGGATCCAGTGCCCTGGTCCTGGTTCCAGACCCCATAGGACACCCTGAGAGGTCCTCTTGTCAATGCCCAATGGTTCAGAGCATTTTGGACCACATAAGGGGGACCAACACAATATTAAGCAGGTGGTCATAATGTTATGTCTGATTGGTGTATATTGAAGCATCAGTATTTACAGTAAATCTTCTGAAATGGAATACATCATTAAAGTATTCACTCACTTTTTACTGCAAAATACATGTTCATGTGACGCCCCCCCCCCCCTGGTCAGTGTTTTCTTTTTTCTTCCTTTTTCTTGGACTATTTCTTGTGATCTTTAATAACTGGATTTTACAGCACACAGTACGACAATATGTTGAAGCTGAAGCATTACTCATTTTCCGTTATTCTTTCTCTTCATTTCCAAATCTTCACCTTCAATCAGTGGTGAAAATTTGCCTCGTAGGGACACAAACCCAAATTACATCCAGCTCATGAAGAGAAAACTCCTCGTGTTCTTGGAAAAAGAAGTTTTTGTCTTGTTATTTTGTTGTTGTTTTTATTTTTTTTAGGGGCGGTCAACTTGACACCGCATCACTTCTCCTCTGTGTAAAAAAAAAAAATGCTGAAATGGAAAAGCAGAAGTCCAAATTGTCATCCGGCTACCTCACCTTGCTGAGAAGTTGTGCCGCAGTGCGAGCAGTGTGCTGAATGGTCACAAATGCCTGCCTCAGGGTGCTCCCTCAAGGCACCGCACCAAATCAATGTCAACACATCCACTGGGGGGTTTCAGCCGCCACAAAAGCACTCGTTTAACACAACATACTGCTATTTGCCCAGCTGGGACTCTCTCAAACACATATTATATTTTCCTGCTGCTTTTCACAAATACCACTGCCCTGATACATTATGCCTGCTCTGAGACACGGCGCGTGTTTTTTTTTTTGCCTTTCTCGTGTCAGAATGGATGATCGTTGCATTTTCCCAGCATGCCGTTGAAAGAACTTGTTTGACTCCCAGCTGCAGTGTTGGACATACCTATCCTGAGGTCCCGGTGATACCACTCTTTAATTACCACCACTGCTGTGCACGTACGTCGACAAATGCACACACAGTTAACCAGAAAGACTGATTTTGACTTAAGGCAGCCATTAATTAGGATGTAAAGTATCGGGGATGTGAATTTTGATGCTTCATGACACCAGCAGGGGGAAAAAAATAAATCACATTATCAATAATTCATGCAACTTTTTTTTTGATCTAGCTTAGTGTCTCTCAGCGTACTTATGTAAATACTCAAAGTGCTTAAGGATTTAGGTGAGCGGGGCTCAGAAGGTGTCTCTGCACTCGGAGAAAAGAAAGCGCTCAGAGTGTGTCGTGGCAGGCGTTGTATAATAAAGCCTAAATGCATCCACACTCATTGTATGCAAAGACAACATGAAAGCCGAGTGGGGGCAGTGTTTCAGAGGGTGGTAACACTCCAGGCAAGGCACCACACCTGACCAGGAGAGTTTGCAAAGTATATATTGTCCAGGAGAGAAAAACCTATAAAATAACCTCTGTAAGTCTGACACATCGGCAGCTCTGAGAGAATTCCATCATCCTGTGAAACTCTGACAAATTGCCTTTAAAAAAACACAGGGAACCACAGCTGGGATTTTAACATTTATAGACCGTAAAATACACAAAGGACTGACTGTCAATGTCCGAATAGATTTCTGCTATTTCCTTACACTTACAGTAATGGCAGCACTTCTGCAGAAATCACTGCACTTATACTTGATTTGGCTAGTATTTGATTTCACATTTAAAAGAAACGTGCAAGGTTAGGAACTCAGAATTACCACACATTTAAAGTGGATCACTCTAGAAGTAGAGAATACAAAGGGGTGAAAGGTCTCCCATTGGTACACGCCGATCAGGCATAACATTATGACCACCTGCCTAGTACTGTGTTGGTCCCCCTTATGTGCTCAAAGATGCTCTGAACCATTGGCCATGGACCAGAGGACCTCTCAAGGTGTCATATGGGGTCTGGAACCAGGACCAGGGCACTGGATCCTTTGGGTACTCTGTCTTGTCCAGTGGGGCCTCTGTCAATCAAACTGGTTCCACTGCATCCTGTTGATGCTTGATCACAATGGGGTGTAGGAAGTTTGGAGGTCAGATCAACATGTTGGACCATTGTCATGTTCCTCAACATGTTCCTGATTGGTTGATGTGGTTTCCATGTGGTGGGGTGTGTTTTCCTGCCAGTGTCATTTAGGATTTCCATTTGCATGAGGGAGTGTGTTTGTTGTGCGACAGTGTTTATTTGGCTGTCTAAGGCCTTGTCCACACGTAGCTGGGTATCTCACAAAATGAAGCTATTTTTCTACGATTTTTCCCGTCATCCACACGAAAACACAGATTTCAGGCATTTAAAACGATTCTTTTAAAAACCTCCAACCAAAGTGAAAACTTGCGAATTCTCCGTTTATTTGCTGCTTGTGGACGTCAATAACCGGAGTTTTGCGTCCTGAAACGTCACTGCCTGCGACAAAATATGTTTTTACGTCACATATGGGACCTGTGTTTACATTCGGAAACAGCATGGACGCCCTCTCAAGGTTTTTGGCAGTATTCTGATTGGATAGGATTTGGGGAACTACTGCTGCCTCAAGGTCTGGCATGCTTATGAATGTGCTTAAAAACACACTTATGCGGTTAGGTGTGGATGAATTTTTTTCTAAAAACAAGGTGGTGTGTATGCAAGTTTTTTTCTTGACAAAGGAGGCAGGATATTCGGATTTACAAAAACCCATCTACATGTGGACAAGGTCTAAGTCTCATCAACATGGATGTTAAAATCCAAGGTTTTCCATCAGAACACCACATAGTACCAATATGATCAATGTTATTCACTTCACCTATCAGTGGTCATGATGTTTTGACTGATCTGTGCGTTTCTAGCCCTTCATGAGAACAAAAACAATGCAGGAGGCTGTAGATCGCTAAGTCGGTTTGAACAGAGCTTGCAAATAGTCCAACACAGAGGCTCTTAGACCAACTTCAAAGCCGAGCTACTGGAAACGAGTGCTGACAGATGTAACCAATGTGCTTTTGGTCGGAACGAGTGATGGTCTATGAGGAGAGGGGGGAGAGAGGGAGGGAGAGAGGGAGGGGACGAAAAGTGATGGACAGACAGCGAGGGGACAGAAGATCGAAAAAGAGAGAAAAACAAGGAAAAATTGGCTGATTGATGATGACCTTTGAGCGCTGCTAGAATTTCCATCGACGCGGCTGTGATTTGCGGCGGCCCTGATGTATTTCTGGTCCCGACGCATCGCCCACCAGAAGAACTGAACGCAACCTGTCTGCATGTTATCATTTCTACCTAGAATTACATTATGTGCCTGCGATGTCACACGGATGTAATAGCACGTGTACCTGACAGATCGGTGTTGGTGGGCAGTGGGTTCATGTTTACGGCCCACCTTCCGCAAGCTCATAGCTAAGAATGACTCATCGTTTCAGGTCATGGCTGAAACATTTAACAAAAGAAGTTCATTAAGATTCAAGATCCCAGAGTTTTTATCTGCCACGTGCTCATACAGCGTGTGCAGTGGAATGCAAAGTGACTGTTCTCAAGGCTGTTTAACAACAATAAGACATTATAAAAAGACAAATTGATAGAATATTAGGGGGGAAAAGCCACAGTGCTGTAGTAGACCTGCAAGTTATATTCATACAACACACACAATTCATGAATTAACTATTAAGAATCACAAGGCCAGTCCTATTTAGGCACTGCTAAAAAGACAATACCACTTTGTTGGCAGCGAGCAGAACCGGCAACCAATCAAGAGCCTTTTTTTTTTTTGATTCGGAGCCACAGTTGTGCTCTGCTTTGATTGGCTCTCAATCAGAGGCTGGAGCAGTGGTCAGAAGAAGAAGTTTTACTGAACAAGACCAGGAGCCCTAAGGTTAAAAACTTGGATTAAAATAAATAATGAAAAAATAAAATAAAGTTTGGAGAAGTCACGAGCTCGTTCTGGCAGGTGACGCCATCGATTCATCTGCCAGAGACGGGATTCTGTCGACGCTTGGCGAGCGCTGATTCGAGTCCCCGCGGAGGTGGAAAGCCATGTGGAAGTCCTGGAAACACAATGAGAGAAAGGCAAGAGAAAGAAGGCCACAGCCCACTGCCCTCTCTTTGCCTTTTGGTTCCCCACAGCCCCGTTCTCCTCCCCCAGCCCTGTGCAGCCCTTCCACCTCCACTGTTATTTTGCCCAGCAGGGCTCTTAATACTTAATGTCGATGCACCGGCCAGACTCCTGGGAACATTGCAGGCTTAGAAGAGGGTCCACACACACACACACACACACACAGCCTGCATTTTTTTCTGCTGAGCATATACCGTTATTCTGAAGCCTCTCGATCAAATGGCAGGTGACAGCGGTATCCAGGGGGACGCAGCCCTGTGACATTGTCCCTTTTGTCCCCAAGCCAAGTAAACGGGATGGGGGGTGGCGATATATATATATATATACACACACCGAGGCTGCTTAAATCAACAGCAACGGCCGACGTGAGGCGCAAAGAGGACAGCCTGACATGGGCGGGGAACGTGCACAGGGCTTGCATTTTAATCTTGCAATTTAATCCGAGCGAAAGATTAAAAGTAGACGTCCTCGATGCTCTTTCGTTTTCTTTTCATCGAGGTGCTCTGGATTTTCAGGCCCTGCAGCGAGCTTCCGTCAAGAGGCCAAGGCGACCTCCTGGCAAGTGTGGCCTGCAGATTTTACACTTTGTGTTGAGGTCTGATGTGTGGGTTGGAAGCTGGTTGATCTATTTGAGGAAGGAAACGCTGATATTGCATTCAAAAATAGACCAGATCAGGCATGTAGCAGTAGATAACGTGATAACACTTTGATAACAAATTTTTGAAGTTTGCTGTTCCTGCTAACAAATTAAGGTTTATTTGGGTGTAGTCTCAACGCATTTTCATACAATTTAGGAAAAATTTGGCTTATTTTTTGCTCATTTTGTTATATTTGGACACTTTTGCCAAGTTTTTGAGCGTATTTTGGCCCATTTTGACAGATTCTGAGCACATTTTGGTTTATTTTTGGCACGTTTTAGCTTAAATTTCTCCAATAAGCTGGCAGAGCCAAATCTAGAGGTTAATAGTGGGCTGCTACTGGTGTCAACACCACTAAATATCCTGCTATTGAAAGCAAACTGTGTCATAAGAAACACGTCCTTCAAAATAAAAGACTTTATACCAGTACTTTTTTGGGGGAGGGTGGGGCATGCCTCTGGGAACCTCTAAAAATGGCTTCGCGACCCACTTTTGGGTCCCGACCCACCAGTTGAGAACCACTGGTCTAGTGGATGGCATAGTGGTCATATTCATCCATCAAGGATACGCCCCATGTAGCTCTCACTCTCTTTAATTATGGTTTCTCAAGGAAAAACGATTCAGTTCTCACTTCAAACTGTATTTAAATCACTGGACTGGTGCTATAACGGCATTTAACTCCAATATACAACATAGAACATGAACACTCCTTTACAAATTTAAAAAAACAACAACTGAAGATTGTTATGGATGTTATTGGCTCAAAATCTTTCTATTTCAGAATCTACTGGCTGCTACAGGGCATTTAATTTCTATCATGTTTTAATGCGAACACGCTTTATGTGCTTCACTTAGTTTTAATGATGGCGGTAAAGCAGCAGCATGAATGAACAAATAAATGCATATTTATCACTAAAGCAGCAGCGTTTGGCATTTTAATGTGAGTTCATACTGACGATCATCCATCTGATGATAAACCTACGAGGGACAACCCTGCAAAAACAGGTTCAGACCGTCTGAGGTGAAAAGAATCTGACCGCAGAGGGTCGACAAAAGAAAACACAACCTGTCACTCCGCGGCGAGGTGCTCCTCTGTGCTCTTCTATTAATGTGAGGCAATAAATTGTTGTTGTTTTTAATTAGTCGGGTTGGGACTCGGCAGGCGGTAAGTCACAGGCAGATGGGAGGAGTTCCACGCAGCCATTTAAACTGCTTGTTTGCTTTAACAGCTACTTTCATTTTTATGTCGGTAATTCTGGTGACAATGAGAACACATGGGGCTGACATATTGTTAATGACGGACACAGTACTGATGGCTTGCCAGGACGATTACAGGAACTGTAACTGGAATCCATCACAGTGGATAACGATGGGGCATAGAAGGCATCTACAGACACACTGCGTTAAAGCTTCTGCTGCTCATGCTGGGTCATGGAAGTGACAATGAGGTCTGGGCCAAAAGATCACATGACAATCCACTATCTGAATCACAAGATGTTGTCATGTCATCGCATGATTAGTTGTGCAAATGGCTCCCTGGACACAAAGCTTGTCACTTCAACTCACAAACATCTGCATCCTGGTTTTGTCAAATGACACATCCCAACACGCCATGTCGAGGCCCTTTGCATCGCGAGGTGGAAATCCTACAAAGTTCCAGAGAGAAACGCAGCGAATCCAAAACGCATTTGCTCTGATTTTATTTTTGATGGATCTGATGTTTCATAAGACCGGCTGGATAATCGGCATCGATCACTGCAGCACCAAGCCGCCGAATAATGTCACCTTCTTTACTCAGGAGAAAAGAGACGCTGGCGTCACTCCAGATAGTTGTTTGCTGCACGGATACAGACACATACACAAATATGTCGATGAGAAACTGCTTCTTCTTAAGCCGCAACATTTATGGATGAACATAACATCCTGCCAGCTGTTAGTAACTTGCTTAAATATGGCATAGAAAGCCTGCATCTTCTCCAAAGGGATAAAAGAGAATACCGACACAGAGCCCACATGATGAACTCACAGACCTTCTGCAAACAGTAACTGTTTACATTCACAGTCCACACAGTCACTGACAAGAAGAATTCACAAGCTCTTGCAGGACGCTGGTCTGCTGACTGCTATGCTTCTATAGGTTTAGACTGCTGGGGGATTCCCATGATGCACTGGGCTTCTCTCCTCTACTTTCTCTATACTATTATATATCATCATTACATATCAATAACTCCGTGTTTCCCCCGAGGTCCTGTATCTCTCTGTGGATGTCTCTTGATCTGGAGCTGATCTGCAGCCACCTGCCGTCCTGCCATCCACAACTTCTCCCGCTATCCCTTCCCCCCTCATCCCCACTCCCAACCCAACCGGTCGAGGCAGATGGCCGCCCTCCCTGAGCCTGGTTCTGTCGGAGGTTTTTTTCCCCTCCTTCCCATCCCAGGGTTTTTATTTTTGGTTCCTTCCCACCGTCGCTGACTGCTTGCTCATAGGGAATCCAAAAGCAACTTTGGATTGTTGGGTTCTCTGTTCTTTCTGCTATGTAAAGCACTAAACTGAATTGACTTGAGTTGAATTATTCTTTGTTTACAAGTTACACCTTGAAGACGTGTGGTGCATCCCATTAGCATCATGCTAACAGTGTCACAACCAACCATGGATTTGCTTAGTTTAGATGGAGCAGGAGAGTTTTGTGGGGTTCTGCTTATATTTAATTAATGATGCGACCTAAAAGCAAGACCATATGCCAAATTACAATCGTCAACGATATAAGATCATCCAAAAGTTAACAAGGCAGATCCAGTTTCTCAAAATTTTAAGAGACTAGCCAGCTAGGTAGCATTGTACTACCACAGACCTTAAGTCCCAAGCTTAAGTTCTATGCATTTGCTGACAAAGAATTTTAAAACGTAATAATAAGTTGCTGCTTTTCTGTGTTATGAGTAATTATTAACTGTGTATTGTGCGTTGAATAAAACAGCAATTTAAACACATCGTCTTGGGAAATATTACCCAACTAATCGAGAAGTTCATTATTCAGTGCTGAAAATGGTCAAAAGTTGCAGTTAAACCCATTATAAAATCATATTGAGCAACATTGTTCCGTCCAAAATATCAGCATTTGTAATAAAATAGTAACCTATAAAGATTCTATGAGGTTCACACTGTGACTAAACAGCCCGCCACCATGGACCTGACCTGGATAAAGGGTTGCAGGCCTCATCAAGAACTGGGGCGTCGCCGCATTGTCAATACTGGGTTCTTCCGTGCTGGTCTGACTGGTTAAAACTGGTCCCAACCATATTCTGATCTGGTACCATCCCATAGACACTGGTGGAACACTCACCATCCTCTGAACTGACCAGGCACCCCATGTGGTTGGTGCCAAATCCCCAGACTACATTAATATTAATGGACGTTTTCTTGGAGCTGCCACACTGCAAACCGAACTAAGCTGTAATGGACTTAAGTGCTGCCGTGACTGAGAAACAGAGAAACTGCATGCAAATTTAACTTCCAATAAAGTACTCCTGAATGTCCAAGTGACAGGTAGACATGTTCAGTGATGCTTAGTGTTGTATTAGTCTGAGAGATCACACCAGCTAAGATATGATTACCTAACACGTAGCGGGAACAGGAATCTTAATCCACTGTCATCCCCGCTGAGATCTATTTCAGTGAGTCACAGCGCCACATTACAACAATCCCCCGCCATAATGCGCTATACATTCACACAGCCTCCCCTGTGCAGTCTGTCTGCTTCATTAAGATCAGGCGTTAATCATCCACAGACACAGCATTATCAGATTCAAGTAACATAGACAGAAGCAGGCATCACAACGAATGTTCCTTTGTTTTGGTTCGACACTGTGGACCACTGACATTAAATATAGATTGAAGCCTGTCCGCCTGAACTTGCTGGGGATGCAACGTAACGTTACTCTATCAGCAGGAGAGCTGCTACTACTCTGGTCAAGAACAGCTTCCCTACAACCAGCAGCAGAGCTTCTAGCACCCTCACCTCTATCCCCGACAGCTGTCTACCTTCGGTTTTAGATGGATTAACACTTGTTGGGAAGCCTTTAACGTAACAAGTCGAGTAACCTTATCACCACTTCACCAGTCTCTCCTCTGCCCCGCTCCATGTGTGGCTTAGTCCCTCCCCTCTAACACACTGTGAAATTACAAGGAGAGGAGAGAAGCCAGCGCGTCTGTAGGTCACAGCATGCATTTCGCTTCTTTCAAAGATTTATTATGCGTCTTCTGGAAACGTGACAAAATCTGCTGGGTCAAAAATATACATGGAGCAACTTGAGTTATGAGTTGTGGTGATGAAAGTTAATCTCATTTTCTCTGTGGCATGGCCTTTTAACTCCTCGTGAGTGATTACGATTCACTACAACTGCTCACTCCTCTGAGCCAATTTCAATAAGGTCCATCTGATACACTCATCAGACTCGGCAAAGACTTGGAGAGGCAAATCAATGGCTTGAACAAGTCAGGAAAGTCACTTGGAGTCATTTCAAAGTAGCTACAGATAGCAAAATCAATGGAGCAAACTTGTATGCATAAAGTGCATGACATAGTTGTGTTCCTGCCACAATCAGGAAGAAAACACAAACTATCCCGTGCTGCTGAGAGACAACTGGTCAGGATAGTCAAGAATCGAACAAAAATCACCAAAAAGCAGGTCTGCAGTGAATTAAAAGCTGTTAGAACACAGTCAAGCGTGCTTGATATCACCATGGGCTGACAAGCTGCAAGAAGGAAGTCCTTTCCAGAAGCAGAACCTTAAGGCTCGACTGCTGTTGATCACACGGACAAAGAAAAGGCCTTCTGGAGGAAAGTTCTGTGGTCTGATGAAACAAAAATTGAGCTATTTGGCCACGAACAGAAATATGTTTAGAGGAGAGAAGGTAAGACTTTAAACCGAAGAGCACCAAACCTATTGTCAAGCATGGTGGTGGCAGTATCATGCTCTGGAGCTGTTTTGCTGCCAGTGGTGAGTAAACTGAATAATGAAGAAGGAAGACTACGTCCCCATTCTTCAGGAAAACTTAAAACCATCAAGCAGAAGGTTGGGTCTTCGACACAGTTGGGTGTTTTAGCAAGACTATGACCCAAGACACACGGCAAAAGTGGTAAAGACGTGGCTAAATCAGGCTAGAATTAAGGTTTCAGACTGGCCTTCCCAAAGCCCTGACCTAAACCCCATCAAGAACCTGTGGTCTCTGCTTTGGAAACAAGTCTGTATCAGAAAGCCAGCAAATAAAGTTGAACTCCACCAATTCTGTCAAGAGGAGTCAAAGATACAACCAGAAGCTTGTAGACGGCTACCGAAAGTGCCAAGGGACATTAAACCACATATTAGCATTGCTGTATGTCTATTTTCGATCCAGCAGATTATGTCTTGTTTCTAGAGGATGAATAATCATATCCATGACAGAACCACAATACATCCCAAAGGCAATGGTAATGTATTGTTCTGACATCCTGGAATCCAAAATCTGTGAAGGTTCCCCAGTTTGAGGCTTTCTGTATCAGATCTCAGGTTACATTCATACCAGACTGATACGTTCCAATGTCTTTCAAGGCTCGGAATAGGTTAAAAAATAAAAACCCCTCATTCAGAACAGGTCATCAGATAAAGGCAGCTCATTTATAATAAGTTAAAAGATAAAATCAGCTGATTGAAAAAAGGTGAACAGACAAAGAACAGGACAGAAGCTCGGGCTTAATAAAACAGAATGGCACTTGGTGCGCAGAGCCAAGTCTCCTTTTTTAAACCAAAGCTGCTCCGTCTATAAAGGTTAGCTAATAGCAACATTTCACATTCGGACACTTTCGTCCTTTCGCCAGAGCAGTTTTATATTGTGCCAAGATGTACGTCATCAAAGCATCAATAATAGGACGACTTCATAACCCAATCCTTTAAGGCCCAGGTCTCATTCAACAGTTACCATTGGAGCGTCTCTCAGTGGCCTCACAGTCAGTTCAAACGCTGGGCTGAATAAAAATAACTGAAATGAAATGTTATGAAATGAAATGTTACACCACTGTTCATCCCCAGTTTGCGTCTGGGGTAAATTTATTTTCCCGTTCGGGGTTTTTGCACCACATCAGGGTTTTTGAACCTGCTTTGCCGCTGCGGAGACGTCTCCGTCTTGTGCTAAAAGTTCAAGCAGTCTTAATCAGGCTCATGAAATGACATAACCACGAGGCAGAAAATCACTCGCATACCTCCCTGGAGGGTCTGGGCTCGAGATAAACACCGGTTGATTATTTAGATAATGAAGAACCTTCTGCACATCTCAGCGGAAGAAGGCTCTTTGATGAGGTAATAGGATGTGTGAATGGCTGCGGAGTACCGCCGGGATACTAAACAATGAACAAGGAAAGATGAGGGCCTTTATATACATAAAGCCTGCCGCGAATGCCCGGAAGAAAATTAAAAATGAAAAATGTTTCTAAAAAATAAATAGGGGTGTCTTGTTTTGTTATTCCACAACGCGATTTATTTTTAATTTGCTCGCATGAGGCCGTCCCGCTGAGATATAAGTTCCAAGCCTGATCATCATATACAGTATGTCACAGTACATCTCTGCCAAAAGTTATAAAAGAGCGAGTACATGAAAGGAGAAAATAAAAAAAGTAGACATGGCTCACACACACACACACACACACATTTATAAGACCACAGGCAGCCTCTCCTGTGGTTAAGTCGGTTGAACGCCTTTCATCTTTTATTTATTATTTGTGTCCTGTCATTTCACACTGAGGATGTTTGCTTTTAATCACTTCATCAATGGGAAAAATGTAGACTCTAAAGAACGCTGGAATGTGAAATAATCTTTTAAAAGACTAAATAAATTGTCACATGCTCATTTGCATGCCGAAATTGCATTTGTATTTACCTTCGGGTTATTATTCTGTCCTACCTGGCGTGTCTGTATGAAGCAGAATACAGTCCAACAAGGGCTGAAATGAGACCGGCTAAAAATAGATTATTACGCCAAACTGAAGAGCACTAATTCAAAGAAAGCTGAGTAAAATATGCGTCTCACTGCACTGGTGAAAAAAGGAAACTAGAGTAAAACTAGTAAACACAAAGCAAACAAATGTGCTCAGGCAAGCTTGAGGTTTGGGGAATTAGAGCAATGATTTTTGATTGGAAAGGGTCCACTTGAAGCAGATGCACGGCGACAGATTGGCTTGCAAAGTAGAATTCTATTCAGGTTATTACTCTGACAGATGACTCTCACCTCTGTGCTGAACCGTTCCTGCGGAGGCAACAGTGATGTCAATGTACATTTCAATATGCTTGTTGAAATGTACATTTGTTGGCTCTGAATCTGGGGAAACAACTGCAGAAGGGGACCAGCTGCACGTGATGACTGGGGATAGCAGGGGCTCAGATGGTGCCTGAACGCTAATCTTCATATTGGTAACCAAACGTCGCATTGCTCCGACAGCATCCTGCAATCTTTCATCAATCAATCAATCAATCAAAGTGTATTTATATAGCCCTTGACAACAGCCCCAAGCCAGTAGGTATTAAAAACCAGATTAAACAGAAAGGATTCGAAAAGACCCGGGTCAGTGATGGTGCAATCTTTCATGTAAAAGTCACAATGGCAACTTCACGAGGTCACACTTCGTAGCATTTCTATATTTCTCTCTATATCTCTTTCGAAAGTCAGAATGAATGCATTGTCATGTAGTGACATGGTGTGCTGTGATGACTTGGCTAACTGCTCTCTCCAGCACCACCTGAAAGGCCTGTGATTAGCATATAACCCAACCTACTGCCTGAACCACAGCCACCGGTCGCTAACTCATTGTCATCCCAGTAGCATGTATTTTTGTGCTCTGGTAAGGCCAAATGTTACTTGGAAAAGCCGACCATCGTCATTCAGGGCTGATTTGTCACATCTTTTCACTCCGACCACAACATGCTCCATTGACTGGACCAATGTACCACTTTACAGCCCTGTGATAGAAAATCTATGCAAGACTAGCTGTGAGGTGACAGAGAACTGCTTTATCAATCATTTCAAATATTTTCTACACCGATCAGCCATAACATCATGACCACCTGCCTAATATTGTGTTGGTCCCCCTTATGTGCTCAAAATGATCTGAACTATTGGGTATGGACAAGAGGACCTCTCAGGGTGTCCTATGGGGTCTGGAACCAAGATCCTTTGGGTACTCTGGCTTGTCCAATGGGGCCTCTGTCAATCCAACTTGTTCCACTGCATCCTGTTGATGCTTGATCACAATGGGGTGTAGGAAGTTTGGAGGTCAAATCAACATGTTGGACCACTGTCATGTTCCTCAACATGTTCCTGATTGGTTGATGTTGTTGCCATGTGGTGGGGTGCATTTTCTTGCAGGAGTAGTCCAGTGGCATTTGGGATTTCCATCAGCATGAGGGAGTGTGTTTGTTGTGGGACAATGTTTATTTGGGTGTCTAAGTCTCATCAATGGATGTTAAAATCCAAGGTTTTCCATCAGAACACCACATAGTACCAATATGATCAATGTTATTCACGTCACCTGTCAGTGGTCATAATGCTGTGGCTGATCTGTGTATAACAACACAACCAAGCGCTGCACGTTGAGGATGATAAATTAACTTCCTGTGCTGTGTAGTCTCATATATCGGACGCCAATACACAGAAAATTATTGCTCTTTCCATAACAGCATCTGTGTGTCTGAATTAAGCTATGAAGAATGTAAAAGTCACCCATGTCTGCATGAGAAAAAAACACTTTCACAGCTGGACAAGGCCAGCAATGTTATATATTCAACAAAGTAGTGTTGCAGTCTGCACACGCACGCAAACACAAAGAATCCTTCTCTTCCCCATGTTTCAGTGAAGGCCAGAGCTGCAGGTAATATTGAACACACACAATGATAGAGCACAGCGGAACACTCAGTGTTTGAACTTTCTGGCAGAAAGCATACACTCACCGGTGGAGGATGGGAATGGCTTTTATAATCAGTCCATGTTTGTTTGAAGGTGAAGGATGAACACGAAACTAATGAAAGCCCATTTCCACATTCAAGCTTTCATACAATGAGAGTTTGAATGTGTGTTCCAGTCGACCCACTGCCAACAAATACTAAATCGCCATTTACTAATTGATTGAAATCACTTCTGTGGTACTCAATTCAATACATCACTTTTTAAACTGTCTCCTCAAACACAGTGTCTCTGTTTATCTGGAGGACCCACGCCAAACAACAGCTCTTTTCTGTGCAATATAGCATTCACATTTATTTATTATATTTTTGTATTTTATCTTTTATTTATCTTGTAGAGTATTTTTATTAGTATAAGATGTTATACTATGCTATTCTATTCTTCATTATACTTCATTATACTATACTATAATGTACTATAATATACTATACTAAAATATATTATATTATACTATACTATACTGTATTATATTATACTATAATATAATATAATATAATATACCATAATATAATATAATATATTACATTATACTCTACTATACTATATTATACTATATTACTCTATACTATACTTTACAATATTATACTATACTATAATATAATATACTATACCATACAATGTTATATTATACGATACTATACAATACTGTATTGCACTATAATATAATATATTATACAATACTATGATATATTGTACTATATTATACTGTACTATACTATATAATACCATACTATATTATATTATACTATAATATAATATATAATACCATACTATATTATATTATACTGTACAATACTATATTATATTATAATATAATACCATACTATATTATATTATATTGTACTATATTATAATATAATATACTATACCATACAATGTTATTTTATATGATACCTTTATTGCACTATAATATATTATACTATACTATAATATATCATACTGTAATACATTATATTATATTATACAGTATCATACTATACTGTGTTATACTATACTATACTATATTATACTATACTATACTATACTATACTACACTACACTGTACTATACTATACTATACTACACTACACTGTACTATACTGTACTATACTATACTATACTGTACTATACTATACTATACTGTACTATACTATACTATACTATACTATACTATACTATACTATACTATACTATACTATACTATACTATACTACACTACAATACACTATACTATACTATACTATACTATACTGTACTATACTGTACTGTACTATACTATACCATATTTAGCAGAGACCATGGAATCCAGTTTAGCTTGCTGAACAACCATGAACACTTTGAGTAGCGACAGTGAGAAGTGAGTTTAGAGACGAAACAGGAGTGGTAAAAAGTCTAGATTCTAATGCTTAATATCACTAAACCGCCTGAACATTCACATTCAGGAGGCTTTCAAAAGCAAAGCCTAAAGCCCGAAATCAAATGTTGAAATGGCCTGGAAATATGCAAAACACCTCCAACCCTGGTGCAGATGGAGATTAATCACAATTAAAGCCGCTTTGAATAATTCACACTCACGCTTAGGCCACTGTTAGGAGAGACTACTTCATTCTCGTCACTCGGCGGTGAATTGCCGCCATTATTAGTGCTATGAATATCATTTTTTCAAGGACATATCGCGGATCGCATCAAACCGGCTCCAACTTGGTGAGCGCATTAAAAAGCGTGGGGGTGGATTCTTAATGAGGTCCGGTGACAGTCTCCTGCAGAGGATAGAGAACTGTTCAAATATTCTGTTACAGGTTGTAGAGGCGGATTAAGCGAAGTATTACGAGGCTGTGTTTTACTTCACGTGGCTCTGTGTACTTTACAGTACCAGTGATAAATGAAACAGGTTATAGTCTTCATGAATTAGGACCCGCTTTGATTTTTACACTTTATTTCAGCTTTTGGAGAGAAAAAAAAACCGATCTGTGCCTGCAAAGATTCTGCATTTTGGTTACAGGCCTATGGAGGTGTGTTATTTTTGATACCTGTGGCACAGACACAACCTTCTCTCTACAACATCACCGTGAGGCTTCTTCGTCACATAAAGATCCAGAACCTCATGGAGGGCTGGCAATTAAAACCAAGAAAGAGAGATATGCATATTTCATTCTTAGATCTCGACTCCTGCCTACTCCGTTCTTTTATCTTTGTTTTATCTTTGCAGTAGCCACGGGAGTTCTGAAGCGTTCCCTTTACCGCTTTGATTTGTTAAAAAGTTTTCTTTTAAGTGTAGACAATACCTCCCACTAACACTATAACTCACGTACTTTCATCTTATCACGAAAGATGAGGAACTTACACTGGTATCTGTCATGTGTTAAAATGTAGACACTACTCCATGCTAGTAACTCAATGAAACATATTTATTTATGATACTTCTGTTGATCTTTCTCATATTTGTAGAATTTAATTTGTTAAGCGACAGACAAATTGTAAAGGTCCGATCATACTGGACGACATCCAGAAGCGCTTTCACATATATAAGTCATTGCTCCCATTCAAAGTGTGTTTTCGAAGGGTCTCTGTACCGCGCCAGTGTTTCCTTACAGGAAGATAATGGGTGTTTTGACACACCTCTTCGTCTGGCGGAGCCGAAGTTGGTCTCCATTAGCAGAGGAGCAGAACTCCTGGGAGAGCTGACAGCTGGAGGTGCCGGCTTGTTTGACAGGGTTATCAGTAGGCAGCCTGGCAGTGGCTCCCGCAAGCTCGCGCAGATACACTGGGTTATTACAAATATAAAGCAGCAGAAGACGAGTGTGAAAGCGCAACATTCACGAAGGCTGAGAAAGAGGCGAGGAAATTGAAATAGAAAAAAAATGAAAAGTAAGGCTGCCGTGTGCCGCGGCTCTTTGGAAGCACCGAACAAAGGGCTACATGTGTATATGTGAATAAACATATGTACGTCTGTCTGTGTGGGAGGGAAAAGCAATTAAGCTGCATGGCATAGCAGAGGTATAGCTCCACCTGTACAGCAGTAGAGCCCTTCCTGTGGAAGATGTCACAGAACTCTGCCGTGGTTGCAAACAAACAATCCAACACTGCTGCAGGTCTGACAGCCTTGAATGAATGAATTCAACTAACAAAGCATCTCATGGAGCTCACTTGTTACTTACCAACAAACTATTCATTGCAGACAATGAAGTGTTATGTCGCTAGTTTTCATCCGAGTCATTCCACACTAACTCACCTAGAGCCCCCCAGGTGAGGTCATGGATCTAGTACAGTTGGTTTAATGTCCAGCTGAGCCCCTGAGCCCACAGCAAGCCAATGTATATCCTGAATCATGCTCTACTGAGGTGTCACCCCTTTGCCTAAATCAAAAGTTTTTCCCAGTAGTAGCAGAATGCATCCAATACAGACAGGCTGTCAGCTTACAATCAACAGTTTAGGACAGAAAGAAGTAGATGTTGCCACCTATAGACACAGACAGTAGCTTAGCATAACACCAATAATAAGTCAAGTGATTGGTTTCCTTATAATGGTTAGATAAATGATCTCAATGTAGAAAAAAGGAGTGAATAATAAATGCAGGCAGTATCAGAAAGAGCAACAGTCTTTTCACACAGAACGTGACAATGGCTCACTGCACTCAGAAACCTGCCCAGAGGAAAGTCTTACCGCTCAAAGTTTGTCCTTTTCTACAGTTTAGCAGACAAAATTGGCATTTTAGCTTCAATTTAGTCTGATAAGATTCTCATATCTTTCTCCTAAAATACACCAGGAGATATAGGAGAGGAAGGACGAGAACAATTAGCAACTGTAGTCCTACTTGAGATTTAGAGGAGATAATTCCCAACTTAGACTAATGGCTCCATTTTTTTCTCAATTATATACACGGATCAGCCACAACATTAAAACCACTGACAGGTGAGGTGAATAACATTGATCACATTGGTACTATGTGGTGTTCTGATGGAAAACCTTGGATTTTAACATCCGTGTTGATCAGACTTAAACACCCAAATAAACATTGCCCCACAACAAACACACTCCCTCATGCAAATGGAAATCCCAAATGTCACTGGAGGAAAATGCACCCCACCACATGGAAACAACATCAATCAATCAGGAACATGTTGAGGAACATGACAATGGTCCAACATGTTGATTTGACCTCCAAACTTCCTACACCCCATTGTGATGAAGCATCAACAGGATGCTATGGAACAAGTTGGATTGACAGAGGCCCCACTGCACAAGCCAGAGTACTCAAAGGATCCAGTGCCCTGGTCCTGGTTCCAGACCCCATAGGACACCCTGAGAGGTCCTCTGGTCCATGCCCAATGGTTCAGAGCATTTTGGAGCACATAAAGGGGACCAACACAGTATTAGGCAGGTGGTCATAATATTATGTTATCACAATTTCGTCTCCCGAGCTATAAAGGAGCAAACTTTGAGCAGTAAGATTTTCCTCTGGGCATTCATTGCAATGGCTTGAGCCACATACTAATGGATTTGTCGATGCCCTGAGGAAAGCATTGACTCAACTGCTGCTTGGAAGCTCATGTTAGCGCTCAGAGTTCATCTATGTTGCTGAACCATGTTAAACTCTGACCCCTGCACACTGTGACCTGTATCTGTGTGGCCAATTGCGAATGCAGCGCAAGCCTGAAGAGGTCATTTGGAAAAGATGACAAATTTTGCGGTATTTATTTGCAATAAGTGATTTGAAACCCAAGTTGTGTGTTACTCATTACAATGCAGCAAGCAGCGGGCAGCTTGAAGCCAGTAACTCTCCCTGTGTTCTCTGCATGTCTACGTCTTTATCACATAACCGACTACCTGCAGCTCCAAAAGTGACGTACGAGCACCGGCCGCTGCTGTGTCCGCTCATCTCTTTTTCCTGTTCGGCCCTTCACTTTGGTTCACAGTCTGCAGGCAACATGCTGGCAAACAGGCGCGAGTGTCTGTACGCTCAGCACCGACTTCTGTTTGAGGATCAAATGTTGAGATTATGCCCCGAAAGCACCGAAGAGTTGAGGAGCAGGAGCAGGAAAGAAGGACTGAATAAAGGTTTCTCTCTGTCCTGCTTTGGATTGGAGGCACAGTAAAGTAGTGTGGATTACGCGGTGTGTGTGTGTGTGTGTGTGTGTGTTCAAGAAAAACACGGTTAGAGCTATTTGATTATGGCCATTGTTATTTTCAGCCTGCCCGCTCAGCGTGAGGTTATCTTTCATGTTTCCCAAGTCGATTATGATGCAATCAATCTTGACAGGGACAGGGAGGGTACACCTTTCTAGAAAGCAGTGTGGCAGTAACCCCCAACATTCACACTGACGCACACACACACACACATACACACACCTGTCAGTTCATATTCAGCTGTGTGACACTTAAAGCCTACCCTGCTCATGACACGGCATTGATTGATGGGTCGCCTTCTGGCCCGCCGTTTGTTTTGCTGCTGTGTCTGCGTCGTCGTGCAGATTCTCATCTCCCAGTGGCTGCTATCTCTTGCTCTCTCATTTGTGTGATGCTAGCTTTGGCACGGGAGGAAAGCCTCCGACGGCGCGGTGCTAACCAACGCCAGGCTAATCGCCAGACGCGCTGCCAGCCCAAACAACTTATCATCCCCGTTCTGCTTCCCAACACTTGAACTGCGGCTGACTGATCTGCCCGCTGACTGATGCAAGTCCGCGGCCAAAATGTGGGTCTCTGCGTGTGGTACATCAGCTTCTTGACATTTTGTCAATTGTTATCTGAAAAACCTAGCACTATTATAGAATCAGGAAAGTAAACTGCGGCCTGTGCACTGGCTGTACCCTATTTATTCTATTTTCCCAGAGATAAAGGAGGTGTTGATTTCCTGGGTGTCACACTGTTTTCTCCTCGGATTCATTATCATTTCATTGTTTGAAGGAAAACACACATTTGCAGAATATCCTTAGCCCAGTCCACAGAACAATACAACACAAATCAATACAGATTTTTACCAACATGTGTAGGCTGCTGGCTGTTTTCATTCATCTCCAGGCAGTGACAACAGATGTAGCATATTCAAAATCAATTAAACGTGGAGGTTAATTGATATGGAATGGCACACTCTACCGGAATGGTAAGTACGTGGCAACAGTCCCAGCTGAGGAACCTCGAAGCCCATCGTGTTCAGCTGCCAAAGGGCCTCGAAAGAAAAGCTGCTAATGCTGGTGGCACAAACCCTCAACAACAGCGAGAACCTCCCTCCACCTAGGAAGAATATTGCTTTCTCAGGAGCAGTGGGTATGTGGACAGGCAGCTCAAGGCCCCAGCAACACCTAAGCCCGACGCCGCACCACCATCTGAAGCCTTTTTTCTGAAAACGACCGTGAAAGATCCGGTCAGAAAGGCCCGCATGAGGAGGACAACAAATTAAAAGGAGCTGGTGGAGAAGTTTCAGAGGCGGGGATAAAGAGTTTGCCGTGTGTCCACAGGGGTTGCATGTAAAGGCTTTGCTGTCTGCTCGCTGCAAAGCATCCACGGCGCCGGGCATCACAGAGGCTGCCGATGCTGCCTCCAGATGGCTGCGGATCAGAAGGACTGATCCACAGGGTAGCGCCGCGTAGGACACAAGTGGCGTACTGATCAACCTAAGCTGGGCTGACCAGATGACAGAGTCTGATGTTAAAAGACTTGAAACATCCAGCGACCCCGGGCTACACCACTGCTTCCACGCGGCTGTGCGCCTTAAGGTACATGCCACGTGTATCGCCATATCACTTAACTAGCATTTGAGTCTACAAGCAATCAGCAGCATCTTTTCTCCACCACACACTCAAAGACGGCACATTTGGGTTCCTCAGGGACAATCCAGGGAAATGTTGATTATTATTACATAACAGTTGTTGCATAGGAATACACATACAGCAGGTACAAATGCCACATAGCACAGCAATTACAGCCCAAGCTTCAAAGACAGTGACTTATTAATGCTGATCATATCTGAGCTGTGATCCAACCAAACTCATTTTTAAGTTAAGTGCATGACCATCATATGCATTCCAAAGAACATGGGGGGTATTAGTTCACTATTCAACCACTTATTCCATCATTCAAACCATAGCTTTAGGAGATGTATACTATAATAATGAGTTATTTTCTAATGCTTTAACTACTTTGCTGGCAAACAAAAGACTGAAAACGATAACCTATCCCAGGCACTGTTTTGAGTGTAATAAAAAAAGCCTATGCCGTGCAATATTGAAGGCTTTTTATTATACTCAGGACGACTCAGGGCTTTTTTTCTTGTTTGTTATTCTCCTGGCCCTTGACTGCAAAGGGCGCCTCTGTTCATTGAGGGTTCTGCTTGCAGAGCGCTGGTACACGCCTGCGCTTCTCACCCTTTATTTCCTTTTTTCATACAAAACTGGGTTCCTTAAAAAAAAATGCATTTTGTAAACTAAGCTATCAAAAAATATATGTTGGTTGGTGTTAGGTTTTATATTGACGCCATCAGAGAAAGACTTAAAATGCACCAAACCCTTGTCGATAAATGCAATGGAATATCCAAACCTACACTAACACAAACTATAATGGATATCCATGTACAAATAAACAATATATTCACAAAACCAACATTGCTTTAGACTTATAATTCATGTCATTGCCCTACTTAAAGCTGCTGCAGTATAAATCAAACTGAACCATGAATGAATGACATTTGATTTTAATATTGGGGGTCATAAAAAATCAATTCACTCTCAGACCAAACCCACGGTCTGCTGCTGGAGTCGGAGGGCTTCAAACACCACGATGGCTCCTTGCCACTGGGCTGAAAACATCAAGCATGCTGGGAAGGAGCCTAATTTACAATCATAGTGTGGATGCTCTCACCAGCAGTTTATTGTGGAAAAACTCTGCAATCTCCCTCGGTCCCCCGTCCAGTAAGAAAAAAAGCAGAGGCAAGAGGAAAGGGGAAACTTATTGATGCAGAGAAAGAGCTGAGACTACTTGACTACCAATGTCCAAAATCTAATGCCCCAGTAGGAGCAGGGATGGGGCCGAGACATTTATCAGCAGTGACGTCTGTTTTCAGTGAAATCCGGGCGAGAGACAATCCAGCAAGCACAAAACCCCACAGTAAAACAGTGCATCAGCTTATAAAACTCCCCGACTTAATTGCTATTAATCACAAACACACAGTGTTTCATATGGTGAGGTCGATCTACAAAAACTATTTTATTTTCAGGAGCCTTAACTGAGCTCATCCAGTTATTATATATATATATATTATACAGGCATTTTTAACAGTGTGCCGTAACTTTCGCCCTCATTTACAGTATTCTTGACAGTGAGTCGAGCTGAAGACATGAATAATAATCATCATCAGCTGAGTCGAAGCCATTTTGCGCGATTAAGTCCTGTTGAAAAGGGAACGTGTCGTTCAAAGGCCCGAAAACCACGCAGGAAGCATGAAGCCTTCCAGCTTTATTGTAATTTTGTTGGGCTCAAGCCGGGTGCTCGCAAATCAGCCCGCACATTATGTTACGCACTGCTTACTGTCAATCAGCTGACACCCATAGGTAGACACGAAAGTCTCCTCCAGGAAATAATCCCTCAAAAACCTGCCGCTTTAAAGACTTTATTGTCACATTCGTGTCTTCTTATGCAAGACGCCGCGCTGCCGGTTCGTTTCGAGCTACGCCTGGCATTGTAAAGTTCCAGCGTGTTCGAGAAAATAAATAAATCACACGAGATACATCGTGTTTTACACGATTAGATGAAGTTTGAACAAGTCGCAGCGGCGGTAAATGGACTGGAACTGGAGATGTCAGCGCTATCTTTTACTCAGACCACAAGCTGTCAGATCATACTTTAGAGTGACTGCAGTTGCTGTTGTGTGACATTAAAATGGAATAATCTGTTTGATAATTACTGTCAACTGAGGCCAAATAAGGGAAAAACTGAAGGGAAAACAAACTAATTATTCTTCATTAACCACTAGAAGGTTCCCCAAATGTACTATAGAGCTGCCTTCCACATGCTCATATTAGTTTGATCCAGAACTCATTCGAGGCTGAGTCAGCTTTCTGTTTAGATTTCTTATTGCAAATTAATATCCACCGATCAGCCCCAACATCATCACCACTGACAGGTGAAGTGATTAGCATTGATCATATTGGTACTATGTGGTGTTCTGCTGGAAAACCTTGGATTTCAAATGGAAATCCCAAATGTCACCGGCCTACCCCTGCAGGAAAATGCACCCCACCACATGGAAACAACATCAACCAATCAGGAACATGTTGAGGAACATGACAATGACCCAACATGTTGATTTGACCTCCAAACTTCCTACACCCCATTCTGATCAAGCATCAACAGGATGCAGTGGAACAAGTTGGATTGACAGAGGCCCCACTGCACAAGCCAGAGTACCCAAAGGATCCAGTGCCAACGTCCTGGTTCCAGACCCCATAGGACACCCTGAGAGGTCCTCTAGTCCAATGCAAAAGGGGGCACAACAGTTAAGTCTCTAGGCTACTGATAGCATTTTGGAGCACATAAGGGGGACCAACACAGTATTAGGCAGTCGGTTTTAATGTTGTGGCTGATGGGTGTATATTGTACTTGTGACATTATTTTGTGTAATTACTTTACTGGAAACTTGTTCTCCAAAATGCAAACGCATTCCAGCTCCTGTTAGCTGAGACTGACGGGTGAGTCAGTACAACAATACAAGTTATTACAATCATTAAGAGGTTTTAAATTGGTCCATCGTGCAACCGTTATGGAGCACTTAGAGTGATATAGGGTGATTTACGATACCCATGTCATGCATAGGGCTGTTGAAGCTTTGCGCCGCACATGCTATGAAACATCTTTAGGTGTCAGAACCTACCGGGAAGTATCATTGTGAAAGATTTACAGCCAAGGTCCATCAAGCAGTTGTCATTGCACTGTCACAGCAGATTCATAACTTCCTGTGGCGGGAGAAAAGGGAAGCCTGGCTCGGCTGCAACGCTTCCTACAGGCTGTCTTAATGAAGTCCTGCTTCGTCCTGCTAGGTATTGAACTAGTGCACTCTATAAATCCCAAGTGGCCACAGCATCCTTGTGGCTCAACTACTTAGCGCAAATTACTGTGTACACACCGCTGGATGTCTCCTAATCCCATCCTCAGCTGTGTTTTTTCTGTATCTCTTAATTGCAGCAAGTGGTGTCACAAAACCCCACATAACTGGTCTGACAGCCTATTAAGAAACACTGGAAATGCCGACTGTGTCCCACACGAAAAATAAAGAAATAAAAAATAATTCGTAGAGCTCTGGAAAAGAGGCCGGGGTTGTTAACTGTAGATGCTTGTGCTGAGTCTTTTTGTTTCTGTCTGCTATTATTAGGTAGCAGTTCAACCATGCTGGTTCCCAACCCTCAGCCAAGTGTTTTATCTGATCCCTGACAGCGTAGAAGCCGGGGTCCGCGGTACAAAACCAAGCTTGATGTTAAGTATCAACCGAAGAAACCTCATTTATTTGCTTTCAACAGTGACTCGGAGTGTTCTTCATCATGTTTTGGAAAGAAAAGCCCGAAGTCTCACGGACTAAAACAGCAGATTTTATCTATTTAAATGCATTTTGAAGAAAACATCTCACTACTCCTACAGCTTGGGTCCTGCTTTCATAGATTGCGCCAACGTTTTTGACAATATCACGCTGTGAAATCTGGGAAAACCACAACTAGTCTATCCAGATTATCTGAGCCGCATTATCTGCAGGTTAAGCTGAGAGGAAGCATGAATAAAAACAAAGCGAGAAAACTCCCTGTAGATAAGAACCGGAGGTGTAGTCGGTCAAAGTGGAATTATGCAGTTAGTGTGCGATGGATGCAACCGACAAGACAATCTGGGTAGATAGTTTGTTTTTGTCTTACCACATGAATCAAGACACCCATGGCTTGACTTTTCATTTTAATTAGTTAACTGATGTGTTCGTGGGTGGGCTAAGATACCAAGATTTGCACAGCTTCTCACTGCAGTGGGAGACATTTGTGCATCTTCACGGCGAGATATCTGGTGCAGCTCCTGCCCTCCTCCTTCCTCTTCCTCAGGTTTAAAATATGTCTTCGGGATATTTTTACGGTAATAATCCCTTTAGAATGAGGTGAGCACTTAATTACTGCATATTTTTAGAGGCCTTCTGGGAAACCCTTGTGCAGTGGCAAGCCTATTTGAGACAGAGCAACACCGCCGCTGATAACTCTGTTGAAACACTGCTCAAGTCTTTAATCTCCTCATTAAGCATAAAAGTAACGACTCTCACTCCAGCCGGCGAGCTGGAATTTAAACGTCGATACCGGCTGAAATATTAAACACAGAATCAGCTGCTGGTTTGAAATGATTCGAATAACAGCAGCAACACTGCTTATTTTACAATTTGGACTAACTGGGCTGAGCGTGCAGCTTTGAAACAGTTAAGCTGAAGTGAAAGTAGCTGCCTCTCCAGTCGAGACTCGGTGAACTTGATCCTTTGTCTGGCTGAAAGCAGAGAGGGAGCGAAGAGCTGGGAAGGGGAGAGAACAAAAACAAACCAGAGGCTCACAAGGGTTTCATTTTGTTGCAAGGCACGCAACAGACAAACACACTGATGGCTTGAACCGTGATTAAGCTCGCTCATCAATAAAAACGGCTGTAAGCACTGAGTCAGAAAATAATATTGTGGCGGATGCGGGGGTGGGGGGGTGGGGGTGGGGTTAGTGACAGAGCAGGGGTTTTTGAGCTAGAGGTCAATTAGGTATGCTAAATAGTCTGGGCATCAGTTCTGTCTGCTGCTGATTTGTATTCCGCCGCCGACACCGCCGCTGATCTCGAAGTCTCCCCACATTCCCCGCTCGAAGGATAACATGGAATGAGTGGGAGAGGTGATGGGGGCGAAAAGGAGGAGAGTGTTCTTTTATCCTCTGCGGCTTAATGGGGGGAAAGAGACAATATTCGCCTCCTGTGTTAGCTCTCCTCAATGAGGCACGCATCTGGACTGTGTTGGAGGTGGGCGGGAAATAAATGGCTGGCATCTGGAATAGGATGGAGAAAGGTCAACAGCATGTCACACAGTCAATCTATCAGGCAAAGCCGAGGCACTTGTTCAATCCCACATCGCAGCCACTGAATTTGCGCGGAGATAGAAGGAATGCGGCTGTAAACATCGGCCATGATTCCCTATTACTCCGCCGAGGCACTCTGCCGTCTTCCACAGGAGAGGAAACGATGCTGACAAGAGCCTGTAAATGCTTCCCCTCTTGTTATTCACTCAAACGCGAGTGGTCCCCCCCGCCTCTCCGACCCAAACCCCCAAATCCCACCGGCAACCCCGCTCTGTGCCCAAAAACAGGAAACGGACATTGCTTTTTAAATATGCAAAAAAGAAAGGAAACAACTCAAATTTGGATATGGGAATCGCATTCATACATCAGAATCAGTGCCATCCGTTTATTTCCCCAGGCCACGGTAACTAGAGGAGGTAAAATTAGCAATTACCTTGTTTTCCATATTCTATTTTTTCATAAACCAGTGGTGCAATATGTTCAGGTTTGGGGACTCGTCTTCAATTTGGAGCAATTTAGCCAAGTGATGGGTGTAATTTGTTTCCCCCGTCAAGTTGCCATTTGCATTTAAATTCATCATTACCAGCCATGTTTTGCAGAGATTTCCCCAGATCGTAGGTGTCAGGACACTCCAGTGGCTCGATGCAAATGCCCCATTATGAGTGCTGCTGAACAGTTCTTATTCTTTTGCCAAACAACACAGGGTCCGTTTTTTTTTTTTGGTGGAGGAATGTGGGGGGGAGGGAGGGAGGTTCCCATGAGGGAAAGCTCGGGGACATTAGTGGAAAATGACGGCATAAGGAGGCAGACCTGCAACATGTCCTAGAGCACCTATCAGAGTCGAGCTTCCTCCTCATGGACTCTGACATTCCGCCTTTTGCAAGAGCTGACTAATAAGTATGCAACTTGTGAAACAAGTGTGACTCTGCAATCGCAGGGCTCGGCGAACCACCGAGAGAGGAGAGGATCCCTGTGAGGAACGGAGCCACCTTGTACATTTTAACACCAGCAGCACTGCTTTATATTGGAAGGCACTTCTCTCAAGTGTGGAGTTATGTTAGAGTAATGTAAGCACTGAGATGAGAGATTTTATCTGGAAAAGCACATTCAAGTAAAGTGAGAAAAAACACCCCTTTGAGCGCACTAATGTGGATTTGGTTTTATAAAGAGCACTACAATATTTTGCACACATTACAGATATAATAATAATAATAATAATCCAACCTTTATTGGTCCCCTTGGGGAAATTCCTTCTCTGCATTTGATCCATCCTATTCATAGTTAACCTTAACTATACATAATCGGAGCAGTGGGTCACGGTGCAGCGCCCTGGGAGCAGTCAGGGGTTAAGGGTCTTGCTCAAGGGCCTGAGCACAGTGGTGGTGACTGGGACAAGATGCCGCTCTCACTTTCCCACCTCAGCCTCTTGCCAGTCCGGGGACTCGAACCAGTTACAAGTTCATCTCACAAACCATTAGGCCGCTACTGCCCTTGTAAACTGTAACAGATTGAGTGTAGTTATATATAAAAATACACATATACTAACATAATCCATCCATCCATCCATCCAGCCATCATCTATACACCGCTTAATCCTCTGTAGGGAGTCTATCCCAGCCAACTCGGGCGAAGGCAGGGGACACCCTGGACAGGTCGCCAGTCTATCACAGGGCTACACATAGAGACAGACAACCGAGCACACTGACATCCACACCTACAGACAATTTAGAATCATCAGTGTTTTTGGATTGTGCGAGGAAGCTGGAGTACCCGGTGAAAACCCACACTGCACAGGGAGAACATGCAAACTCCACACAGAAAGATCCCAGGCGTCCTAACCGGGACGCGAACCGGGGATCTTCTAGCTGTGAGGCCACAGTGCTAACCACCGAGCCACCGTGCAGCCCCCAACATACTCCACTGTTTAAAAGAAATAAGCCAAAACAAAACAAAAGTTGCCTTACAGGCCATGAGTTCGATTAACACATCGTGAGCATTAATGCCCGTCCTGGACTTTGAATAAGGCCACATGCAGCACAGTGGGGCATAACTGGTCCCATAACCCTTGCATAAATGGATCAAATCATCCCCTGAAAAGCTTATTCAACATCCCTGTGCAATCAATACACTTCTATGCAATCTTGCTTATTTTTTCTGACTGCAATAAATATGGAAAAAGTGTGAAAATGCGTTTAGCAATTTCCCTTGTTCCATCCAAGTTCTCCGTATTTCATTGCCATTTCCCCTGGAGTCTAACCGTGTCGGGTACAGGGAGCAGCAGCGTCTATATGGAAGAGCCGCTCCTGCAAACCTTTAAAAAGTACAGACAGGTTCTCAAGCAGAAGAGGCTTCACCTCAGCAAACCTGCATGAAAAAATAAACGCAGCCGCCTCGTGAAGAAACACCATTTCACATCCTTCCGAGCTGGCTGTCGCCTAAGTCCTCGCCACTCATTTAACGCTCATGATCTCAGCTCAGCCTTGTGTATTTATCTCTATTATGAGCTTGGTTCAGAATGTGGCATCAGCAGGACTCCTGCCAGGTTAGAAGATTAGAGCTTCACACTACTTCTTTGGGAGCTGTTGGCTTACTTTGCCACAGGTGAGTCCAAGTAGAGCACAGATTTTTTTTCTACCTCTTACACCTTTTTTGTTCCAACAGCACTGATCCTGAATGAACAGACCTCAGAGGGTTGATTGCAGAGCTCCGTCATGTAGATCTGCACCTTTGTTTATTCATGAAACTTCAACCGCCACCTTGAGAAAGACACAGCGTTCTTGTTTTGGTATTGGAAAAGGCGTCCTAGCTTCAAACCCACCTGTTCTCAGCCCTTCTTGTTTGTTTTCCTTTTTGGAATTTACAATAAGAAGAGGCCCAAATGGATTCTACACTGACAGCGGGAACAAAATGGCAACATGTCTCATAAAGTATCAGTGGATGTCATAGGACACTGTCAAATATGCGGCATAACAGAGAATCAATGAAGAACCGGCAGAAATGGGATCAATCCTTTCAGAGGAAGACAATGCTCTCGCAGTCTAGTTCCCCCTCGTATTAGCATCACATTGATTCATTCCCCTTTCGGGCAAAGACATTTAACGATCATCCTTCCACTATATGGCCACTAGAATAAAGGACAGCAGCACGCATCATATAATAACGGTGGAGCATGCAGGCGTTTATTTCATCTTATATTTCTACACTACAATATCTGACATCTATCTAAAACTGAATTTGAGGTCTTGTTTTGACAACCGTTGCTCAGTCTCTATGTCTTTGGGGCTACTTAATAATCGTTTGTGAGCTTAGTCGAACCTCAAGTAGACGTTGATCTATGGTGTCATCAATTAAAAGTCCGACTCACTGATAATAAATGGGAGATTACGAAGGAGAAGAGATTGTTAATTTGAGATTTCACATCTAAATGAGTCCCAGTTTCCGACAGAGGATTACGTCCATCCATCATCCATTATCTATACAACGCTTAATCCTCTGTCGGGTCGCGGGGAGGCTGGAGCCTATGACCTCCGAAGGCACGGTACACTCTGGACAAGTCACATTCACACCTATGCACAATTTAGAATCACCAATTAACCTCAGCATGTCTTTGGACCGTGGGAGCATCTGTTGAAAACCGGCGCTGCACAGAGAGAACATGCAAACTGCTCTGTGCTCGACATAGAAAGATCAGGCCCAGGCCAGGACGCAAACCAGGGATCTTCAAATAGTTTAGTTACTCTACATTCTTCACTGCAGTCAATCCCTCCAATGAACATCTCAAATACAACATTAAAAACTGAAAAAAAATGCACATTTTAGCTAAATGCTAGCATCGGCACTGGTCACTACCTGGAGTATCTCCTAAACGGGCCTGGGTCAGTTGAATGTGGCAGTGCTGTTTGAATTAGCAGTTAGCATTAGCATTTAGCAGATAGCTAAATGGTAACATCGGCACTGGTCACTATTTGGAGCATCTCCTAAACGTGCCTGGGTTAGTTGAATATGGCAGTGCTGTCTGAATTAGCAGTTAGCATTAGCATTTAGCAGTTAGCTAAATGGTAACATCAGAACTGGTCACTACCTGGAGCATCTCCTAAACGGGCCTGGGTCAGTTGAACGTGACTGTGCTGTTTAAATTAGCAGTTACCATTAGCATTTAGCAGTTAGCTAAATGGTAGCATCGGCACTGGTCACTACCTGGAGCATCTCCTGAATGAGCCTGGCTCAGTTGAACATGGCAGTGCTGTTTGAATTAGCAGTTAGAATTAGCATTTAGCAGCTAACTAAATGGTAGCATCGGCACTGGTCACTACCTGGAGCATCTCCTAAACGGGCCTGGATCAGTTGAATGTGGCAGTGCCGTCTGAATTAGCAGTTAGAATTAGCATTTAGCAGATAGCTAAATGGTAACATCGGCACTGGTCGCTATTTGGAGCATCTCCTAAACGGGCCTGGGTCAGTTGAATGTGGCAGTGCTGTCTGAATTAGCAGTTACCATTAGCATTTATCAGCTAGCTAAATGGTAGCATCGGCACTGGTCACTACCTGGAGCATCTCCTAAACGGGCCTGGGTCAGTTGAATGTGGCAGTGCTGTTTGAAGTAGCAGTAACAATTAGCATTTAGCAGCTAGCTAAATGGTAGCATCGGCACTGGTCACTACCTGGAGCATCTCCTAAACGGGCCTGGGTCAGTTGAACGTGGCAGTACTGTTTGAATTAGCAGTTAGAATTAGCATTTAGCAGCTAGCTAAATGGTAGCATCGGCACTGGTCACTACCTGGAGCATCTCCTGAACGAGCCTGACTCAGCTGAACATGGCAGTGCTGTTTGAATTAGCAGTTACAATTAGCATTTAGCAGCTAGCTAAATGGCAGCATCGGCACTGGTCACTACCTGGAGCATCTCCTAAACGGGCCTGGGTCAGTTGAACGTGGCAGTGCTGTTTGGATTGTGTAGGAGCAGTGTGAACTGGGGCGGGTGACTCTAGGATGGGGATCTTCCAGCTAATATAAGGTAAAATCCACCTTGATACCATCATGGGGGCATTTTTCTATTCTTCTGTTTTCTCATTTATTCCCCTTCCCCCTAACTACTACATGTACTTTATTTCTTGGCCCGCAGCAATGCCTTCTTAATGTGCAGTAGGAGGAGAGTTTGCTTAGTCATAGGAATATTTAAATTTGATTAAAAACTGATTAGTCTAGCATCTTTGCAGGGATCTCACTTTTCCAGAGAGTTGCCTGAACTTAAAGCAATCACACAAATGCAAAACTGGATCAACACCAGGTGACAACTCACAAATACGCCTTCCAAATATCCCACGACAGTTCAGCAGCTACAGTATCATGCTGTGCTAACTTACAGCAATTAATTATGGATACACACATCAAGATCCATGTTGCAAGAGATTAGTAAACTGACTCAACCAAAGCTTCAGATGTGATCATCCCAGTACATTGAGATGGAATAATCCCTAACGAAGCACCGTTCAGTTCTCTAACCCATCAGCGGGGACTCAGCCTTAATAACATAAGAATGTATGCAGCAATACGTGGACAGTGCAGTTTGGAATATGGAAATAAGGCCTTAATGAGCTGCTGTCTATGAGCAAATCAGGTTCCTGACATTTCTTTCTCCATTTATCCCTACTGTAGTTCTCTCTGACTCATTCTTCATTCTTCCTCGAGCATTTTTTCCCCCCCCACACCAACCCTCCCCTTGACAAGTTGCTAGAAACTCATCAAAACTCCTGACTCCTGTTGGGCCATATCCATCACAGATCCCCGTTGCTCTGGCTGAGTGCCTCCGCAAAGCTGCTAGGTAAGAGTGCAGGATGTGGAGGTAGGTCAAAGGGTCACACCATTTTAACAAGAAGTATCTAAGAGCTGAGCGGCAGCGAGGGCAGGGGCAGAGAAAGAAAGACCACCTTTCTTTCTCTTTTATTTGTACCTCTGTATGTGTGTGTGTGTGGTCATTCGGTGTGTAATGTCAAGAGTCAGTGAGCATATCTTATCACTTCACTGAGGACTGTTAAAAGCAGGCCACTGTGTCAGGGTAAGTATATAAATGACAGCCAGACTTCTCCACTGTGTGTAGAGTTGAGTCTGTATGTATGTGTGTGTGATGGGGATGAAAAAGATTCTGTGGTGGAAAATGATGAAAACTAATAGTTAAGTAATTCTACGTTCTTCACTGCAGTCGATCCCTCCATTGGACAACATCTCAATGATAAATAACACTAACATCTGACAAAGTACATTTTAGCTAAATGGTAGCATCGGCACTGGTCACTACCTGGAGCATCTCCTGAACGGTCCTGGGTCTGTTGATTGTGGCAGTGCTGTCTGAATTAGCAGTTACCATTAGCATTTAGCAGCTACCTAAATGGTAACATCGGCATTGGTCACTACGTTTAGCATCTCCTAAACGGGCCTTGGTCAGTTGAATGTAAATGGTAAATGGTCTGCACTTATATAGCACTTTTCTCTACCTTAGTGGTCTCCAAAGCGCTTTACAATGTGTTTCTCATTCACCCATTCACACACCAATGGTGACAGAGCAGCCATGCCAGGTGCTAATCTGCCATTGGGAGCAACTTGGGGTTCAGTGTCATGCCCAAGGACACTTCGGCATGCGGAGGGGCCGGGGATCGAACCGCCAACCTTGCGATCAGTGGACAACCAGCTCTACCACCTGAGCCACAGCCGCCAATGTCGCAGTGCTGTTTGAATTAGCAATTAGCATTAGCATTTAGTAGCTAGCTAAATGGTAGCATCGACACTGGTCACTACCTGGAGCATTTCCTAAACAGGCCTGGGTCAGTTGAATGTGGCAGTGCTGTTTCAATTAGCAGTTAGCATTTAGCAGTTAGCTAAATGGTAGCATCGACACTGGTCACTACCTGGAGCATCTCCTAAACGGGCCTGGGTCAGTTGAACGTGGCAGTGCTGGTTGGATTGTGTAGGAGCAGTGTGAACTGGCACTAGGGGGGGTGACTCTGGGACGCCCGAGTTCACCTCCTAGCCTCCTGGAGGTGTCGTGGGACTAAGTAGGAGAAACACCGTTGAAGGGAGGTTTCCACCTGATGACCCCCAGAGACGTGTTAGGAATCACTGCTCACTGGTAGGTATAGAGACAGATTAGGGATCCTAGGTCCTTCACTGAGGATGGATCCTTTCTTTTTGAGCACAAGTGTCTTGTGTTTAAATCAACAAACCGATTCAAGGATTTGAGAGGAATCAATTTGCTTCCACGTGCCGTCTTGATAAACGAATAAAAGCACACATTCACAAACAGATTATGGGACGGGAAGAGTAATTAATGTCAACAGCTGCTCAGAGGTCGCCTTTTTGTAAAATTCTATCACACAGGTCAATGCATCAGGCTTAGTCGAGTAAGCAAGTAGAACAAATAACCTTATTAACGGCGAGCATTGATTAGTAGTTTAGTCTTATCTAATTAGTGCTGCTGCAGCGTGCATCATGATGACAGTGTGCAGCTAAATGTTTGTGTGTCTTTGTGCAACAGAAGATGCAGCCGGGACAAAAAAAAAATGCCTCGCAATTACACGAAAGCCCTCTCTCTCCCACATTGCATTGATTTAAACTTCCCATTGATACTGAGACACTGAGCCCTTGCGGCAGGGTCGTAAGCACAATATTTGTATCTACAATTTTCTCTAATCATTGCTTTCTGAGAGCAAAGCTACAGATCTGCCACTCACGCTGCCACCCCCTCCTAAGAGCCTCCGATCTCTTCTCGGGAGACTTGGCAATCCACTGAAAGATCCCCTGGGTGTTGCAAATGAACACGGCTGTTACCCCAAACGCGAAAAAAAGCCCGAGGCTATAGAAGTGAATCACTCTTTGAATCCAGCATCTCATCTCTTTTTCTTTGTGCTGTGTTTTACCCTGCTCTATTTTTGGGTCCTAATTAGGCTCAAGAGGTACCAAAAGGTACAGGAGTTATCATATGTAGGAACTTGTTGTCTTTTTTTTTACGTCACAATTTTTCGGAACCGAGACGGGAGAAAAGGAGCGGAGGGAAAAAAATGTACATCAATATGCTATTTGAAAATATTTTGACATTTCAGAATCCCCCAGAAATCAAGAGCGTGTTTTTTTTCCCCTGTTTGGTTTAAAAAAAAAACTGCCAGTGACTTTAAACATAAAACATGAAACATACAACTTTCAAGTCATCCGTCACGAACTTTAGTTCAAAAATTCAAAAGGAAATCTGAGAAAAGTTTAATCTGACAGCCGAAATTCAAGACAAGTCACAAATCACACACATATCAGGATGCAGCCTGGAATTTATGTTTATTTAAATCATGGCGAGGCAAATAATTTCACCTGATAACAGACTGCATGTGTGATCATACGTTTACTTGCTATCTTTTAAAAAGGCCCCAGTATCCTGCATAGGCTAGAGCGAGGACGTGTTGCTGCTTTGAAATTAGACTCCATCTGCAGCACTCCAGACATCTTTCTATGCATATATAGTTTGTGTTTTCCATCACATACACTTACACACACTTAAAATCATATTTCTTCCAGCCTGCTTTGAAATTCTCTTTGCTGTAAATTAAACATGTAACAGAAAATACGTCTCTGCATGTGAGTGCAGTATGCGGCACCGCCCCTCCCATGCCATTACCACAATGCAAAGCAGTTCCAGGGAAGTGCCGATGGACTCCGAGTGAACAGGACACAGCTGAAAGGTGAATGCATCATCACGCAAATAATTCGCCCCGGCCTCTTGCAGTGAGTAATGCATGCTATCTGAATTACTGGAACCCGATGAGTCGGTGTGTGACATGTACGAAAATACCGAGACGTGTGAGATACAGCCGATCTAACATCACATCTTAACGGCTGCATAAATCTGCGATGTCTCAAACGAATCTGTCAGTCAAACTGGAAAATCCAAACCAAATGCAATAAGCGTGTTCAAAACGTTCTTCCGATCGAGTTATTATACTGAAAGATAAACCTTAAGCACCCACCTGAGCTACATCGCTAATTTTGACTGGGTTATTCACTATTGATTCTGAAGCGGATAAGACCGTCAGCAAGGATTCAAGCACTTTCTATCACTAGGATTATTTGCTTTGCTGCTCCCCATTACAAAACAGGGACGATCGATTTTTGCTGTTGTTTCAATTGAGTTTGGTAATGCAGGCAACTCACAGATTACTACAATATTGCTGAGTATCTTCAATATAAAAGTGCCAGACGCCAAAATGCTTTGCAAGGCATCTTCACTGGGTTAAATAAGACGCATTGTGATGAGCTTTGAAACCACTGAGGTAAAAAAAAGAGGCACTGTTTACCCAGAATGCAAACTGTTCTTAAGCCCTGATTAACAGTAGGATGTTAGACTTGTCCGTAGGGTGGTGTTTTAATGTCAGTCATTCCCTTTCAGGTAAATCTGTGTGACAGACTATGAGATGTCGTGTACATCCTCTGGGAAGCAGGCAGCAAGTCAATTAAAGTGTGGTATCATGCACCAAATGTATTAATTTATATGTCTGTAAACAAACCGATCAGCCACAACATCATGACCACTGACAGGTGAAGTTAATAACATTGATCATATTGGTACTATGTGATGTTCTGATGGAAAACCTTGGATTTTAACATCCATGTTGATCAGACTTAGACACCCAAATAAACATTGTCCCACAACAAACACACTCCCTCATGCTAATGGAAATCCCAAATGTCACTGGAGGAAAATGCACCCCACCACATGGAAACAACATCAACCAATCAGGAACAAGTTGAGGAACATGACAATGACCCAACATGTTGATTTGACCTCCAAACTTCCTACAGCCCATTCTGATCAAGCATCAACAGGATGCAGTGGAACCAGTTTGATTGACAGAGGCCCCACTGCACAAGCCAGAGTACCCACTGGATCCAGTGCCAACGTCCTGGTTCCAGACCCCATAGGACACCCTGAGAGGTCCTCTTGTCCATGCCCAATGGTTCAGAGTATTTTGGACCACATAAGGAGGACCGATACAATATTAGGCAGGTGGTCATCATGTTATGTCTGATCAGTGTATTTTAGATGCCTAGCTCTTCAAGGTCTGCATGTGAAAACCTCTGGGTTGGCCTTATTACACTGGCATCATGGTCAGAAAAGAGACTGCAAACCTTCCGTCTACAGGATGAGGACGTTCACCTTCTCTGCAGCCTCTTCAAGTTTACCATTAACGTGTCTTTTGTGCAGCACCATCTCGTATGGCAGCTGCACAAGACAGGAAAGGAAAGCGGTCGAAACAGCACATCACCTGGTGTAGTCGGCCCTCAACGATGATGTTCTGACCATTGTCAAAACCCCATATGATCCTTGGGAGCCAAACCCCCAACCACAGACAGTTAACTCTTTTACTGTGTGCCAAACCAGTGGTGCATCAGTCTCATTAACTCTCCATACTGAAAACTGAACCCACTGTACTGTGCAAAGCCTGTTCTTAATATAACGTCATGAGCCATATGATATTTACATTTTATCTTACACATCTATAAAAACCCAAAGCTTGCCCGTCTCCGACTTAAACCTTAGAAGTGAATCTTAAACTGACCAACCTTAGAGCTCACTGCTAGGAGGCAAAAATACACAAATTAGGACGCAACAAACAAAAGTTGCATTTGTACATAACAAGCAAGCAGGTTGCACCGAAGTATTCCAGCAGTCCCAAGGGCATTGGACTGGTTGAATTAGGAATCCCCGTGACCTGAATGTGCTTGCCAGATCTGCTTACTTCGCTCGTGCTTTCAGACAGCCTCGTGAAAAAAAAAACCCCTTCATGGTTTTTGAGCTCGTCGTAAATTGTTTTCACTTTCTTTGGTCTTGAGTTGGCCTAAAATAATCGACACCCGAGTGGAAAAAGACAGCTGGATCAATACAATTAAGCAACTCGGGCCGCGGGAGTAATTTGCTGAGAAATGGTGTATAGGCTATGACCTGAGCACCGCTGCGTGTTCATTGGACAGATTTACTACCGAGGCATTTTACAGGCAACAACTTTATTTGCTCTCCTGTTTCCTTTTCTTCTCATCTTTAGTTTGGAAGTGACCTCCAGAAAAAGTTTGAAGACACACACTGACGACGAACTACTGAGCTCGTGTGAGGAACAATGATATTCCACACATTATCATGAGTTGGACGTTGTTTTTTCCTCCATGCATCGTTGAAAAATCAATGCTGTGTTCAATGCTGAGCAGTTTGCTCCAGAAGGGACTTGACACAGGATCTGTACTTTGACAACAGGCTTTCTGAAGGTGTAAAAATCCCTCCCTGACCAATGATGAAATCCACTGGATGACATTCAAGGAGTCTTCATTTACTTAATGAGATGACCCGAGACAGCCTTCATTTTTCCGCCTGACTTTTCTCATTACTTCTCGGTCTACTAATCAGCTATAGTTTGCCGAATTCAAATTCTGTACTTTGTTGAAATCACGCAATATGCCGCTGTTTTAAAAGCATATGTTTCAGGTCATGTGCGACGGGAGAGTTTGGCGGTATAGAACGCCTGACATCTCCCAACTGACAGCATCAAAAATACGATGGGAAGTGAGGCTTTTAATTACTATTAGCTTCTTCTGGGACAAATCTGAAATTCATGCACATCTGCAGCAGTGACCTGTGCTGACATGCATCCATATGCCGCGCGCAGAGCGACATCGGCAGACTAAATGACGAGCGGCAAGGTTAAAACCAACAGAAACATGCAGAGGTGGGGAGTCAGTTAGTGGGTTAAACTGGAAACTTGTCCTGGAAAAGTTTGAATTGAGGTACAATCTATGCAAAAGAGAACGTATACATCCACTGACAAGCTTCGACATTAAAACCACCGACAGGTAAAGTGAATAACACTGATGTTAGGCAGCAGGAGAACAGCTTTATCACATGTGCAGTGCTTGTCGAGGCTGCTTTTGTACTCAACTGCATGTAATTTGGACAAACTGAACTAAAGACAGTCTGACTCAGTGCTGAATATGAGGAAGCAGTGATGTAGTCACTTGGTTTTTCAGTAAGTTCATGATCTGCTGTATAATTTGTGAGCATAAACCACAAATTAAGCAATCAGTGTGGAAAACCTTGGTCTGTACCTGACGGCAGGAGCATGCATGTTTCTGCTCTATTATAATCTGCTCATAAGTGCTGGAAAAGCATTTCTAAGCATCTAAGTTAGGCAGCAGATGTAACAGTGAGGGCACAGTGTAAAAAATTCATCCCCCTACGGCGAGTTTTGTGCGCTAAACCTTTTACTTCTTTTCATTATTGTTAATTTGGACACTAGAGCACCCCAACTGCACTGTTCCAAAGGTTTCCTATTATCATTGTGCTGTCCTCAGTAAACGTGCTGATTATAAACTGATCAGCCACAACATCATGACCACCGACAGGTGAAGTGAATAACATTGATCATATTGGTACTATGAGGTGTTCTGATGGAAAACCTTGGATTTTAACATCCATGTTGATGAGACTTAGACACCCAAATAAACATTGTCCCACAACAAACACACTCCCTCATGCAAATGGAAATCCCAAATGTCACTGGATGAAAATGCACCCCACCACATTGAGACAACATCAAACAATCAGGAACATGTTGAGGAACATGACAATAGGCCAACATGTTGATTTGACCTCCAATCTTCCAACACCCCATTCTGATCAAGCATCAACAGGATGCAGTGGAACAAGTTGGATTGACAGAGGCTCCACTGCACAAGCCAGAGCACCCAAAGGATCCAGTGCCCTGGTCCTGGTTCCAGACCCCATAGGACACCCTGAGAGGTCCTCTGGTCCATGCCCAATGGTTCAGAGCATTTTGACCACATAAGGAGGACCAACACAATATTAAGCAGGTGGTCATAATGTTACGCCTGATTGGTGTATTTTAACGTAAATCGCTTCTCCTTGAATCTATTTATTTGTATTTACTCTCGTATGAGCTTATTGTTGAATTTCCATGAGCAGCTAGTAGCTGGATAAAGTTTCTTTTCCAAATGTAACAGCGTTCCAAAAATGAACTTTTGCAATCGTACATAAAGTCAATATAAATCACTACATACCCAGAGTCATAGGATGTATGTAGATGTCGCTGGATTAGCCCAGATGCAACCAGAACAGCAGTTTTCCATTACATACTGATTTACTTCCTGATCACCTGTTTCTTCCTGATACTGACAACTTCCTGATACCAACAACTTCCTGATCACCTGTTACTTCCTGATACCAACAACTTCCTGATCACCTGTTACTTCCTGATACCGACAACTTCCTGTCAACTTTAAAGTGCCCTCGGTGAAATACAAAAACATGCAATAGGAAAAAAATAGAACCGTGTAACATGTCACATTAGCTGTAACAGAACAATCATTAAGAAACCTCGTGCATGATCGTGCCCAAACCACCTCATAATAGCTCTGTGACGACCCAGCTGTCTAGGGTTGGCTCGGAAGATAACTAAACCAGGTGTTCTTGGTTAGGTAAAGATGCTTACTGTTTACTGGCATAATTAACAGAAGAAAAGGTGATAACAGGACTGGTGGGTGTTGTTAAATCAAGTAACATAAATAAAGCACACGGCCACCAGGGGCCAGAACAACCTTCAAAATGTCCAAAACAACCACAATTCATCCTTTTTCTTAGTTTTTTTCTTGAGTTTCTTCAGTCATTAATTAGCGACAAGAAATTAGCGTTGCACATTTATAATAATCTCTGTGGAGTTGTGACTGACAGCATGAAACTACTTGAATGCAAGATGCAGATATTTTAGAGTTTTAAAGGTAAAACCTGCTTAAAACTCACCTTTTATTGACAACACTTGTTCCACCTTGATGTTGGTGCTGCATCTCTACACAGACCTCATAAATATCTGCTGTTATATTGTGTTTTACTGGAAAAGCAACTATGATTGAGAAACTGATCGGTCTTGGAGTTAAATTAACAGGGAAGTCTGAGCTGGTTGAAGATGAAGACGAACTATTAAGTCATGAAATAGAGAGGAAGTCATGTTGTTATTTGATGTCTGTTTTAATATTTCAAAGTTCAACCTGCCAGACAAACGACTTCACACAGATAGCCTCGGTGCTGGATACATTTCCAGTGTGCTAAGGCTTGACCTACATCTACTGGGATTTAATTTTTTGATTATTATAATAATTTAAATCAGAAATTCCTTCTAAATCCTGTCGTGCATGATATGATGTTGAACCACAGCATGCAGTTATCTGCCTTTCTGGCTTCTGGGCTCTGTGGGAATCTGAAGCTGAACTTTCATGTAACATGTAATAACACTGCTGTGTTTGGGTGACTTGAATAGACCAGGCAGAGTTAAGGTTATTTTTTATGTGAAAATTTTTTATTTTCCTATTTTTCAAAATCAGGACTGGATGAATTAAATAATAAACAAGCTGCACAACAGGAATTTCTCCTTGTTGAACACAACCATTTAGACCCAAACTATTAGAAACACCTCGGCCCTGAATGTTTTCCGCAACCTTGTAACGTAAACAACCGATGTGTTCAGTCGACATACAGATTTTTAAAATGTCACATTTTTGAAAAAGCTGCAAAACATTGTCTTCCAAAAGATACCGTCAATAAAATGTCTTTCATGTCTGAAGTGTTTACTGTAAATTGATTCATTAGGCTCAACTCGTTTCCCATAAAAGCAGAGTGCAACAGTCTGCTGAGAGGGTGTGCAAGACAGGAAATCAGCTTTACCATAGTTTTAGATTTGTAGATTCTGTCTTTTCATTTTAGACCAACCACATTTTAATTTGCAATAATACATGTCTACAATACATGTACACGGATCAGGCAGGACATCATGACCACCTGCCTGATAATGTGTTGGTCCCTTATGTGGTCAAAAATGCTCTGAACCATTGAAGAAGAAGAAGAAATCTTTATTTGACACAAATCTATTTTTACAGCATTGTAAAATGTTTCTTTTTTCTCATATCCCAGTTGGCGCCAGAGCGCAGGGTCAGCCATGATACAGGGCCCCTGGAACAGAAAGGGTTAAGGGCCTTGCTCAAGGGTCCAACAATGGCCGCAATGGGGTTCGATCCTCTGACTTTCTGATTAATAGCCTAGAGACTTAACTGTTGTGCCCCCTTTTGCATTGGACTAGTGGACTTCTCAGGGTGTCCTATGGGGTCTTGAACCAGGACCAGGGCACTGGATCCTTTGGGTACTCTGACTTGTGCAGTGGGGCCTCTGTCAATCCAACTTGTTCCACTGCATCCTGTTGATGCTTGATCTCAATGGGCTGTAGGAAGTTTGGAGGTCAAATCAACATGTTGGGCCATTGTCATGTTCCTCAACATGTTCCTGATTGGTTGGTGTTGTTTCCATGTGGTGGGGTGCATTTTCCTGCGGGGGTAGACCAGTGACATTTGGGATTTCCATTAGCATGAGGGAGTGTGTTTGTTGTGAGACAATGTTTATTTGGGTGTCTAAGTCTGATCAACATGGATGTTAAAATCCAAGGTTTTCCATCAGAACACCACATAGTACCAGTATGATCAATGTTAATCACGTCACCTGTCAGTGGTCAGACTGTTGTGGTTGATTGGAGTATGGGCAATAATCCCCTTGGCAGTGGGACCAGTGCCAGGATACTATAGAGATGCACACTGTACACAGTTAAAGCTGTGATTTCGAACCTCTTTGCCGACTGTATTTGAGTGTTTTAAAAACTTCAGATGGCGTACTGCGTGTGCTGTGTGATCACAAGGCGGCACAAAATTAAAAAAAAGTGTTCTGAGCGAGGAGCTGAGGAGATATCCCGTTTTAAATCGTCTAAGAGAAGTGGCCTTTATGAAAGAGCATCTGAAACGCGGCACAAAGCAGCAGAACTGTAAGCCGCCACTTGACTTAATCCGACGTCTCGCAACAAAATACCACAGATGATGAGTACAAGGGAGCCTTCATCAGCGTATTGAAATGTGGAGGCCTGTTGCTTGTAGGAATGTCTTCTCCTCTCCTTCTGACAGATTAATGGAAAAGGAGCAAAGTGTGATAAAAGTGACCCCCCACTCCACCCCCACCAGCCTCCTCCTCAGCTCCACTCATCCCTTCCAAAAAATTTTAAGAGCCTTAGCATTCACAGCCAAGGGTTGAGCTCGCTTCTACGTTAATGGCATTTCAAAGTGAATCACAAGTGTCATGGAGCGTCTGAAGATTAGGAAAACAAATGAAAAAGAAACAAAAGGCCAACTCGCAACGCCGCAGAGACGGGGTGTTTCTCGGTTTCATCATGTTGAATCTGGACACGACAGCGCTGCAGGTACCGGATCGGGTTTGGCCTCAACCAGCCTCTGTCTTGCCTCGTAATGACAGTTTGAGGCTGTCATTACGAGGCAAGACAAGGGCTCCACAAAGAAACACTAAAAGGAATATATAATTTCCAACAAGCTGATCTTCTTTAATCCCGGCTACATTCTGTTTGAAAGGAAAAATTTCTAACAATCCTTTCTTTTCATTTCTCTCTGTTACATTCTCTTTGAGGGGATAATGTTGCCTCCAGTCTTGAGACGGCCACAGCTGTTTCATCTCGGAGCATGGAAGTCCTGAGATTCTCCTGACTGATGGAAGAACTCTAAAAATGCAAATAATGTGCAACAAAAATTTAGAAATCATCACCATGGATGAGGATTTAGACGCTGGAATAGAAACATTTTCACTGTGAACTATTGATTCATGCAACTAAACGCTAACCTTAACCAGACGGGGGCCATGGCTGCGTTTTTCGAACGGCACTGCAGAAAGTTTGTTGCACCTGCCACATACTTATGTAACTTGTAATAAGAACTCCCCGACTCTTCCAGGGGAGAAAAAATACTCATGAAAACCGTTTAAATCAAAAACTGAAGTCTTAAATCTCCTGACTGTTAATCAATTCAAATCCCCACAAGGCACCGAGGTAAATCCAGTCTCTGCAAGTCTGACAAACCCCGCGATCAGAGCTACTGAACCTCAGTAGAGCCTCCCCGAGTTCACCTGACCTCCCACATCAAGACATAATAGAAGCTGGACGAGCTTCAGTGCATTGATTACATACCGGTTAGCACAGAGCGTCGGCTCTGGCAACAGCCGCACGAGTTTACAAGACAAAGGAAGACATTGTTTGCTGCTTCTATCTTTCTGAGTCACCACACAAAAGTTATTTAAAATCTCCAGCAGAGTCGCTTCCCAGCCTGGGAACAACGCTGTAATAACAGAGGAGGAACGAGAGAGCAGTTCACAGATCTCCAGAATCGGAATATTAATGATACTTTGAAGCCCCCAGCTAGCAACAATGATCTATGAATTCAATATGCTCAGATAATTCCCTCAGCCAAAACCCAGTGGATGAGGCAGAAGGCGTCTGCAGCTACATTTATTTGTTCAATGAAGTGCCACCCTGAAACAGGACTGTGGAAAGCAAACAGCCAGAAAGACAAAAAGTCATTAGCCTGTTAATAATGCAATGATAACCATCCGTGTTGTGGGAATATTTTTCTAATCCATATCACGGTTTAGTGGTGGCCCCCCTCCAGAGAACAAAACTGTCTCCTTCCTCATTCTGTGCAGGCTTTGTTCTCAGGCTCATATATATGAACAGATAAACTTTACACAATCTCTTTGAGGCAGACGGAATTCATTTGATGTTATTTACCAGTTCACGACTCCTTCTGCGAGCATGCGGCTGATATTTAACATTTTTATCCTGGTTTATAAAGACAGGAAGGGGAACGTCCTCTTTTGGTGCGCCGAGTCGGAAAATGCAGCGTAATCTGTCACAACTAGCGACGCCATTCAAAAAAAGCAAGAGCTAATGCTTCAAACCCGCTTGAAAATGGAAAAAGGAGCAGCAGATGTTCATGACAAAATAGGGAAAATGAAGAAAAAATGTGCCTTGGGCGAGGGAAGTGTGGGCCTCGCTGCTGAGACTGCTGCCCCCGCAACCCGGCCCCGGACAAGTGAAGATAATGGATGGATGGATGGATGGATGGATGGATGGATGGAAGAAAAAATGTACAAAATGTCTCCAAACAATCATCTGGACCCTAAAGGCCAGTACACACTACAGGATAATCGGGCTGATTCTTGTCCAGATCTCCTCCTTACCATCAAACCCAGCAAAGGCCAGATTGTCGGATTTTTGCAAACAACATCGTGTCTGATTGTCCTGTGGTGTGGGGTGGGTTAAGAGTCCGTTCGGAAGGCCTCGGAAGGAGAGATCGTAGATAATGAACATGTTTAATATTTGTGACTAGAAATCCTGTAGTGTACGGGGTCCTCCGAGTGCAAAAGCCAATCAAGACACGAGCTGACTCAGCTGACCGACGGAAGAGGAAGTAAAAACAAACAAAAAAACATGGCGGCGGTTATTTATAACGCCGTTATTCCCATCACTGGTAGTTTGCAATGATTGTAGTAACGCTACTGATATTTTCGACCTGCTAGCGCTGGTGATAGCATCTAGCGCACAGCCCTGCTCTCCAAGCTATCTGTAGTACCACTATCTGTTGAATCGCCTCCACCTCGCGCTGTGATGCATACAGCCCACATTCCCACCGTCTCCATGACATTTTCCGTAATCGTTTTTCATTTTTGTGCATTTTTTCCGAAAGTAAGAGGCCAAAAACAAACATCACTGCTTCTCCCTGTTTGTCCGCCATGTTTGTTTACACTGAAGTCACGTTTGACCACGCGAGATTTGGAGCGTTGAGCGTGAACAACCTGATTCTCTGCTAGTGTGTGGTTTGCTCCGTAGTGCAAACCACACACTGTAAGATCAGAAGAGAGAGACCTTGTGCGATCCGTCTTCTGCTATCATCAAGTGTGTGGTCTCTAAATTCCTGAAGGTCTGAAGAACCCTGTAATGTGTGCCGGCCTTAAATGTCAGAAACACTGAGCCTGTTAAAACCAACAGGACAGAGTGGTGCTGCAACACACAAACACTACACCAAACTTCACTCGGCGAATTAAAAATAGTACAGATGCAACACTATCAAGCACCAGCGAGCCTGAAGTGGCTGATTTGAATGCTGCTGAAGTGTGCTGCCTGCCATACTAAGGACTGTTACACTATCTCCACAGGGAGAGGGCCTAAAGGTGGCATTTGATATGCTGAGGAAGGTGAACAAGACTAGAATTACCTGACACAGCTTGTCCTCCAGACCTTGGAGGAGAATAGCTTTAAAGGTAATTATTTTCAGTCTAATCGTCAGGGACTTACTTCCCAAAACATGACCAAAAAAAAACAAAAAAAAAAACAGATGCAGAGCTTAAAATGGGACAGTCAGGTGAAGATTAGCACATTTCAAACGAGTGGTGAGTTGTGGTCATTTCCCAACATGAATTCTGTCAGACTAGTCCACACTGGCTAATACAGAAACACACAAAAAAAGCACCTAGCACACAGCGGCACCACAGTGTTCTACTAAAGCACATAATCACCGCATGGCAACATGTTTTTAATCAGCATATTAATAAAACCGTGGGCTCTAAATCTCTGTTCAAAGGAGACGGAGAGATTTTCAAATCCCTGCATCTGTGATTTACAGCTGGGAGGTGTTAAGAACATCTCTTGAATATCAACACTGTACAACAGAGGCATCTCAGCTCGCACAGTGCTCCTTTTTATCTGCCATGCTTGTATTAATCCCGCTCTAATCCTCAACTAAATTTTAAAGTCCAATGTCCTTCGCTGCCGAATTTCACCAAGGAAGGCCATTATACTCCTCTTTGTTCGCTTAAGCTCTGCTTAAAGTGAGCCGATGGTCACTCTTAGATGGAAAGAAGTTTCCCCTTTTCTAAAATTCCTCAGAGATCCTTCAAAGTGATTTCATATACAGACTCTGCTTTGAAGGCAGCCATGACTAAGATTTCTGGATTGTCTGTTTATACACGGGACGGAGCAATGCCTGGATGTGGGGGTGACGCCAGACGTCAACACATAGCACTGAATAAGAAAGAAGTCAACATTAGCTATATGGGGCTCAGGTGGTAGAGCGGGTTGTCCACTGATAGCAAGGTTGGTGGTTCGATCCCCGGCCCCTCCGCATGCCGAAATGTCCTTGGGCAAGACACTGAACCCCAAGTTGCTCCCAATGGTAGATTAGCGCCTTACATGGCAGCTCTGTTGCCATTGGAGTGTGAATGGGTGAATGAGAAACACATTGTAAAGCGCTTTGGAACCACTAAGGTAGAGAAAAGCGCTACATAAATGCAGACCATTTACCATTTACCATTTATATGCTGCAATAAACAGGTGCCCTTGGAAGTTTTTAATAAACAGAAAGAAAATAAGAGGCCAAATGATGATCCTCCGTTTCCAAAAGCCACCATTCAAAACTCACCTGTGCTCGTCACAAATCAGTGTCTGATTACAATGTTCTGCCCGTGTGGCACCTGGTCTTCACCGTCCCAATTTGCCAAGCTTTTGAAGGGAAGAGGCATATTTCATAGCAGGTCTGCGATCCTGTCGAAATGAGATTTTTTTTTCTCCTCGCTGGGATTCTCCACCCACTGAAATAATTGCATTTTTTTTCTAGGGCACCGGTGTATCTTCTTTTTTTTTCTTTGCATAGGAAAAGGCAGGAAAGGGAGCAGAGTGGAAACCTGAGTCCAGAGGTCACCGCGGCATTCATTTATCCAGCTAGTGCTGCTGGGTGTGACGACTCCAGCTGTGGCTGATACTGAGAAGAAGAAAAAAAAAGAACAACAACACAGAGCATCCCAGATTTCCAGTGATGGAATCTTTTCAACCTGCAATCTGCAAGGTCTTTATGTAAAATATGTATTGTCACCCTGAATCACAAAACATGGCTGCAGCACTGAGCGGTGTTTTATCCAAACCTCGTAGAAGTAGAACGATCATATTTAAGCATCAGTCACTTCCATAAGAAATCAATGATCTGCCTTTAAATCCTGTCCGTTTTATATGATGCATTTATACACTGATCAGACACAACATCATGACCACCTCCTAATATTGTGTTGGTCCCCCTTATGTGGTCTGCATCCTGTTGATGCTTGATCACAATGGGATGTAGGAAGTCTGGAGGTCAAATCAACATGTTGGACCATTGTCATGTTCCTCAACATGTTCCTGATTGGTTGATGTTGTTTCCATGTGGTGGGTGCATTTTCCTGCAGGGGTAGACCAGTGACATTTGGGATTTCTATTGTTGTGGGACAATGTTTTTTTGGGTGTCTAAGTCTGATCAACACGGATGTTAAAATCCAAGGTTTTCCAGCAGAACACCACATAGTACCAATAAAATCAATGTTATTCACTTCTCTCCAGTAGACATTTCACATTTACCTGCACTTTAATTTGCAAGGACAAATAAAAGACAGCACGGTGTTCACTGCGATTGTATATCTCAAAAAAAGTTAATTTTGCAGCATAGAAATGACAGAAAGACGGTGACGATGCTTGCATTAACATCTAAATATGCTTAACAGTGAAAAAAACTTCACATTTCTGATCTAATCATTTCCATACTGAGGATGCTGGTTGCTTTAAGTCTTTAAGGCGCCAACATCCTCACATATTCTTTCTCTCAGAGCGAAAGCATGGACGGAATTTGCTAAATTATGCATCAGATGTCATTTCGTGATCCAACCTGTGGTGCGCCAAGGATCAATACATCATTTTCTTTTGAGATTAATGTCTATAATGTGCCATAATGCTCCTAACCTTGTGGTCTGCATGAGGAATATGCTGCGAATGCTTATAAGCAAAAGCAGGTGTATGTAGCAGTAGGCTGTGAAAGTGAAAAGATATTATGACTCATGTAAAATTGCATTTACTGTAACTTTTGATGTATACCTCCGTCCGTCTATTAAACATAATGTTCAATCACATGGTCATTGATATTGGGGTGAGAAAATAGGAGAAACAACCTTCCTTAGAATAAATCTGCATTAAAAAAAGCACACAATAAAGGCTCCAGTAGAAGCTTCTGTGGCAAAACGTCAGCAAACACTGAATATAACAAGCTTCAGAACAGCAAATATCATATGCACATATGGCAGATTGTTAAAAAGTAATTCTAAAATATGACTGACAGGAAAGCCAAGTAAGAACCCCATTCAAACTCGACGCCGCACGAGCACGAAAATCCTGGAGAGCGTCTCGATTATCCTGATCAGCTTTTCCATTTTCTAAATTAATAGAATTCTGAAATTACATCGGCGTCGTGACAGTGCAGAAATCTCTCCGTCTCAGCGAGGAAAAATACCAACGTGTGATTGCATGGAATAAAACCAACTCCTGGGGATTTGTAACAGCATTCCCAATTTGTTGGGTTTAGGGTTTAGCTAATGGGCCCAGTGTTATGGAGCATATGGTGGCCTAGAGGAAGTAAACACTCATGTCCTCCGTTATTCCTTTGGAGAGTGGTATTTATACTTTCATATGCGGTTAGTATGCATAGCCAAAGCATGCAACATTTATTTGATATCTGCGCCGGACTGTTTTCCCCCACTGCCGCCAATACAAGCTAAAAAAGCAGAGAGATTAAATTACTTTCCCAGCGACTGTTGGGTCCAAATCTGAATGCCATTTGAGCTCCCTACAGAGGGAAGCACAACCGACACAGGCGTGTGGTCTTAATGCCAGTTACATCCATCCTCTGCTACCTTCTGCTGATCGCGGCAGCCAAAGGATTTAGCAATTATCTGCCGAAGATAACCTGGCATCACGAAATTCATTTCATTTCATCGAGCAATTTGTATTCTCCCCAGTAAGTCGCTGCTCGAGTCTGTTCAAAACCAGGCCAGGATTAGATTAAGAAATTGACTGCTGCAGGAACTTTTCAGCGCCTCTGTTTTGGTCGACGGCCGCGCGCCTCTCACGCTGGTTCGCTGATGAAAAGCACAAACCTCGTCCTAATCCGCGGAGACACTCACCTAAGCATCGGACCACAGATAAGAGATGCTGCTCCTGTTTTCTAATGTAGCATCTCACTTTAGAATTTACGCCATAGAGGAGAGCAGGCTGGTGGAAGGAGGTGTTTTGTATTACCTCCGAAATGCGTGGCAGCAAATTCTCCTATTCCACTTTCCCCTAGGAGCTTAATTAACAATGATGAGACCAATCTGCATCCAAAAGCATCCTCTACAGATCCCACTGTTGTCTCAGAAAGAAGATGGAAATGATGAAAGAGGGAGCGTGCCAAATTGTCCCTAATACATCCCTTAAATCGCTGGATTCCAATCAGAAAATGTCATTTGTCCGCTGCTAAATCACAACTTGCACTAAAAATCTTTTGTCTGCAAGTGAGAAACGACAAATTTACACCAGAAAAAAAAACAAAAAAAACATGAGCGATCTCCACCATTACTCCTCCAGTGCAAATAGGGCTTTCACTGCAAAGGCGCCGCACCCCTGCTCGGCTTTGTGCGCCGCGTCTTTCCAAGGGGAGCTCACAGTTCGTTTAACTCAAAAATATGAGGCCCATTCGCAAAGGTTCCCTCCGAGATTGAACACTGTGAATTTTATGAGATATCAATGATCCTTGTAGGACCAGTATATCACCGGCACTCCATGATGCAATTGCATGAATTATTCAGAATGGTTTTCAAGTACTCAGTGCATTGTTTCAATATGTATCAAAGGCCATTAGGAAGGATGAGGGAAAATAAAGAGACGGGCCTATATCTGCGGCAACCTTCCTCCGATGGTATCTGCTCTGCTCTAATTATACCAGGGACAATAAGATACTGCGGGAGTTTGCCACCGACATGAATTTATTTCTCTGCCTGCCTCCTGCCTGCAGATTGCCTTTCTCTGCCATCTTGGAGGCCTCCCTCACAGATGAGCCCATGCAAAACCCCGACTGATCACAATCTCACTTCTTTTTTTCTTTTTTTTGATAGCTTCCTCGTCTGTTATGACATCAATTCATCTCCGCCTCCGAACCCTCCTCTTGGGGTGACTGGCAGGAAACAAGTGGCGGAGGGTGGGGGTGGGGGGGGGGTTCAGGCAGATGAGAAAAGAAAACTTTAAAAGTCAGTTTAGATGCCACTTCATCAAACGGGAGCAGAAAGTTAAGCGAATGTAAAAGCCCACAAAATAAGAAACATGGTTTTGACAGCATCTTTGTTCCAAAGCGTTTTGAAAATGCTCGAGGAAGTAGAGAGCTACTCTGTCAAACCGCTTTCTGTCAGAATATAAACTCACGCATGCCAAACTGCTTCATTTCAGAGTCTGATGCATATAAGCTCGCACCTATAAAGCACTTGCCGATCTCAGGTCGATGTTAGTAAGTGGTGTGTGGAGGACTGGCAGTGCTTAATGTAGCGTCCACTGAGAGGCAGCTTTCAGTGGATGAGATGCAGTGTGCTGTGACCCAAACCACTAAGGCTCCAGGGAGCGACCAGCAATTTCCACAAGGTCAACAGTTAAAGAAATAACTAGGACGACCAGCACAGAGCAAAAAGCAGAACAAGCGCTCAACCTATTGCCAGCTGTCTTCCCAAAGCCATTTTCCCACCGGCTTGACAGCCACTAGTGTTTCTATCAGTGAGTTTTTCAATTGAAAACGACAGCAGGGGGGAAAGGACAAGATACGACCTCTAGTGAGAATAGTGTTTGAAATGGGCTCGCGATGGAACAGGTTGGTGTTCAGGAGCACTGAAAACCACAGTGGACTTCACACTGAGGTGGAGAACACAGCTTGTCTCCTGCTGCAGCTTGATATTGTTACCAGGCGCGTTGCTGAAAGGAACGACCAGTACCAGCGATGGTCCTCGCCAGAAAAGAATCACAGCGTCGGCTGTTTGTTGGCTGTTGAGGTGAGATAGTCTCTCATGGTGATCTAAATAAAGACTGGATTCTCCATGACAACACCATTAGCAACGTGCTCAGACGGGTTAAAGTGACCCGACTTAGTATGACCATGGACGGGTGGGCATTCAAAGTTTCTGACTAATACCTTGAGGACAGGGTTAGCTTCATGTCCTGGCTGCTTTGACCCACAAACATTAACTGCTTTGGAATGAAACAGCATATTACTTAGCTCACGGATGAGAATTTGTTTTAGTGTACTACAAAGGAAGTTCAACATAGCTGGGCTTTCTTTGTTTAAGCCGGCTCGACAAACATTAAACGTCAGTCAGAGTTAACGCATATCATGACAGTGGTTTTCAAGGTTCTTTGTCAACTCAGGCTTTCTGCTTCAGACAAAATGAGGCCTTAAAGCATCATGTGACTCTTCTCCCATACAAATGAACCAATCGCGTGCAGCTGCTTCAGTCAACAGGTTGTTTTAATGGAGAACTATAGGAAACAGGATTTATAACGGTACGAAGTGCTGCCGATGCAAATGATGCAAAACAAGGGAGGATTAAAAAAAACTATTAGACGTGCGTAATGTACACTGAACAAAAATATAAAGCCCCATGTGAAATATTGATGCCACATGAAGTGCGCCACCCAAAGTGAGCGTATACTGTCTGGTACTGGTACAAAATGGATATTTCTCTTGATTAGTGTCCCAAATTTGAGTCCACCACTGCCTCAGTGATGCATTAATTCCATTCAGTCCATGGGTGTGGCATATCCAGACGCTGCTCCAACACAATGAGCAGTACTCAGACACTCCTTATACTGGGGACAATAAAAGGCCACCCCAACATGTCACATGTTGACCAAAGCAGCAACGCCTCAGATGACTCCGGTCATGAGGGAACGTGTCATTGGCATGTTGGTGTGATGCGTCTGTTGTCAGACCAAAGGTTTCATCTGCTGTACGTGTCGCTGGTCTGAGACCATCCCACAAGTGAACCAGCCGGATGTGTCCATCCTGTGCTGGGGTGGTCACACGTGGCCGACGTGGATGAGGTGGATTTGCAGTACTGCCCGTCTGTTGGAAACCAACTCTCAAACGTCCTGTCGTCTGATAGTGAACATTCAGCTGCACAGCGACCGCTCTGGTGGACATTCCTGCTTCCAACATGCCAATGACACGTTCCCTCATGACCGGAGTCATCTGAGGCGTTGCTGCTTTGGTCAACATGTGACATGTTGGGGTGGCCTTTTATTGCCCCCAGTATAAGGAGTGTCTGAGTACTGCTCATTGTGTTGGAGCAGCGTCTGGATATGCCACACCCATGGACTGAATGGAATTAATGCATCACTGAGGCAGTGGTGGACTCAAATTTGGGACACTAATCAAGAGAAATATCCATTTTGTACAAGTACCAGACAGTATACGCTCACTTTGGGTGGCGCACTTCATGTGGCATCAATATTTCACATGGGGCGTTCATATTTTTGCTCAACATGTTTTCTGCAAACATGTCGATCTATTTTTTGATCGACATGTTTGCAGATACAGCATATTTTCTAAGCCATGAATCGCTCGTGAATGACGCTTCGGTTAAAGGGAGACGCTTCTTACAGTCGATTTAAATCAGAAACTCTGAGCACAACCCAGTAGGCTCCACAGCATCAGTTACCATGGAGAGCTAGTCGGGTAAAAAAAAACAGCCACATTCGTGATACTGAAAACTTTCACTTTAGGCTCAACGTACCTCGCTAGCCCACTGATCTCACTTCGTAGTTCAGCCCTCAGCACTGTTGGCGTGTTTCTATTGAGCTTTAAATGAACATACATATCTGAAAAAAGGTAGCACAAACTCACCCGTCTAGTCTTCGGTTATGAGCCCGCCATGTTGGCTGTGCTCCTGTTTTCAGAATCCCCCTCACTATGGGAAACAACGACAACCTCCAAGCAGTAACACAGGTCTGGTTCGTTCAGTGTATGAGCTACCTTAAAGACAGTTCTCAACTCTGCATGTGCAACTATGAATACAGCACTGTTACTGAATGCTAGGCTGAGCAACATCCACAATGACTGTGATTGGTTTTAAGGAATACAGCAAGTCAGAACATCCCTACTGGAAATAATCCACATAGTGTTTATGGTCTGCTGGGTAGGGAAACTGAACACATATGCATTAGTGTAGAGTGCATCCTATATATATCCATAGTACTGACATGGTCTAAGAGGCTCTTTGTGCTTCACTGTGCAAGCAGCAACTGGATTCGGAGACTGTTGTCACCTCTGCTGTTGAGTACTGCAACTATAATTGTCACTTCTGGGCCCACCGCCACTTTTATTACTAATGGCATTAGTATTCACTCATTCCACTGTACACACTCCTGACTTATCCAGGGTGATATTCATTCTCATAAGCAGACGTTTCATTTACTTCTTCTTCTTCTCTACAAAAACACTCTCTCATCAGGTGCATGGTGGCGTGAATGCAAATCTTCTGTGGAAATCAGAGAATTAGCTGAAGTTGCAGGCAGAGCGCTAACAAAAGTGTAGTTTCAAGCTAGATTTTCCAGCTCATTTACATTCAAAGTGCCCTCTCTCGTCCTGAATAACAATGAAATTAGTTCCGTAATCGGTTGCTGTTTCACGTCGTTTGATGCTGACTTTAACTGACACTCTTCTACTTTTGGTTCTCCTGTCAGCGGGGTTTCTTTACCCACAGGAGAGCAATTCTTGTTTACAGTTTTGCTTTTATTACAGAGATGTTTATTCAATCAGTAAAGGGTCTGAATATATGTTAGTATTATAATTAATTCTACTGTTAAAGCTGAGGCAGTATTTTTGGGCATCATTGGCAAAAGTCTATGCAAACTTTTCGGCATATTGCCACTGAACCGGTGAGGAGCAACTAAACTTATTCAGTGGATTAGATGGAGACCAGTCGGATGTATCCAGCAGGTACGGGCCTCATGCTGCTCTCTCCTCCTGCTATCTGCATGTTCAACCTCTGGGCTAGCAACCTATCGCGCTGAAAATCTGGACCGACCGACCGACGATGCAGCTCTGCTAGTGTTTCGAAAACAGTTCCAAAGTTACCAAAGCAGCACCGGAGCTGCATCTTCGGTTGGTTGGTGCACTGACGCAGGCGAACGTTGTGTAGCTTTTGATTTTATATGGCCGCCACCTTGGCCAGGTCTCCCTTGGAACAGAGAGTTCTGATCTCAGTGGGACTTCCTGGTGAAGTACAGGTAAATAAATAAAAATAAAATTACAGAGCAGGTCAGTTAAGCAGGCTAGGTAGAGGACTTTCACTGAGGAGGCTGGGGATCCAGTCCCAGGGGAAGCTACGAATGAATGCTGATTTGCAGCTCGACTATTGTTAAAGCTTGTGCTTGTGTGGTGGGCCAGGGCCGTATAGTACGCCACACATGTTGTACCATGCAACTAAGATTTAAAAGTGCACTACAACACTCCATAGCCATGAAGAAAGCATGAAGCAACACATTAAAACAGAGAGCTGCAAATCAATGGACCTGTCATCTGATGCCTCACAGGCATATTCTCTATCTTGGGCTTTGAGCATTGCCCTTCTGCCTTCCCTCCAGCTCCCAGCAGCTTGAGAGCTGACATGGACCACCCTTTCCCTCTGACAAATATCAATTACAGGCTTGGCTGAGGCGAATTGCTCAGAGTTCAGGCTCCGGTGGGATCTCATTGTGAATTGGATTGCCTGACTCTCACCATTGGTAAGGATCTGCAGAAGCACGGCGCTGCCCGTCTTCATGCTAAGCCCTGACACATCCTTTATAGCAGCTTGACCCCGACTGACATGGCTGTGAACCCCGAGGGAGATCAAGTGCCGTCTGATAGCGCCGGGCCTCCATTTGTTACGTAACACTTCAGTGCTGTCAGGTTTCTTTATAGGATGGTAATTTAGGGGGAAAAACTACTTTCCCTACCAGATATACAGTACGGCCTGTCAGTACATCACTCTCTCTCCCGCTGAGAGTCGGCTCTGAACACTGATGATAAAATGAATTATGTTTTGGCATTTTCTTTCCAGCCTGACATATGGGAAAACATCATCAACAGCCCAACAGTTTATTGCCTTCCCGCTCAGGTGAATAGCTGAAAAAAAGCCATAATGCCCAGTGTGCATCCGTGTGGTTTCTTTTCGTTTGTGATTTTTTTTTGCATTTTAAGACTTCACTGGATCGTCACAGTAAACGCAGGGCCGGGAGTTGAACCGGGGATTCTGCCGCTCTGGGCATTTTAGCCCACGTAGTAACCATGGCAATCAGGGCGCCAGCTAACTTGAGGATTTTTACGCCTGAGAATAACGAAAGCTAGTGCAACACGGGGAGTCGCACAGAGACGCTTTGTTCAAGTCCCTGAGTATGAACAAACATACTGAGCGTGCAATTCAGACTTCACAGCTCGTGCTGGAAATGATTATACACGCAGGAATAGTATGTTTTAATATCTTTTGTTTTGAAAAATGCTGTATAACTGACAGGAAAATATGTGCAGAAACAGAAGAATGGTGAGACAGTAGAACCAAGATTTAATATGTGTTTCATCCCAGAGTGGAAAAACTGCATAAGAAAGTTGTGCTAGTTGTAATAAGCACAATCCATTTATTAGCAGCTGCTCTTAGAAACACCTTCAGAGGGCAGGCTGCGCTACATCACCTGCAAACAGCGCATTGTGTCCTGAAAGGAAGTGATGCATCTCTCCAGGCCTCGACAATGCGGGGAAATTGGGACTCACGTGTTGCTCTTGAAGGACATCTGTTTAGTGCTGAGCATGCAGGAGCCATTACTAAAAGGTCGACACGGCCTCTTAGCGGGAGAGCTGTCGAGATATCTCTTGAAACTCGGCCGGGCTTCCAGCGATTATCTCGCTCGAGTATCATGAATTGCGAGGAGCTTTACATGCCGTCGTGCGAGAGATCGTCACTGTCGGATGAATTTGTGATCGCCCAAATCGCCGACTTTCGAAAAGGTGACATTTACCAAGGTGTTCTGGGTCTTCCTTTTGTCGGGGCAATGTACAGCAGCACTTTGATGGGAAAAAATCTTGGCCGGGATCACCAGCTCCTGAAGCACCATTCGGAAAAAAAAAAAACGCCTCATGAGCAAAAGGCAGCAGAGGAGGCAGCTCAAATTCCCAGCATGATGAATGGATGTGGCACTCAGCTGCCAGGCACAGCGAGCAGCCAGACCCTGCAATAAGTAAATACCACTACAGCTGCTTGTTTTGATCTCTTGCCTTGGTGCCAGACGGCATTAGCCCCCCTGCATTACCGGAGGTTTGCCGTATACATTCTGAATTCAGCAGCAACAACAGCAGCAGCTTCCCCTTTCTGCTGCAGGGGCCACGTCAGTCCTGTGAATCCCCTTGTTCACATGTGTCTTTGAACGGCAAACATGCTTCAGCAGCTGGGTTTTTTATTTGGCCGCATATTTGAATTTCTCTTTCTTAGGGTGAGTTATACATTAGCGAGCACTGATCATTCAACATGAAGCAAATTTAGATAACAGCTCAATGAAGATGCGATAGCGGCTCGTCATTTATGTCTACAATGAGGCTCAAATAGGCTATTACAGTTTTGCATTTCTAGACATGGTTTTACTACATTAGCTCTTATAGAGTCAACTAACCGAGGGCCTCCCAGTTGAGGTCATGGATTTTCTCGCAAAAAAACCATGCAAAAATTTCTACCTAAACCGTGAAATCTTGTGAAATCCCACAGCTCTACCCTCAATACTTTTTGAGTTCTGAATTTTTGAAAATAAGCCGTCTTTGTTAGGTTTTTCGAACTTAAGCGATTCTTTTAAAGCATCTTTAAAGCCTCACCAGTTCGTTATTTTTCACACGATTTAAGAGATTTTTTTTTTTTACTGAATATCAAAGAAACCTCAAGAAAAAATTTGGAGCTTGTGATAATAATCTAGAATTTATCATCAAAATGAAAAATGTGTAATTTTCAAAAATTCGTATTTCGAATTCCGACCAAATGTTTGTTGTGGGTAGAAACGACTTCGCTGTGTCGAGTCGAAATGTCATTTGGTGCGACATCAAAAACCGACTGCCTCAGCTCTTCCTAAAATTAGCTTCAGAGCTGGAAAATCCACTTTTTAGGGGGTCAGTCCGAAGTTCCCACAGCCCTATGTTCCCACAGCCCTATGTTCCCACAGCCCTATGTTCCCACAGCCCTATGTTCCCACATGTCTCACATTTCCAAAACCCCGTTTATACGAAGGGAAATGCAGATATTTCCACGTAGTTTGGCCTCTCATTTACACGAAAATCCCATTTTTATCCAAATAAAACGATTATTTCTAAAAGCTCAGGCCAAAGTGGAGATTTCATTAAAAACTCCGGCTTAGCTATTGCATGTAAATAGGGAAACCGGCGTTTTTGCACTGTGACACGTTTGTTTGGAATTTCTGATTGTCCACCCGTTTGCCCCAAGGGTTCATGACGCCCTTCCCCGGCTAGTTTTATGGTTGGTGTGAACGGAATTATTTTCACAAATGAAGGAGGGGGAAATAAGCGTTTTTCAGAACACCTATGCTCTGTATAAATGTGGTCTAAGGTTTGTCTCAAAATGAAACCCCAATGTTCCCACAGTTCTAGGACATTGAAATTAGGTCTTGTGGTCCTACATTTCCTTTTAATTTAGGCCCTATCCTCCAACAAGATTTTTTGGAAGCACTTTAAAGTAACTTTATAGGGCTGAAGGAACATACGGCTGTGGGAACATAGGGCTGTGGGAACATAGAGTTGTGGGAACATAGGGCTGTGGGAACATAGGGCTGTGGGAACAAAAGGCTGTGGGAACATAGGGCTGTGGGAACATAAGGCTGTGGGAACATAAGGCTGTGGGAACATAGGGCTGTGGGAACATACGGCTGTGGGAACATAAGGCTGTGGGAACATAGGGCTGTGGGAACATAGAGTTGTGGGAACATAGGGTTGTGGGAACATAGGGCTGTGGGAATATAGGGCTGTGGGAACAAAAGGCTGTGGGAACATAGGGCTGTGGGAACATAAGGCTGTGGGAACATAGGGCTGTGGGAACATACAGCTGTGGGAACATAGGGCTGTGGGAACATAGGGCTGTGGGAACATAGGGCTGTGGGAACATAGGGCTGTGGGAACATAGAGTTGTGGGAACATAGGGTTGTGGGAACATAGGGCTGTGGGAATATAGGGCTGTGGGAACAAAAGGCTGTGGGAACATAGGGCTGTGGGAACATAAGGCTGTGGGAACATAGGGCTGTGGGAACATACAGCTGTGGGAACATAGGGCTGTGGGAACATAGGGCTGTGGGAACATACAGCTGTGGGAACATAGGGCTGTGGGAACATAGGGCTGTGGGAACATAAGGCTGTGGGAACATAGGGCTGTGGGAACATAGGGCTGTGGGAACATAGGGCTGCGGGAACATACGGCTGTGGGAACATAGGGCTGTGGGAACATAAGGCTGTGGGAACATAGGGCTGTGGGAACATAGGGCTGTGGGAACATAGGGCTGTGGGAACATAAGGCTGTGGGAACATAGGCACGCTCCCCTTTTTAGGACATTTTAACAGTATGTTTTTCCAGGAAGGATTGTTTTAATTTCTTTGAAACGTTTTTAAGGGAATGTCTTCATATCCATTGGAAACATATTTAAAAATTAAAGATGTTATATTACTCCTTCGTTATTAAAACATTTTTATGAAAACGACACATTTTCTGTAGTTTTCAGTGGCTTTAGAATCACATTTGGTGGCTTTAATTGTCAGGTAAATATGAGTATTACGCTGATTTTAAGGTTTTATATGTCTGGATGGTACCTGTTGAGCTTTTTTGTCATGTGGGATTTTGCACGGTTCCAAGGTAGAAGTTTGTGTACGACCCCAGCTGGGAGGCCTTAGATGAGTTGGTGTGGATTGACTCCATTAGTACAATATTAAGTTTACTTTTCGATTTGCAGTAACGTAGCAACGCATCAAGATTAAAATACCAGAAGCGAAACAAATTGTGAGAATAGCCTCCTCCAGGCGCGATGCACAGCCAGTGAGTGTAATACGTGAGAATAATTCTAATTAACACCTGGCTCTTCTCATCTGCAGAGAATAACTAACGCAGCACTAAACAACACATCTGGAGTCTCTGCAAACATTTACAGTGCTGGGATGTTTAGCGACAGGCAGCGTTACAATGACATCATCTCTTTCAGTTCAGCATGAAGCCAGTAAAACATGGTAGAACAGTGAAGCAGTGGAGTCAAAGCTTTGCTGATTTGATCCTATTAAAACTGTCACAGCGGTTTGTATTATTGTCCTACAAGCAGTGAGACTGAATGGGTGATAATGTGCAAAGTTAGTTGCATATATTTAGACATTTTTCAGTAAATTGCACGAGTTGGAAATATTTTTTTGCAGCATACTTTTAACTCTGCCGGCAGCTGAAATTACCAGACCGTCGCACAGAATGCAGCAAGTTCTGCTCATGAGCGCTGATCTGAGGCCAGCAGATCGGGGATCGATGCTGATACTGAACTGACAGAGACGTAATCAGCCTAATGCGACATGCACAGAGCTCCCACCCTTCCTGCTGTCTTTCTTAGCGTAAATAACTGAGGTGAAGGTGAACATCTCAACACTTGCATTCACTATTAAACCAGTTTAATGGTCATTCATGTAGCCGGATGAAGAAAAGAAACGCCAGAGTCTCACCTGTACTTGTTTCTATGGACGTGACTGATGCTAAATTCCAACCACAGATGAAAGCAAAGAAGAGACCACACCTATATTTAATAGAAAATTCAAAATGATAAGATCGCATTACCTCCCAATGAGCTTAAATGAGATGAAAACATCGATATTTGACATTTTCAGTGAGATAAAAAACTGAGTGAGCCCCTCTCTGTGATCTTATTACCTTAATTTGATTGCAGAAACCTGTAGGAGGCGGCTCAAACCTGACCTGTTAGTGCCTGTGATAGAAACGAGGACTATATACCAAAGATATGAAAAGTTAAGGGTCACTTAGGTGTTGTTCTATCTGACTACCTTTATGTTCTGGGCGTAAATCCTTAAGCCTTGCACTTAGGATAAAAACTCTGTAGGATATCTAGATAATTATCAAAACTATCAAATGGTGATGACTTTAGGGCAGCACTGGATGCACACGTAGACTTGATTAGCAGCACAGCAACAACAAAAATGCATCTTGGTGAGGGACTGGTTCTTGGGCATGTCAGCCCAGGGCTCAAGGGCAGTAATTGGAAACAGATAAAGCCTGCTATGACTAACAAAAGAAGCTTTATTTTTTCCTCCGAGCCACCAAATTACAATTGACTGTGTTAGGACTTACGTCCCAGCAGGGATTAGAGGTAATCTATTACCTCAGATTTCAGTAGTCACTGGGAGCCTTTCTAAATGAGGATATTGACCTTCATCAGCGCATCCTAATGGAATACCCAGAGATGTTCCCTTTCTGTCGTTGTCTTTGAGGATCAACACTATGTGGATAAAATAAGACTACTATACTTCTATATCATCATGCCAGCACAAGACACATGTCTGTGCATGAGTAAAGAATTAATAATAACTGTGATGACATGTCACAGGACATTCAAAATAACATTAACATGCATGCATAAAACATTTACAACATTTACTATAGGAGGCAATGGAAAATTCTGAGGTTTGGTTTTGCTATTTCTTGTCCAAATGTGGCAAGCACTTTAGCTTCCTGCATAAAACCTCCTGCTGTTTGGTGCTTGCTTAGAAACTCTGGTTACACATCTACACCGATCAGCCACAACATCATGACCACTGACAGGTGAAGTGAATAGCATTGATCATATTGGTACTATGTGGTGTTCTGATGGAAAACCTTAGATTTTAACATCTGTGTTGATGAGACTTAGACACCCAAATAAACATTGTCCCACAACAAACACACTCCCTCATGCTAATGGAAATCCCAGATGTTACTGGAAAATGCACCCCACCACATGGCAAAAAAACACCCTGAGTTCCCTGTTTTTACCCCTTGGCCATGTTTGTAGTTTTTTATTTATGTTAATTTATTTTACTTTTAAATGTGACCAGCAACGGCTTGTTTTAAGATTCACTAGGATTTAAGTTGAGTGAAAACAATTGATATTATTTATTTTAATTGTATTTTTTTGTGTTTGTTAAAACCGTATTTCAAGATTGTGTCTTTTTGTAAGATTCTACGGTTAATTATTGTTAATAAATGGCTTATAATAACATAATAGTCATAATTTCAAAATTCTTGTCAACTTTTAACTTTTTTTTTTTTTTTACAAAAACACGATGGGTGGCCGGTGGGCTTCTCTACCACCGGGCTTGGCAAGTTTTCTGGGGGAAACCCTGCATAATGGTTACTTGATTTGTACTTCATTTTAACAACTAAGTTCTATAATTACAGTCGTCCCTTGTCTATCGTGGGGGTTCTGGAACCAAACCCCCGTGACAGACGAAATCCGTGAAGTAGTGACTTTATATTTATTTTATTATTTAGATACAATTTAAACCTTTATAAACTCTCCCCACCCTGTTATTAACCTTTCCCACACTCTTACAAACACTTGCTTCGATCACCGCCGATCAATCAGAGACCGACTAGCTCAAGCGGAAGCGGCCATAGCTGCGTTTTCCTTACATGTGTCGACTCATCTGCTGTACGCTATGTATTTTATACACAATGTAAAAATCTGCGATGCAGTGAGACCGTGAAAACTGAACCACGATATGGCGAGGGTTTACTGTATTAGGTTTTATCATTCCATAAAGAGCAGAGACGCAACAAAAATGCAGAATCCATGAATTCAGCTGTATTTTCTAATCCACGGCTACAGGAATGAGACAGGCTCTAGATCTTTACTTCTGTAGTTTTGGGGTTGCTTTTTGGTGTGTTTTCTCTCACTGTGGCCACAAGGTTGAAAGCAAGGTGATACCTCTTGAAGTGCTGCATCTTACTCCCTGTACTCTGGTCGTTCTCGCTCAAAGTGGCTCGACGGTGAAGCACTCGACTGTTTCAGAGGGCAGTAAGGAGTCTGGCCGTTGCACCAACTCGACACCCAGAAGGCAGTTCATGCAGTTTGTTTTCCTCTCTGTGGAAACCTCTTCGACCCGATTACGCAATTTTCCAAGAACAATGATTTACTTGAAATTGTACCAATATTTACAGTTCCATGAATAATTTATGTAAAACACGCAGATAGGTAATCTGCATCTCTAACGCGATTAATGCAACGCCAAAGTGGGAACTTGTTCAAATCCATTTTCCGATGACAAGACGACACAGTTGTGAGTGATTTACTGCAAAGCAACCTGTTTGTATAACCCACCTCTTCCCCGAGCTTAGAAGACAGAGCGTTTGACAACTCGTGCGCTCCATGCACATGTGAAGCCTGCTGCTCAATCACTGCAATAGTCGCCGACACCTGAGAGGGCAAAACAGTTGTTCCCATGATGCTTTGTGACTCAAACACCTCGACACAAACAACTTGAGCGGAGTGCTGCCATCCCCTGTGTCATGCCTTCAGAATCCGGTTAACTGAACTTCTGAGATCAAAGCGGGGGACCCTCCTGCACCAGTCACTGCCAAACACATCTCAGCACTCCCCCCGCCACCGGTGAGGAAATCTTGCCCACAGGATTTCTCAGACACAGACGTTTATGAGACCATTAACCTTGTCAAGACAGTTGAAATAGATGGCAGTACATAAAATGAGGAGGAAGCCTGAAATGCCTTGAAAGGAGTGTGGCAGTAAGGAAAGATGCTTGACAAACAAAGATAAATGTCTCCCGGCAGCTGGATGTTTACAAAGGGAAGGGATAACTTTTGAAAGTTTAGATGACATTCATAAAAGTGCTCAGCGACGACAGACGCTCTGCTCGGACTCGGTTGATGCAGCCAGACGAATGCGGCACGAGGCGACGGGTCGCGCTCGTGAATCTGCCGCCGACGAGCGTCCACTGTTTTCCTCTCCAGCTAAAAGCACAGATGCAAAAATACCCACTGGCATATGTGAGACAGAATCGCGCTTCGAGCAATTATATCTCCATGGCTGCAGTGTTTCCCAAAACAGCCATTATCTCATGCTCTCATTTCCTGTGAATGTCAATATGCCGTCTCTGTGAAGCAATCATTCGAGTATACCTACTTGAATCTGAGCAGAACAAATTAACTACACAGAAATCATTACACTTCTCCCTTTTTTAAAACATTTTTTAGAGGAGGGAGTGCGGCACACTTATTTAATTTTCATGCAGAATACCGGCTGGCATTACGGTTTAATTATTGGAGCACATAATGAGCGATGATAAAGGGTACTGAGACGGACCGCGAGGATCCGTCCGTTCATTCTTCTTACATTCTTACATTCAAAACCCGGGAAGTAATTATGAGCTTCAGAGGCGGCGTAATATTGATGGACAACATCTTGAGAGTGCTCGCGAAAACAAAAATTATCTTTGTTGTCGTCGGAGCAAATGAAGCAAGCTCCCCACGTACGAGCTCGATCAATTTGCCAGCGAAGAGCAGATGAGTGCATGTCCATCACGATAAATGGCAGTGCTTATAGACAATTAAGCATGCGTGTGAATTCATACTCCTTGAAGCACGCCGGCTTTAAACTCATTTAAAGGTATGCTTTGCTGTAATGCCTCCGTGAGCTCGCTCCTTTATTCTTTACCTCCCCCTGCCTCGGACAGCGAAAGGGAGAAAACTGACAGTATCTCCTTGCGACTATCTAACCACCCATTCCGCTTTGACCTTTCCATTAATAATAGGCTTTCAGTGAGGGCTTGCTCTGCACAGTGTGTGGAAGGCTCCTTCAAATGGTGTACAGCAAAGGACTCTGGCCAGTGCTTCAGAAGAGATTGGCCGGGGTGGGAAAATTAGCTTCTTCTTGCACTATCCCCTGAAGCTCAGCAATCCTTAACACCGACACGAAGGTTACAGGTGACTGAGGAGCCCCGGAACATGAAATAGGGCCGGCGGTGCGGCAAGAATGGAGGTCCGGGAACTTTTAAATGGATTACATTCACTGGAATACTTTGGGTTTTTGACCAAAGCAAACACTTGAAGGTTATTTTGGTTAAGGGATTGGAATTTTTACTGCATCACAGACATGACAGCGCAGACGTTTGCACATTCTCAGTGGCTCAGATTGCTGTGCTGTGCTGGGTGAGGAATCAGGTAGGGCCTTGTGGTCTTTTCTGGCTGGAAATAGCAATAGAGTCTGTATAAACCAACGCTGCTGCACAGAAAGGAAACACTACTTTATACAGGCTAAAATCCAACTAACTCTAAGGAATTTAATACATTATGAGGTATCAAATTATTAAGCATGAAATTAATACCTAGAGCATCGAGACAAATTAAGTCACTGGTCCTTAACATCTTATCTAATATGTTTGCACATTGTGTGAAAGGGTAACATCATCAGCATAACGGTGACGCAATAGCACGGTTGCATCGATGCCAACATAACTTATGATTTGCAGTGGCAGCCAGTAAAAATACTGAACTAATCAAGTAACTGATATCGCAAAAATCTATTTCTAACTTTTAAAAATGCAATTATTAGCAGCTTTTGTTGTTTTTTATGGTAAATATCTTTGTTTGTTCTGGACTGCATACATGAACTCAAATTCAGACAAACTGACATAGCATTGTTTTGGACCTGCAACCAATTAATCCATTGGAAAATTAGATATATTTAAGTAACAGGGACTTATTTTGCTAATGAAATAAAGAACTTTGTTGTCCACATATTTGCTGCAATTTATTGCCAGTAGAACCTGCCAAAAAACAACACTAATACTGCTAAATGCAGGTCCTGTTGCAGCTCAGCAATGAAAACACCTTAGTGCACCAGTCTTTTCCAACTTAGTGTTATTTTATTGCTTATAAAAACTCTTTTTTGAAGTTTGTTCGTCACATTGAAAGTGTTGTAAGAACAGAGTTGGGAGTTTTATACACATCAAACGAACGGCGATGAGACAATGCTGCAGAAAGAAGAGAAAATCCGCAAATCACGCCTGTTTGTCTGATGGGGTTCTTCTCCGGAGCAGTGGAACTTTAATATCCAACCCAGTCCTATTGGCCAAATGCAATCCAATTTTATGCGTGACATGACATTCAGCATCCTGACAGCAGCGTCAAAGTGCTGCCAAAATTGAAAAACGGCGTCGGTCGAAACATTAAATGTCACAGGACGTAAAATCTTGTTCCCCGACTTCTCACAACAGAAGGGTATTTTGTGCATGAAATGTAAATTTCCGGCAGCGCTGTGCATGACATTAACCTCCAAATACCCATGTATGCACGCCCCTGACAACGCTTTTGTAACTTTTCCCACTGATTCCAGTTCTGTTTTGATGTCTTGCAGTTACGCAACGCATTCCTCCATCGCAATGCCATGCAACAAAAAGCCGCCTTTTGTTTTTCGGCGGTAATTAGGCCCAAGGTGGTTTCAGCTTTCCAGCGCTGATGCAGATTAGTTAATAATTCACACGGAGGGTTACTTTTCAAGTTATTTTTTTAATAAACAGATCAGAAAATGTCATTAAAAAACCCATCTATCGGCATGCCTTTGAGAGCTCAATCCCAAAACCATACATTGTCCTGCGCACTATAATTTAGACTTCTGATTTTTTAAAACTCCGCACAGTTTGATCACCAGTTCTTCCAACTGCTTTAAAATAGAGGTACTTCAACTTTCTTTCTTTGTGGCCCGGTTTGTGTTTGTATGGAAAGTGACAGTGTTTGCGGCTCTCATCAGCAGAAGCAAGGGCTTGTTAACTCAGGTTCATTATTGAGGGGCTAAATGGGAAGAAGGAGAAGACATTAATCACCCAGCGTCTGCAAGAGTGGTCTGTGGATGGCTTAATGGCACACTGTCAAAGCAGAGTGCCTCCCTCTACCCGGCATTTGTCAGACGAACAAGCAGAGCGGCTGATGACTAGGAAATGCACTATAAGTGGGAGCCTCTTTTGCCTTTATGAATCCTCTGAGTGATCATTGAGCAAAATATTAAATTATGGCACGGAAGACTGGAGTGACAGGAGGTAATCATGCTGCCTGAATGATATGTAATTGTTTTCTGAATTGTAATTATAGGGTGAGAGAAAACATTGGCCTGCCGTAATTAACGACGAAGAACAAAGTTTTTCAGTGGAAAATTGGAATTCCCTGGAGATGTGAGCCCCTAATATGAGTACAGAGAGAGAGCAGTGTGTAGGAAAGGCAATCCAGGGCTGAGATGTTATGAAGAAGAACAATACAGACCCTGACATTATGAGTGTTTATCCAGACTGTGCATGTGGATGATAAATACAGGTAATTCCTCACAAAGGTAGAGTCCATTTTAAAGTGCCAGCAATGGCCAGGGAATTAACGGCATGGTTACATAATGGTATTATTTTATTTTCCATCCAGCAATACCTTCTATATATTGCTTCTTATCTACATTAAAGCACTTCAGCTGACCTTTTGGGTGCTTTCACCTCTGTCAAAAGGCCTAATTATCACATTTTCCTGGCGAACTCATCATTAGGGGTGAAGCCATGGGCATAAATGCACTTTAGCAGCAGAAGCCCTTGGTTGGACTCCTGCTTAGCTGGACTTTTACTACGTATCAGCCTTCTGCTCTGTGTCCCCTCCTTACATCAGGGTCATTCAGAATCATCTGAAGCTTTGTGGGGATGATCTTTGGCTTCTAAATCTGACGTCTGCCCATTTTTAAGCTGAAATTCCAACATTTTCATCATTTTTCACCCAATGGAACGTTTCAATAAATCTCTCACAAGTTGAAAACTGAACGAGACGCCACTTTCAGATGTCCATATGTCTTGAAGCATATGTCCTAGAGTCCCTAGGGTCCCTAGAGTCCCTATGTCTTCAGATTTTCAAGAGACGTTCTGAAGTGACTGGCAAATGGAGACAATGCAGCAAATTCTGGCAGACAAACCTCAGTTTTGTGCTTGAGACCTGAAATATTTAGACAACATGGAAGGATACTGAAACTTTGGACACCAGTACTTCCATCTCTTACTATTAGGGGTGTAATGGTACACAAAAATCATGTTTCGGTATGTACTTTGGTACGGAAGTCACAGTTTGGTTCGGTTCAGCTCAGTACAGAACCCTCTGTAGTCGATGGACATGCCGGCTCGCCAAAATGACATGACCGATTTAAGATGACGTAGCAGCAAGACGCCTCACTGAGTCTCCGTTTCAACTTGTGTCAAAAGTGTGGATTTCTAACTATCTACCAGTCTTTGAATTGTGTTGATCGGCCAAGTAAAACCAGAGTTATGACAGATAATAAACACCATACTTTCTCCACGTTTGGAGCTCCTTACAGCTTTGGTCTGGTCCACTTGTTTTACTCCTTTTTCATACTTTACCAGGAAACCCAGGTGATCCCAGACGGGTGGTTTTAACCACGACGGAGCGTCTTCCAGCTGTTAGCATTAGCCATCCTATTCGCTAACCATACGTCACAGAAGCACCGGAAGGAAAAAAAAACGGTCCGTCACATCCTGTGTTCCACTGGAAACTCCTACTTGTTTTTAGTTCCGCAATACTGTGAAACTGTGAGACGGAGAAGGTCCAACACAACTGTGGGCACTACGAGGTTCACAATTAAAACAATTCTGAACATTGGTCATTCGTAATAGTCTTAAAATGTTCATACCGTCGTACACCTCTATACCAAACTGGAAGTGCCTGTACCAAACGGTTCGGTTCAGTGTATTGTTACACCTCTACTTACTATCCTAAACTTCATCAGTATACCCATGACTCAAGAAACCCATCTGGCTATTTGGAAATTAATAATTTATTTACCTGTCAACTCTGATTAGCCATAACTCTCATTTCTACCAACACATGGACGCTTTCTAAGCATTGGTAATGTCATTCAGATATTATTCTCAAATAGATCCTACGTATTAGAGATATATTATTTCAAGTTTTTTTGAAAATCCACTTTATTTGCCATTTTTGGACAAATCCTGGAATAGAGAGGTCTTCAACAAAAAACTGAGTCTTGATGCCAGAATTTGCTCACCAGAGATTTACTGAACATTTCCATTGGGTGAAAAATTGTGAAAATGTTGGAATTTTAGCTAAAAGTGGGCAGATGTCAGTTTCAGATGCCAAAGATCACTCCTACAAAGTTTCAACAGATTCTGAGATGGTCGAGCGACTGACCTCTGCTAATCTCGCTGGGTTGACACGAAAGACCCACCAGCATTGAAAAAAAGCAAAAAACCCCAGTCAGTTTTAACAAAGCATTTCCACTGTGTGCATTCAAGTCACATTTTCAGAAATATCTCACATTGATTTGCAGCACAAAGCAAGAGCATGTTAGCTACTTGCATGCACAGATGGAGGTAGAAGCTTCCATAGCTTCACGCAAAGACAAAAAACTAAAAGCAGTTCACTTTTAGAGGTGAAATGTCTGCAACTGCCTGCATAGAGAGGCATAAATATAACATTTACTTTAGTGTTAGACAATACAAGCATCCATTACAATGTGATCAATCTAAAACAAGAACATGTTACCTGCATGAACGGAGCGTAAACCACAAACAGCTGCGTTATTAAGGCTAAGCCACGTATTTTATGCAGTGCTCCTTCTGGTGTGGGCTTTTAAAATCAAATTAAATTAACTGCAACATCTAAGCCGTCCTTCCAAGTCATGATTAGTCTTTCATTCACGCGGCTCACCGTAGACGTAAATCACACACACGACAACAACGCGGCGTCAGTGAATGACGGCCACATCCATTCAGAGAAACGCCATTATCCCGAAGAAGACGGCGTTTAAGGAAAACTGTCTGCGAGGAATTATGTTTCCACGACGCTCATTTGTTGTGAAATCCAATTACATGAATGCTCAGCAGCCAGCGAGGAGAATAGAAGCACAGAAGAGCCGAAGGTTCAACAGCAGCTTAATATAAATACAGTAAGGATGTTGTGTCTCTCGCTGCAGTGTTTAAACATACCATCAATAATACGCAGTTAAACGCTCAGATATTTCGAGGCCTGTTGCGAAAGGGTCTTCTGTGATCGCGTTGTTCTGAGAGGGAATGCAGCTTCTTGGAGACGTTTTCCTCTGGAGGGAAATTTGAATTGCCTGAATCAGTTCCTCCAGGAATTCACGATGCTGCGATCGCAACAATTAACGCAAATTCAACCAATCTCCATGAATTCTGCGCCACCTTGCAATTTCGTCCAATCACCGCCACTTTTCCGCAATTTTGTCCCGCCTCCCGTGAGTTCCACCAATCACAGCAGTCCCCAGTAATGCACGTACGTCACCGGATTCACTTCCTTGTTTATGGTTTGAAGATACAGATACGTACGCAACAAAAACTACTGCAGAACAATTCCCTGATGTTCTTCACCAAAGCGGAGCTAAACTGTTTTCACCCCGTGGAATATTGAGGTGGAACACAAACCAAAACCATCCACTGACAAACACTTTTCTACCGTAAACATATCAGGAGAATGGGTGAAACCAGCGGACCACAGACCAGACAAACCACCGTGATGAAGCTGTTGCATCCAGATCTGTGGCAGCACTGAAACAATGAAGGTCAGTTAGATTAATTAACTGACGTGACGAGCTGTGAGCGTGTGTGTGTGAAATTAACTTTTTAAACTTTTAAAATTTTTAATGTATTATACAAAACAAAGAAAAAAATTCAACTTTTTGACAGGTTTTTACTGTCTCCCACAATTTTATCGCAAAAAATACACACAAAACATCGCAACTTTTTAGAAAAGCTGCTTCGAATTCAGGCATTTTAAGCCGCAACAACTTTGAAAAACGCCCAAAAAATCCTGGAGGGACTGCTGAATTGAAAGGCCCATTTTAGCTGTACAGTCAACGTAAAGCTAAAAAAAAGTCTCAGTTTTCAGAAGCAACACTAGCGGTGTGAGATAAAAGCTGGCACTTCTGTTGTTGGTGTTCCACTAAGTTTGCAATATTTAGCCCATTCAGCCAAACTGAACTCTAAACAACCTCCTTAACATCCATTTATATTGGTCACATTTATTTTCACAGTGACCAGCTGGAGGTGGTTTGCGATGCCCGTGCGCCCGCCAGCTCCTCTGGCTTTGTCGGGCCTCGTGCTAACTGACAATTAACGCCGCCGCCGCCGTAACCTGCGAAAGGGAATTCATAACTGCATGAAAGCGTCACGTAGCCCGCACTTCAAAGACAAGCACACGCGGACTAAGTTGATAGAAGCAGCGTGTGTGAAGTCTGGTTATGGGGGGAGGAAGAAGGCAGGAAGGCTCAAAGGGATGCTGATATCCACCTTTTGGTTGGCAGCCCAAATCTGAGCCCCCGGTCGCTTCAGGCTATTGGGAAGAGGGAGCCATGCGAGACAGCATGGAGCATAGTAATCACAACCCTCCCGCTCTCTCCCGCGCTGCTCCATCCTATTTTCTCCCTTTCTCGCTTCATCACCGCTCCCCGACGTTCCCTCCTTTCTTCTCGCGCTCTTCATCCCCGCGTCGTTCTTTTCCCTCCTCGTCTCCGCCGCCTCCGTCAACCTCTGGAGTTGTTCTATAAGCACCTCGTGGGCTGCTCTCATCCACTTTTCTTCGGCTTTATTCATCTTAGGAATAAATAGTTTGGGCCCCCCCCTACCTCCGCCGCCCCATGAGAGACAAACAAATCAGCATGGAACACAGATGGGTTGCTGTTTGTGGGCTAATAAGTACAACTTCTTTCACCAACCTTCTTTACTGTCTTGCCTCTATAGCCGCGAGGAAATAAATTGGCCCCATCGTTGGAAGTGCCCATCCTTTCTTTGTGCATACAACTGCCATGCTGTATCGACCGCCGTGCGTTTCTTTAGGGGCGGAGGGAGGAATGTTATATTGTGGTAATGAAGATATCCCTTGGGCAGGGGAAGTCTCATCATATATAACCTGGTAATTACTTTTCAAAGTCACGCAGTGCCGGGAGATCAATAGCGCGAGAGTTTCTCCGGGTGTTAAGAAACAAATGGCGCCTCCCCCAGAATTTCCGCCGCTGACCTTTGAGTCATTACCGTCCTGCGTTTTATTGGTAGTGAGCTGTAACATCCTGAATGAATGACTTTGGAGCACACGGGGGGAAACAAATGACACGGTGTCGTATCTGTGTGTTTAATCCGAGACATATGGCCATCTTCATTTGGGTATCGATCATCATGTGAGACGAGGTGAGAAAAAGCATCTCAGGTTCGTCGGCGAGTTTAAAGATCCGTTACTTCCAAGCGTTCCATCCATCGCTGACCTTTTCACCTCTCTCTCGAGGACAGGGAGTTCGCCGGGAGCACAGCGGATGCTATTTAGCAGTCATCAAATGTAAAATGTGTGTTCTGATCTGTTTGCCCGCCCACGGAGACCCGCTCAGCATGTGTAAGCTCTCCGCTGAAGGACAGCACAACGAGGGCCGGCTGATGTGAATAGCCATTTTTCTAACACATATTTAAATTTGATTCGCAATAGAATTTTCCAAAGTCAAGCTTCGGCTCAAAATTCGCTGTATAATAGATGTAAAGCATGTGACGGAGCATTAGCACATGACACGGAGGGGATGGCATGAATTTAGAAAAGCACCGGCGTGGCAGTTTAAGCAGCCTTCTTGACGATGATCAGGCCTGATGAACTTCTGCCTGTTTTTAATACGTGAGCCGTGGCGTTAAGCAGCTCTTAGTCACTGGAGAAGACTCTGTCCTGGTGGCCCGTTGCTGGCTAATCCCCCACAATGCTCTCTGACTGCCAAACCGTCTCGACAACCGCCTCGTCTGCTCCCTACAGTATTAAATGCAGCAAACAAGCTTCCACCCCATTCAACAGTAGTATAGTAGAACCACACCTGATGTCTAGTGTAGCCTCTGACATGCCTTATTGATTAATATATTAAGTATTTATATTATAAGGGATTGTAGCAACTAATAATGTAATAAATTATTATGTTAGTGGCCTAGCGTTAAAACAATCCCTTGAAAATGTCATAACTGTAGCCGATAATGTAATAATACATCAACAGGATGCATTTCTTGGATATAAAAGATTGTTTTGCAGTTTTTGTGCAGTTTGCTCATCAAAAATAGGTCTAGTAGATGACATAGTCGCCATATTCATTCATCAAGGATACGTCCCATGTAGCTCTCACCAATCTGAGAATCATCTGTTGTACAAAATCCATCCATCCATTATCTGTACACCGTTTAATCCTCGGTAGGGTTGCGGGGGGCTGGAGTCTATCCCAGCCAACTCGGGCAAAGGCAGGAGACACCCTGGACAGGTCGCCGGGCCTCTTTTAGCTGTGAGGCTAGAAGATGCAAACCACCGAGCCACTGTGCAGCCCTTGTACAAAAGCTTTATTTAGAATTTTGTTTATTTGCTTAGATATGTAAATTCATCATTTCATATCAGTGTCTCTGTTGGATGTTGCATTGTCAAATGAATTTACCACATTTTTTCTCTTGGAAAATATTTCATTAAAACTCTTTGGAACATTTCTCAAGAAAAAACGATTCAGTCCTCACTTCAAACTGTATCTAAATAACTGGACTGGCTCTGTAATGACATTTAACTCCAATATACAACATGGAACATGAAGACTGAAGAGTATTATGAATGTCATTGGCTTAAAAACTTCACTACATTATCGGCAAGTTATTACGTTACTGGCTTTATTACATTTAAACTGGCCAAAATGATTACGTCATTTGTTGCTACATCGATCATCATTAACATTTAAAGTTTAAACCCTGCGTCAACACCGACAGTGGGCTCGACTTCCTGGAACTACAGCATGCATGCATTAACCACCCGCTAGAAACTGAGCAACGGGGTGCTCAAATGAAATGAAACTGAATTACAGCAATAGTCTCATTATTTGACAGTCACACCTCGTACATCCTGAAGTGCTGCCGCTGCAGTTTGCTAATTGTTCTGTTTGAAGCTGCAATTTTGATTTGAAATTGATTAATTATTCGGCCCTAGAGCGAACTGTGGAGCGCTGCCTTACCTGCTAAATAGACAACACATACAGTGTACACACAGGCCCTCCGCTAAATGCCACGCTAAAGTTAAAGAATGCATCATGAGCACCAAACCATGACGTACACACATAAAGCCCATGAATGGCTTCCTAAAGGACTCCAGTGATACAACGGGAAGGAATCCACATTCTATATCTGTTTCTATATGGCCGTACCACCTCGTGGATGCCTGATCCCGTCAGATCTTAGGAGCTAAGCGAGGTTGGGCCTGGTCAGTACCTGGATGGGAGACCGTGAGGGAACACCAGGAAGCCTGGGTGGAGGCAGTGTGAGAGTGAGTGGTTGGTGGTTGTCGGAGGGGCCGATGGAGCAGACTGGCAGCTTCACCTCCGTCAGTTTACCCCAGGACAGCTGTGGCTACATACATAGTTTAGCACCATGGAGTATGGAGTGAATGAATAATGCAATGTAAAGCGTCTTTGAATGCCTAGAAAAGCACTATATAAAACCAATGCATGATTATTATTATACTGTAGTAAAATCATGAAAATTTAAATGACAACTATTTTACTTTTGTCATTTTATGTTTGTTGAATCATGGGTTTTGTATTTCAGATTGTCATTAGCACCTTTGAGTTATTCCACGTCAACCCACCTACAGAGTCTCAGGTGACTTTCTTGAAAAAAATCATGCATCCGAAAAAAAATCAGCACAAGCTACTGACATCGTTACGAGTTTCAACTTTTTTTTGAGGTCTCTGGGATGTTCAGTAAAAGAAAATCAGCCAAATCCTGAGAAAAACAAGCGACTGGTGAGGCCTTAAAGATGCTTTAAAAGAATGGTGGAAGTGATCGAATTCAACACAGAGGGCCAATTTTCAAAAATTCATAAGTGGGAAAAGTATTTGGATGAGAGCTGAGGGGTTTCAGTGGAAGCTTTTGCATTGTTTTTTTCAAGAAAATCCATGACCCCAACTGGAGGCCCTCAGTGAGCTGGCGTGGAAGGACTCCTTTATTTATCTCAGCTTGAACTCGCATTAACAATTTTTTAAAAAAGGCTCTTTTTCTGTTTTTCCTTTTGTCTCAGCGTGAGTTCAAATGCAGCAAAAAGCAGGCGGGATGCTCTCCAGAGCTGCATAGTACGTATATACATATTCTCGATCCCTGTGTTATTACCAGCATGTTCTATTCAAGCATCCAGGCTCCTCTCTCTCTCCTTCCAGGGTAAACCGCCTGCAAGAATGCACTGAACTCTGAATCAGGCTCACGACATCGTTCAGCGTGTTAATTAAATTGTAAGAAAGGCCTCTATCTATCTCTCACACACACACACAACACAGCATACAGCAGACATGCAATTAGGATACACCTCCCTGATAACCTCCACCACACCACCCACACAGTCAGGCATTACAGCTGATTATAGCTGCATGCTAACGTTCGGGCACCTCCGGGCAAATTACATGTGCTGTTGTTTTAAAAAAAAAATAACAATAATGATAAATAATTAAAAAGTAACACAACCCCCGTAGTAAACATACGTTTCAAGCTTGCATTACTATTGAGAAAATGGCAGTTAAACAACATGACTGCTGCAGAAAGGTTTAGCTGACACCCCATAGCAACCAGTGACGGAATCATTTGGCCCATTTTAAATGTAATAAAGCCAATAACGTAATAATTTGTTGATAATGTAATAAAGTTTTGGAGCCAGTGACATACATAATACTCTACATTTGTAAATGAGTGTTCATGTTCTATGTTGTATATTGGAGTTAAGTGCCATTATAGAGCCAGTCCAGTAATTTAAATCCAGTTTGTGAGGACCGAATCGTTTTTCTTAACAAATGTTTGAACAAAAGTTTAAATGAAATGTTTTCCAAGAAGAAAAATGTGGTAAATTCATTTGACAATGCAACATCCAACAGAGACACTGACATGAAATGATGAATTTACATTTCTAAGCACATAAAGAATATTCTAAGTAAAGATTTTGTTCCAGCCATAATTAATGAGAGTGAGATCTACATGGGACGTATCCTTGATGGATGAATATGACCACTTATACCCCTTTTCTACTGAGCTGGAGCCAGAGCCTGACTCAGCACCAGTTCTTTGTGTCTCCACCACCTAAGCACCGACTCCAGGTTCTATAAACTGGAGCTCAGCAAGCACCAACTCTTTGCTGGTCCAGAGCTAAGCACCGAGTACGTCAGGGGCTGGGGGCGGGGTTATGGTGACCAACCATCAACGGTGGAAAGGGACACACAAGCGCTAATTAGTGTCCTTGTTCTCCAGGACGTCCCTGGTCCCATCACACATGTATTGGAATGACTCCTGGAAGTTTACCACAAACTGTTGACCTGAAATCCGCTACAGTTGTGTCCCACCAGTAGCGTGATCACGGATGTGTCCAGGCAACAGGAGGACCTCCGCCTCACAATCAGCCTTAAGACCATCTATAGAGATAAACATAGATATTATCATCAACTTACTGCTTTTGTTTAACTGCTATGTAATGGATGCTAGCGTAGTGGTTTTACAGTGACCCAATGGCTCCAACTTGGCTCCTTGCCAATGGAAAAGCAAACAGGAGGAACCAGATTAGAACCAACCAAGCACCAGAACTAGGACCTGGTTCTTCTTGGTGGAAAAGGGGTATATGCCATCCACTAGACCTATTTTTGATGAACAAACTGCACAAAAGCTGCAAAAAACTATTTTATTTCCTAGAGATGCAGTCCTGTGGATGTATTATTACATTACCGGCTGCAGTTTTTACATTTTCAAAGGGTTTTTTTTAATGCTAGGTCATTAACGTAACAACTTATTACATTATTGGCTAAATGTTATTACGTTATTGGTTGCTACACACCTGAGTGATGCTGCTCTGTTTACCAGAAGACCTGTGACCTACTCACAAAAGCAACACCTGGACAAGTCAGAACGGGAGTGTTTCTGAGCGGTGACATCCTCCAGAGAATTAGGTTGCCAGAACCTTTGTCCGTGCCACATTCACTGCTTATTTTTTCTATTTTAAGTACATTGCAGAAAAAGCAACAGAGCATTGCATTTTTGAAGAAAAGCCCGTTTATGTCCACTTCTTTTCAGTTGGAAAAAAACCCCCACAGAACATGTCATTTGCCCAGGTGGCGCCCGAACTTTGCAAACAACTGTATCTCAAAAGTGTCAACAGAGGAGCGGTGAGAGGGAGCAGGTAGCGCCGGGCGAGTCGACGTTATCGGCATCATGCAGTAAGCACCTCTCTGCAGCTTTCTTCGCTTTAATTTTTCTTTAATCTGACAGGCAGCAGGAGAGCACACAGAGATCCATGACCTCAGCCTGCCTCCCGAACCAGGGGGGAGATGCTTTGAATGTGTGTTTGTGAGTGTGGGGATAATTTAAGGACACCCTGGTAAAGCTACTGTTGCTACGTGCGCTGCGTCTGTTGCATACAGATGCTCCGAGTCTGATGCCAGCGTCGGGGAGGGCGAGCGGCAAACAGTGCATCCATTAGGCTTTTCAAAACACAACAGAAGATCACGGCGACCCCAGAGCTAGACATCCTACGACTTCCTCCCTTTCCCTTTCCTCCCTGTTTTCCCCAGGTATGAAAATTACACAACTCCATTTTCAATTTGTCCGGCTAATCCCCCTTTATTCCGGCGTGCGGCGAGCTCGCCAGACAACCTCCTACAAGCGAAGGAGCGTATTTAAAAGGGCTTTCCGAGATAATGACGAGAGATTGAATTTTTGATGGGGGGTGGATTTCACCTCATATTCTTTCTCCTCTTTGGTAGCAAAACCAGGTCAAGTCAGACTCGACACCGGTCCTTGGAAATATGACGGAGATGGGGCAACGACTCGGTTTGTCCAAAGTTCAGGAAGCAGGACTCAAGATAAGCGACGGACATCGATGGCCAACAGAATCTCTAATAGAAGTGATTCATGACAATCCAGTCGTCTTCTTGTCTTTTGCTGTTTTGCTCTGATCAGCTGCTCAGCCAGTCCTTGAACTCTTCTAAGACCCTTCTCTGAGACACATGCGTGAATAAATGTGAAATATTAGAGGGTACATCTCGCGTCTGTGGGGCTTTAAGAGATGATGATATAATTCTGACTGTTCAGAAGACACCGACGGTGATAGGAAAATAATTAAAAGCACGCTAAAGAGCAAGCCCATGCAAACACACTGCGACTTGCCAGCAGTTTCATCAGACAGTTGAAAGGCCATAATTGAGGAAAATGTAAAAGCTGTTGACGGAACCCGGGGCAGACAAAGACTTCTTTTTATGGATTATAAAGGCCGTCAGACTTATATTTTACATCGCGGGCTACTTGGCAGCCATTGTACGCGGCACAAGAGGATCTTTCCCCCCAACATAAAAGAAGCGAGAGAAAAGAGCGAGGTGCATGGTGAGAATATTTTCAGGAGGCGACGGGGCGGTCAGGGGAAAATACTGTCGCCCGGCAAGCATAGTCAGTCTTTGGTTAGGTGAGAATAAAGAGCTCTTAACGGCGGCCTCTATTAGTTTTGCAGGATGAAGTCTGTTCGCTTCGGCGTCCTGTAATAGGATTACAACACTGGCTGCTCCCTGCGCCTGCAGACAGATGTCTAGATTTCTACTTTTAATTATTTCCTTGTAACATTAATTCATTGTTTATTTTTTTAAGTTAAGCTGGCGGTCGTCAGTAAGGAGTCATTTCATGTTGTTCGTAGGAAGTAAACAGTAACCCACCTCCGTTTAAATGGATGAGACCAATGGCAGCAGTTCATCAGATAAGGGTGTCAAGAACATTAAGTCATCTAAAGTAGTTGCACTTTTTAACAGAATAGAAAAACTTTACTAATCCTCAAGCAGAAATCTAGTTGTTACAGCAGAGAGAGTAAAGTTACCGCCACCATACATACAGATAAATAAGCAAAACTACACAGGGAGTAAAAATAAACAATAAGAAAAATAGAAAATGCACAATAAGTGTAGTGTGGAAAAGGCACTTTCAAATGACAGAACCTTATAAATGTAAACAAGGCAGAGAGGGCTGAGATTACGCACTGACAGATTATGTGATCAGAGAAAATCTAATTAAAACCAAACATCTATAACATCCGGTGTGATTCCCAGGTATGTTGATGCTTTAAAACTGCCTCTTCTTTCACATCGCCTCACCTGGTGTGATAGCTTTCACAACAGGAAGTCGATCAAAAGCAAGAAAACCTTTTACCCAGGAGTTGGTGGAAAAACCCCAAAGCCGAGCCACAGAAACGGTTAATATTGGATTCTTATCTGCCCCCGTGGCCAGACGCACAACTCCAAATGAATGCTGGGGCGGCTCTGTGTCTGTCGGCTGTGTAAATACACTTCTGATGGGTAGTACAGGATAAATCTCTGTGCTGTTATCGCAAATCATTCTAAGGTGAAGCAAGTGTGTAGCAGCCAATAACGTATTAATCTTAAATGTACTGAAGCCAATAATGTAATAAAGCTTTTGAGCCAATAACATACATAATACTCTTCAGTATCTTCAGTACTGTATGGGACGTATCCTTGATGAATGAATATGACCACTATGTCATCCACTAGACCTATTTCTAATGAGCAAACTGCACAAAAACTGCAAAAAGATCTTTTATTTCCAAGTAATCCAGTCCTGTTGATGTATTATTACATTATCAGCTGCAGTTATTACATTTTCAAAGGGTTGTTTTAATGCTAGCCCGTTAGCTTAATAATCTATTACATTATTGGTCGTTGTTACATCACTGGTTGCTATACACGTGTCAATAATAGCACTGAAAGATCTCTTGCTCCCTCAGTTGAATGACCTGCTATCCCCTACCCCCTCATCCCCACTCCTGACCCAACTGGTCGAGGCAGACGGCCGCCTTCCCTGGGCCTGGTTCTGTCGGAGGTTGTTTTCTCCCCCTTCTCTTACCTAGGGTTTTTTTTTGGGGGGGTTTCTTCCTACTGTTCCTGACTGCTTGCTCAGAAGGAATCCTAAAGCAGCTTTGGATTGTCAGGTTTTCTGTTCTCTGTTCTTTCTTCCTATGTAAAGCGCTGTGAGATGACATATGTTGTAAATATGAGCTATATAAAAAAGACTGAATTGAATTGCCAGTGAAACTTATTGTAAGTACTGTCTGTGTAGAGAACTGGTGTAGGTTCATGTCAAGACTATATGCAACGATTACAACAACCGTAACACACATTATAACAACAACCTCAGCTTGACTTGAGACTTTTAGCAGCCTCGCATAATTACGTGTAAAAGAGACCAAACCATTAGAGCGCCTTCAGTTAACACAGAATTAAGCACCACTTGTTTTTAAACCTGCAATAACTGTTTGTTTTTTGGTTTTGTTTTGTTTTTCAGGTCAACTCAGGAACAATATGTGAGCGCCACACCGACCTGCCTTTTAAAGCTGATGCGGTTGACAGCGGGGTTTTAGAGCTTTCTCTCTGAAAGCAGCTGCCACCTGTAGCTAAAAATGATGGTGGAGCATCGGAACGGTGGAGCCGTGGGCCAGACAGCCTGACAGCGAACCGAGAGGCACAAGTGGAGGGAAGCTGCGGATTCGGCTGATAATGTTCAACAAATCTTTCCGTTTTAAAGCTTAGAGTCATTAAGAGACACTTTGAGAAGCATGTTGAAATATTCCAGAGGTGTTAACTTCAAATGAAACTAGGGATGCACGATAATGCCAATTTCAACCAATACCGATAATCGATAATTTTATACTTCTTGCAGCCGATAGGGTGTTGGGGGGGGGGGGGTGACACCGGAGCGTGACAGCAGAGTTGGCAGGTCCACGTACTACAACCACGGTGGCGTTCTAGAGTCTCAGCGGCGTACTAGAGCCTCGGCAATGCTTGGCAGCGCTCGGTGATGCTCGACGACGCCCGGCGGCGTACTACAGCCTCGGCAACGCTCGGCAACACCCAAAGGTGGCGGCGCTCGGCGGCAGCACACACAACTATTCGAATGTCAAAATTATTATCCCAATACCACCACAATCAACCAGTATTCGGATATTCCAATATTCGCGATCAGCCCTAGTCAAATGTCTTCTTCTGACACGGTAAAGGAAGTCCACCCTGGTCAGTGCTACGCCATGCTGCTTGTTTTTCTCTGCCCGCGCAGTCTGATGACATCACACACATGCGACAGTACCGTTGGGGAGGGGAGGGGTTGAGGAGCCAGACATGAGGACAAACCACAACACACAGACCAACGGCAAAAACCAAGATTCAAAGTCTTTATTATTATCGGCTCATTTTTTAATTATCGGAATGACGTCGTAATTGACAATATTAACCAATAATTATCTGACGCGGATATTATCGTGCATCCCTAAACGAAACCAGTGCATGAAAAGGCCTCAGAATTCACTATGCTTATGGCTGCTTCCATATGCAAGGACTAGGGGTGGTCATCTTTCAGCATATTCCATCTTTAACCCCATTAATCACCTTTAGGATGATTTTTAGGGAGTCTTTCTTTGTTCTTCCAGCAGCACCTTCACATAAAGGTAGAAAATCAGAGGCAGAAAAGTAGGACAGGCCTGACTCTCCAGCTTGGCTAAATGACAAAACACCTCTCCGGAGGAACAAATGCTTACTCAGGTACTTTGGGCTGGTGTTGGAATTGGAGAAACCCTGCAATGTGGGCGCCAGCGTTTACCTCAACACGCTCCGATAATTGGCGATATCAGTCTGGTGCTCTCTGCGACGGGGTGTTTCGGCCTTCAGCTGCACATTTTTGTCGAGGCCTTTCATGTTAGCACGAGTGGAGAACGCCGAATTACCATAAGATACATGAATAATTCCTTCCTGGTACGACGCGTCCAGCTCGCCCTGCTGCAGATAGCGTACGAACGGCAAAAAGACAGTTTATATTTTAAGCCTTCTCCTTTCCAGAAAAGTTACAGCGTAACACATAATTAGGTAACATGCTGTTCAGCTCTTGTCTGACCTGAAAAGATGTGTGTGTGTGTGTGTGTGTGTGTTGTGTGTGGAGGACTAGAGCACAAAATCAGTTGGGGAAAAACAGGTGAAACAAAGCTCTCCAAGTCTGAGACAACAAAGAGAACAGCAGGTTCTCGATTCAAGCTTGACAAACACACATAGTCGGTGCGTGTGTGTGCGCGAGAACATAATGAAAAATATCGATCGCATTACACACTTACACAAAATAGGAGGTATTTCAATGACGATAAGTTTTCAGTTGTTTGTTTATTTTGGCAAACAACAATAATTCCAGTGTGGAAATTCAGCAAGCAGACAGTTCCCGCTTATCATGGTTTATTATGCCGTCATTTAAAAACGTGTACTTGTTGCTAAACAAAATATTAACACCAGTGCAGGAATCTCCGGTGTCTAATTTTCGAGACTGAGAGAGCTGTTTTCGGAGATATTTTCAGCAGAGAGTGAGAGATAGCGGGGATTGATCTGACGCTGAGACTGTAATTACCGGCAGAAAAACAAGCTCGCTTTCTCTCCTGCGCATTCTCTCCCTCTCCCTCCCTCCCCTCATCTGTATTTAAACAAGATAATCTCTTGTTTCCAACATGACATTACCACAGCGTGTCTGTGTGTATCCTGCAGTGGCCTCGTCACACTGCTCCAAGACTTCAACATGACTTAAGTAGTATAGTCTGACTGTCTCGGAAGGATAAAACATGGCTGCCATTTAGGTTTTCCGGTGACTTCTGGCCTTAAAATTTCTTTCCAAGCATGGACCTTTTATGGGGACTTGTTTCAGTGAAGGTGTCGTAGACTCCTCTTAACTCCACTCCCCTCCAGTCAACACCTGCCAGCTGTTCCCACCATTATCCAGTGTCAACTCACACACAATCCCACTGCACCACTTGTCAGCCTATCAGTCATCTATCTGATCACTCTGCCACACACCTGTTACTCATCTACACCGATCAGCCACAACATCCTGACCACTGACAGGTGAAGTGAATAACATTGATCTTATTGGTACTATGTGCTGTTCTGATGGAAAACCTTGGATTTTAACATCCATGTTGATGAGACTTAGACACCCAAATAAACATTGTCTCACAACAAACACACTCCCTCATGCTGATGGAAATCCCAAATGTCACTGGCCTACCCCCACAGGAAAATGCACCCCACCAAATGGAAAAAACAATCAGGAACATGTTGAGGAACATGACAATGGCCCAACATGTTGATTTGACCTCCAAACTTCCAACACCCCATTGAGATCAAGCATCAACAGGATGCAGTGGAACAAGTTGGATTGACAGAGGCCCCACTGCACAAGCCAGAGAACCCAAAGGATCCAGTGCCAACGTCCTGGTTCCAGACCCCATAGGACACCCTGAGAGGTCCTCTGGTCCATGCCCAATGGTTCAGAACATTTTGGACCACATAAGGGGGACCAACACAATATTGGGCAAGTGGTCATAATGTTATGCCTGATCGATGCATAGCGTCTTTCTACCTTAGTGGTACTCAGAGCACTTTACAACGTGTTTCTCATTCACCAATGGCGACAGAGCTTCCATGCAAGGTGCCCGCCTGCCATTGGGAGCAACTTCCAGGTCAGTGTCTTGCCCTTGGCCAGGGATTGAACCGCCAACCTTGACAACCTGCTCTACCACCTGAGCCACAGCCGCCAAAGCACACTAAATTAATTAATTGAGTTTGCTTTTGTCAGGAAATCAATCAAGCTGCTGGACCTGCTGATTCTTGGCTTGAAAAACTACTTCAAAACCTGCATTCTAGACTCAAGCATGTTCTCACCAGTAGCGCCCCTCCAGGACTGAACACGTGAGAATAAAGTGTCGGAATACCACTTCTTGTTCTCTGTTGCCATCAACGCTCATAAAAAGATCTACTGCCAACCTCCTGGTTCCAGACCCCATAGGACCCCCTGAGAGGTCCTCTTGTCCATGCCCAATGGTTCAGAGCGTCTTTCACCACATAAGGGGGTCCAACACAATATTAGACAGGCGGTCATAATGTTATGCCTGATCGGTGTCTTTACTAGTCAGTTGACTACATTGTTTGTGGCTACTTCTCTTCCTGGTTGGGTTGACTACTCGACTTTACTACTCTCTGCCTGAGTAAAGCTGCTGATTTTTGCCTCACATCTGACTCCTTCTTGTGATTCTGTGTGTAGATCCTTCCTGAACTGTAACAAAAGGCCATGAAATCAGTGAACAGCACCCATATCAACACAACATTTACTTTCATTTTGTCAAAATGTGTCATTCAATCGGCTCCACCATTTGGACAAACTGCAACACACACACCAAAAGGGTCTCCAAATGAAATAATAAAATTTATCACCAGTTCACAAAGATGCAGGACAATTTCCTGATTGAATCCAGAAAAGCCGTTGCAAGTCACTGTTCACATATAAATGTTTTGTGTTTGGCACAAAAGGGAAGTCGCCGTGGTGATAATAACAATATGAGCACAGTCTGAGAACAACAGTGGTCATGAATTTTAAAAAACAAACAGAGATGTCCCATTTTAAACTCGCTTTTTCACCTGCTTTCCCCCCTGTGCATATTCAGTTAAAGTAATCCTTTTTAATGAAGACGGTCCGCTATGAATGACAGGATCTCTGCTAATACATAACATTTAATGTATCCCGGTTCCAAACATCAGTTATTATTCTTTTTCAATCGCCAATATGTGGCATCAGCCCCGCAAAAACCGTATGAATCGATTCCTTCAGCCAATCAGATGGCTCAGACAGTATGGATTGATAGACGGCAGGCGAAGAAGAGACCTCATTTTGTTCCACAGCTGAATGTAAACCGGTCTGATGATGTGCTTGAACAGTAAGCATGTCGATTAAACTTGGTTCAGCAAGACGCAGGCCTACTTCGGCTAACAGGTACACCTAGACGCCGAGCAGGTTAAAGTTTAGCTGTGGTGGTTTGAGCAGAATACCACAGCAATGCCTCGATGACGCAACTCAGTTTCCAGCTATAACATCATCAGCGCCTGTAAATATTTAAATAGTGTAGAATGTAAATTAATGCCTTTTTAATGGGATGATTAAACATTCGGGTCCAGGCGCATCGATCCACTCATGTTAACATCCTCTCTTCCTTTGGCGGTAGCCCGACATCATCTGATACAGACACCCAGCAGAACACAGAGCTTTTACTGTCGTCAGCTGGTCGTGTTGCCACGTTTACAGCAAACGGTTGTCGACACCCATCACACCTCGTTATAGTTTGAGTAGAGATTTAAATTATATTAACACAGATCTGCTCTTTGGCCTCTTGAAATCGATCTTGATTCAAATATAGGCCTTTGTGTGTAGACTATAGCTGACGCTTGCGCATCCATGGCAACCCCGCATTACATATGTTAATTTAACCCCTGCAGAGAACACGTTGTTAGTCGATGTAGCGACTAACTGAAGATCTCAGTGGGCTTAATCAGCTTTACTGCTCCTTCCTCACATGGAGCAATCTGGGTACGTTTGCAGGTGTGCTAAACATTTATGGATTCATTCTCTTTCATATTTTAATGACAGAATATTTTAATTAACGCTGTATCAAATGCAGATTTTAAACTGCCATTTAATTTAAAGCTGCGAACGTTACATAAAATAAATTAACATTCTCAAATGTTGAAATATGAGGTGGTCAGAGAAATCTCTCAAGCAGCCATGTATTCTCACAGACTTCTGGAGTGTGATCACCCAGAACTGTAGAGGTGGGAATATGCGAGTTCCCACTTCGAACAAGCACAGCACATTAGATGTGGTTGGTCCACTGCTCCTTATCTAATAAAGCAATTGTCTGTCTGGGACAGACTGAAAGGGGGAGGGAAGGCTCAGAGGGCGAGAGAGAATATTGATGGCCAAGCTTCCACCTCCGGCTTGAGCTGGGAAACAGACAGAGGAGTGATTGCCAAGCACCACACTAAAGCCACTTCTACTTTATTCCCTTGATGGAGGCCTGTGACATGACTTTACAAATTCACTGTGAAAGGGTCCAGCACCACCAATAACATGCACTGGCTGTGCTGGAGGAGCTCATCCCACTGTGTCTAGGAGGACGAAGTGACTTTGCCCAGGTTAAAATGTGATTTCAGTAATGCAGATTTGCCCCTGCATAGTTTTGCCTGTGTAGGATTTGATGTGAGAGCCAGAATGATGCAGTGATTCATGTGAGCATGTAGGCGGGAGAGGCACTTAAGAGAAATCCTAATCACAAGCCTCCCCTCCGGCTTGCTGCAGGGGGTTTGTGGAGGATTTAAAATCACAACCACTTAGGAGTTACTGTTAATTAACTTTACAACTAACTCGCTTGGCTTAGTTAAGCACATGCAAACACCCCAACCCCCCACACAGCCCACACAAAAACCTCACAAAACCCAAGGACCAAAATTTTGGCTATGATTTCACAAGTGCACCATTAATTTTTACAAGGGAAATATGAAGTATAACACAGACAGAGTGAGCACAAGCATGTAGGAGCTCAGACGAGAGCTAAAGGCTGTGTTAGCCAGGTGAGATGCCTCCCAGAGGACGACATTAGAGCCAGTAGAGACTGTACTTGAGATGCATAAATTTACATTTGTCATGCTGTGGGTTTCTATCTCTGACACATATTTCTGGTTGTGTGTTATTTGGTTAAAACATTAAATCTTAATGGAAATTGGGCACAATTTGAAATGTATTATGATGCCTTAAACCAATCACTATCGTTACAGTTGTTACAGTCATTTCATTTTTGGTTTTCCCAGTTCAAATGCGCCGAAACGCCGACGAGTGTGTGTTTTATATGCGCAATGTCACAATCAAATTCTGCATATGTACAGACAATCCCTTCATTATTTGAATGCTCAGTGATTGTTGGTGGTTACCTGAAGGCGCCACAAAGCAAACGTGAATCCAGCAGTAGGAGCAGAACTCATCTGGCTTGTGCTTTAATAGAGCAGACGTCCAGGGCGCTACTGCAGCTGTCTGAACAATGACGGGCGGTAAAATTGCCTGGCGCGGGGGGAAAGTATTCCCAATAAACAGAGCCGCATTAAACACTTTCCAAGACCAACACTTCACAAGACAAGCATGAAGGCCTCCCTATCATTACCTGATTGCGGCCTATCTGTTCTGACCTTGAGTTCTTAATGACATCCTCCTTTCGCTCGGGTTGGAGAGTCTAAAAGGTCAAACATGTCTGAGTCTGGGCCTAATAATAACCCTGCCTGAGGGATCATCAAGCACTGGCCCCGTCTCCTCTGGCCAAGGGCGATGGGTGGGATTATTCCCATCAATATTGTGGGTCAAAGCTGCGTGAGGCTTCCAGCATGCTACCTGTGAGATAAAAATTTAGATGATGAGGAATATTAACACCAGTGATTTAAAAAAAAAAACAGAAAAAACAGAAATCAATTCACTTGATTGAGCGGTGAAAGAAGATGGAGGTTATATTTGCACCTGCAGGCACAAACGAGGCCACTGCAAAACATTACGTGCAGCGCTACTGTGATGAGAAATGAGATATTTAAATACGCAGCGGTATTTCTGTGAAGTGGATTCATCATAAATGGTATGCATATGGGAGCTGGTGGGGGGCGAAAAAACGCTGAAAAAGTCACTTCAGTTGTCGTCACTTGTCAAGAGTCCTACAGCATCTCATTGTTCTGTCAGTACCTGCCAGTCTCTGTCACACAAAGACTTACATGAAGGCCTGTGATGCACTTGTGACATTTTTTTATGAGATTTTTGGCTGCATTAGACATCTGACAGAAAACCGAGACAGGAAATACAAAAGAAGACAGCACTCGAAAAGAGGGCAACGTGGTGGCACCATGTTCCTCTTTTCCACCAAGAAGAACCAGGTGCTAGTTCTGGTGCTTAGTTGGTTCTAATCTGGTTCCTCCTAAGAACCTGTTTGCTTTTCCATTGGCAAGGAGTCAAGTTGGAGCCATTGGGTCACCATAAAACCACTACGCTTGCATCCATTACATAGCAGTTAAACAAAAGCAGTAAGTTGATGATAATATCTATGTTTATCTCTATAGATGGTCTTAAGGCTGATTGTGAGGCGGAGGTCCTCCTGTTGCCTGGACACATCCGTGATCACGCTACTGGTGGGACACAACTGTAGCGGATTTCAGGTCAACAGTTTGTGCTAAACTTCCAGGAGTCATTCCAATACATGTGTGATGGGACCAGGGACGTCCTGGAGAGCAAGGACACTAATTAGCGCTTGTGTGTCCCTTTCCACCGTTGATGGTTGGTCACCATAACCCCGCCCCCAGCCCCTGACGTACTCGGTGCTTAGCTCTGGACCAGCAAAGCATTGGCGCTTGCTGAGCTCCAGTTTTTAGAACCTGGAGTCGGTGCTTAGGTGGTGGAAACACAAAGAACTGGTGCTAAGTCAGGCTCTGGCTCCGAACTAGACCTGGAACCAGCTCGGTGGAAAAAGGGGTATTAGTCCACTGGTCCACTTATGTTCCAGAGCGTTGTAATTAAACTGGGTTGATGTAAATACACGGACCCTTCCTTTCTAGGATGCATGGACCAGGTAGCAAAAATCATGTTTTTTTAAGCACTTATACCGCCGAAGATCAAGATGATTGCTGGAATCTCTCTCTGTACAGGTTGTGCTACCAAACATATACAGTCTATGGAAGGTCGCAATCTTGCAGAAACCTGCAGTTTATTTTATTGCTCGCTGAAACATTTGCATGTAAACTCTTTTCCCTGCGCGGAAGAAAGCGCCTTTTATTGATGGGAATGCCTCGCCCTGAGATACAGGCATTCAGTGAGGAATGGTATAGCATTTATTGATGTTTACCTGCCCTCTGAGGAGCAGCCAATATAATACAGGCCACCACATAATGGTTAACGTTTGTTGACCACAATATTGGTTCTCCTGGTGTAATTCCGCACTTTGCTGTTGTCCCTGTCCTACCCTCTTCTTGTGTAACCTTGTTTCTGCAGCCTTTGACAGTGAATCATGTTATTAGAAAAATAAGGCAACTGTCCTGAGATTAAAAAATGAGGGTTTTCTTTTTCTAATTTCCCTCCACAGAAAAACTTCTGTCCCTGGACTGTCCACAAGAAACGCATTTCCATATACAATGTGTTCAAATGTTATTGAACACTGCCTCTTGTCCCCTAATTCCATTAATTTTCCTCAGATCACGTTGTCTTACGCTGCATATTTCAGACGGAAAGTAAAGTTTCCTGGGACGCTGGCACAAAAGCTGCGGATTTCAGACAATATTGATTTCAGCGTCGCATGTTTTGCCTCATAAGAAGCTCTGATTTGAATTACCCACTTCGGTCAGGCATAAACTTGACAATGAGTCAGAGCGAACAAGCCTGAGGTTTATGGGAAAAAAGAAGCCCTTAGCATCTCTTTGCATACTAATGGCAATATTATTTTCCTGTGCATTTGGTACCTGTGTGCAGAGCAAAAGGAACCCCTGTGAAAACAACTTCCAAGAGGCCCACCATCTGGCAGCAGAGATACAGTGCGTAAGGATTTTCAAAGAGGTGCTGCAGAAAATGCTATGAGACAGGAGTGATTCATTTCAGTCTCGCACTTCCCAGAATTTCCTGATTTAGATATTATTTTAACCTCTCGCTTCCACCACCACAGGAGTGTGTCAGTCTATTGATGATAGCAGTGTGGGCTTGCCTTATTTTAGAACGCTGTGTACATACCAATGAACTTGTCCACCGTATCTGCTCTGCGTGGGAACACGCACAGCGAGCAGGGAGAAAGCGGTACAAAAAGCATGCACCATGAGGATGCATTACACCATTTATGATAAGACTATGCGCCTCTCTGAATGGGCTTCAGCTGACAGTTGCTGATAGGAGTGCAAGCATATAGTGGGAGGAAATCAGACACGCTGAAACCTTAAGCCAATCAACCTTAATACAGCAACCAGCACAACAGCTATTACCATGAGAGCAAATAGGCCTCTGTCAGTCTCCCACATTGAGCTAGAAAAACACACAAAAGGCGAGCGCGTCAGCTTTTGTTTTTCCTCTGCTGTCTGGGACACTCGAGCTGGGAAAAAAAATCATGGATGGCACCGGCTGTTGTCCACCTTCCCACAGGGCTTTACCAATGCGTGGCCTTCTGAATAGCCGCAGGCAAGCCTCAAGGATATGACTGTTCCAATCTGAGAAAGTTCAAATCGGATTCTGCATCAGTCACTTTTTTGTGCGCTGCTTTAAATATCCTTGTGAATACATTACAGGATCTGGGGTTTTTTCTTTTTTTGTATTTCACTCCGAGAAAGAAATCCAAGGATTCCCCAAGAGAGTAACGACGAGACAGATGAGAGCTTTGTATGTGCTGAGTCCCTCTTACCCATCATGCGAGAGTCTAAATCCTTTATTGTGCAATCCTGAAACAACGCCAGAATATTATGCCGCACAGCCAAAAAGTTACTAGGCGCTGGAGCAGTAATGCATCCGTGCCCACAATAGTTCTATTAAGCTCTATTACGGGGTCGGAAAATTGATAACCTGTAAATTTTCATGGGCTGTGCGCTCACCAGTGGTTGTCCTTCACAGCACAAGTACAAAATTGCTCAGTGCTGTTCGGCCAAAAATGCTGTTTACACATGCCTCAATCCAGTCAGAGCACAGATGGACGATGCAGAAAGCCGAATCTACCAGTGTCAAGCAGTACTTTGAGGAAATTACAAAATTGTTGGAAAAGAAAAAGATTTTTCCAAACACAAGTGCCACATTGCAGGCAGCGAGCAGCAACCGAGAAGATGGAGGCCAGAGGGGGGATAGCATGCTGCACAGGGGAATCCAAACCTACAGTTGTGTCAGTATGGCTTACAAAATATCATCTATAACTGCCTGGTAGCTGCATTCACAGTGAAGCAACTGCAAAAGTAAATGAAACAGATTGGATGACAGTTAGGAAATAGATGCCACATCAAATACACCAATCAGCCACAACATCATGACCACTGACAGGTGAAGTGAATAGCATTGATCATATTGGTACTATGTGGTGTTCTGATGGAAAACCTTGGATTTTAACATCCGTGTTGATGAGACTTGGACACCCAAATAAACATCGTGCAAATGGAAATCCCAAATGTCACCGGTCTACCCCTGCAGGAAAATGTACCCCACTACATGGAAACAACATCAACCAATCAGGAACATGTTGAGGAACATGACAATGGTCCAACATGTTGATCTGACCTCCAGACTTCCTACAGCCCATTCTGATCAAGCATCAACAGGATGCAGTGGAACCAGTTGGATTGACAGATGTCCCACTGCACAAGCCAGATTACCCAAAGGATCCTGGTTCCAGACCCCATAGGACACCCTGAGAGGTCCTCTTGTCCATGCCCAATGGTCCCCCACATAAGAAGGACCAACACAATATTAGTCAGGTGGTCGTAGTGTTATGCCTGATCAGTTTATGTGCAGGTGCATGAAGCAGGACAGCAACAGTTAATCTGTATAATTACAAAATCACCCTAAATCTGCATGTTAATTAAAAAAAACTACACCAACATTTTCAGAGCTCGTCTCCAGTGACTGTCGATGATTCACAAAGAATTAGATCTACATTTGCTTAACATGGTGTAATGCTAGTATGTCAGACAGAGCTGTATGTGTGCAGTGTGAACCAATATATGTTTAATAAATGGCTCTTTCAAACATGGAAAACCATAATGTTACCTACAATATACTGCTAAAATGCACAGATTGATTTGCACTCATTTACAGACTATGCTATAATGCATATAATATACAGCCTAATATCATTATTTTACAGTCCTTTAAACCAAATATTTTAAACACACTAAAACTACTAATGCAGGGATCATATGTATAAAACTGGCAGCTAGATATTTCAGTCAGCTGTCAGGCTTCTTCTTTGAAAGCACTGTTGAAAGGCCTTTCTTAGCTCCCTCCCTCGGCTCTTTCCTTCTCTGTCGCTGCTCTTTAAAGGGAGCTGGCACCGTAAACAATGTGCAGCACTCGATATGAAGTTTCATTTGTAGAGCTACATTAACCTCCACTAACCACAGTCAGCAATTATCGCATTACAGCATTATGCAACTACGAGCAGGACGCCTAATGTGCAACAGCAACAATGAATACCGCTAAAAATCCTATAGCGCAAGACAAGAGGTCAAGACCAACCGATACGACACGCTGACCACACCGTCAAAAACCAACATGGCCTCTGTGCAGCGTGATCAGTGCTAATTAACCAGCTGATGAACCAATTAAGAACACAGCGGTGGAACATTATAGCCTTTGTTCAGGCAAATCTGCCAACGAACCCTAATGCCAAATTATATTCAGCATGACGGATATCAAACAACAGAGAAGGAACCCAACACAATACACCATCATCACTCAACACACGGGAGCTTGATGAGCCCTGCAACAGTCAGAACTGAATTAAGAACAGCAGCGTCCATGGCAGGAGCAAAAATAATCCTGCCAGTAATTCCACTAAATCAGTAACTGCGTATTCGTTCAAATGCGGAGAAAACTGGTGGATTAATAAACCAACCAAACGAGCCAAATGATGGAATTAAAGGAACAGGTGCTTGCTCAGAGGTGTCGCTCTATAATTTTCTAAGCTTCTCACCTCACTATGTGAAGTGCCTTGACATGTTATATAAACACTTTTTATTAATAAAACTAAATTGATTTGAAGTGTACGCCCCTCCGTCCAGCCTTTATGCTAAGCTAAGCTAACGGCCTGCTGGCTGTAGCCTCAGATTCACGACACAGGAGGTGTTTACGACGGTCGGAAATGTGTTACGATGTTTTGTGTTTACCAATGACTCCCATAAATCACTTAAAAAACCTAGCTTCAACATTGGCAGTTTGGTTAGGAAATAATACGATACTCGCATGAGAACTAGATGCTGGTGAGCAGCGGCAAACACAGTCACGGGGGGAACACAGAGTCACGGAGCAAAACAACGAAGAAGAAAGCGTCACTGAATTTGTATAATTTAGGTATAAAATCCAACTTACACCGAAAATCAGCTTACGAGGCGTCGTAGGAACGGGTCTCGTCACCTGTATATTATGGCTGGTCTGAATAGCAATTTCTGTGCTCCAGATATTCGGGTCAGATTAATGACGAATATTCGGCTCGTGCGGTGGTAGTGGAGGTGGAGGTGGTGTGCGGTGGGGGGTTAATGACTTAGAATAAAAGGGACTGAGGTATACGAATGCTTCATGACAGTAGAGTGAAGCCAAGGCGGTGGTAGCCGGTGGAGAGGGGGTGCACACATACAACTATTCGGATCTCAAAATTGTTATCCGGACACCACAGCAACGACCGAATATTCGGATATTCGGGTCCAGCCCTACAGTATATATGCAAAAAATGTGCATCTTCTACCCTAGATCTTGACAAGAGATTAAATAAGGACAGGATTTGACTGATAGGATAGAACAGAATAGAATAGAACTGCTTTATTAATCCCCAAAGGGTAAATTCGGTTGTTACAACAGAAACAGTAAAACCACCCCAACATAAATACAGTTACACAAGGCCATACCGCCTTGTGGATGCCCAATCCCGTCGGATGTTGGAAGCTAAGCAAGGTTGGGCCTTGTCAGTACCTGGATGGGAGACCGTGAGGGAACACCAGGAAGCCTGGGTGGATGCAGTGTGAGAGTGAGTGGTTGGTGGTGGTCGGAGGAGCCGATGGAGCAGCCCGGCCTCCATCAGTCAACCCCAGGACAGCTGTGGCTATATATGTAGCTTAGCACCATCGAGTATGGAGTGAATGAATAATGCAATGTAAAGCATCTTTGAGTGTCTAGAAAAGGGCTGTATAAAAACATGCATTATTATTATTATAAATAAGCCATTTACAAAAGTCAAAGTGTTTAATTAATGTGTTGTGCAAATAATGTGCAAGAGTAAAGAAGAAGTGTGCAAGATTGATGTTTTGTTTCTTCAGTTTGTTTTGTTTTAATTTTGTGAACTAATCTTCAAGTAATTACAACTCATAATGCAATCTACATAATTTGTTGCTGAATAACTTACTGGTCAAAATAACGGCAAATTTTCCCAATTACCCAAAATCCACTGCAGCATTATTCCACTTCTTTATGGTTATCTTTAGGAAGTGGCAGCACTTAGTTGTGGTTTTAAAAAAAAGGTGGTTGACAGAGCGTTTCCTTTCTCTTCACCAAAGCCAACATTCTCATCCAAAGTGTTTTGTTGCCTGAACCGGAGTCAGAATGTTGCTGATGCAGATCCAGATGTCTGTCCAGCCAGCAACTACAATTACCTCCCTAAACATTGCATGGAAACAGGGTTTAAACCTTTCCAGCCAAACAAAAAAAGGGACTGCAAAAATATATATATTCTGCAGTTGACGAGTTTCTACCAAACACTGAAAGGTATAAAAAGAGAGGAAACCCCTCAAGGTCAATGTGAAGATTCCACTGCTCATGTCGTTGCTCGTGGCTGTTTCACCTACAGACACATCCTGCGTTTGTATACATCAAACACGATGCCATGAGCAGAATACACAGAGGCCTCTCTCAACACTAATCTGTCTGCATTCGTGCCGTTTCAGCTCTCATTGTCAGCCGGTAAAGACTTAATTAAGTTGTTGAGAAATACAGAAGAGATTGGAGATTTGGGAAAAGGAAGTATGTAGATCACACCGGGTATGTGAGCGCAGGGTGTGCAATTAATACGCTCCAAAACAAAGAGATGAAAGAGAAGGCTGGCTGCAAGCAAGAGTCTCTTACTGGTCTTTTGCTGCCTCTCGACAGATGGCTTCAGGTAAGCCCGAGGAGTAGGTTGAGCAGCTGGAGTCCAATATTTGACGCTGGATTTTAGATAACATCTGTTCGGTGGCCGGGTAAGCCAAGTCACCCATTTAGGGAGATGATAGCTGGAATTCTTGGATTGAGTCTCGTGGAAGCGTGTCCTCGATGTGATGTTGAAAGACTTGCATTTCAGAAAATATACATTTCTATCTCTGAAAAAAAATAAAGTAAGTGAACGCGTTTGTTTCTTCAGTTCTGCCTCAAATACAGGAGCTGGTTTGAAATATTAAAATAACGCTGTGATCTCACTGCGAAACAAAAATACTTGACGGCTGTGTAAAACCTGACTATAAGTCTTTCATTCTTTACTGCAAAGCTGTCTTGGTTTTACAAGTTGGATGTGCATTTGATTTATTTTCATCTCTTATTTTTTACATAACACCATTAAAAGCTGGCTGATACCACAAAGCACCACCTCACTGAGATGTACAGGCAGCTTGTGCACCGGACAAAACTATACTGGACCATCTGAGACCATCAACTAATGGTAATGAAAGCAGTCATAAGATGAGACATAAAAACATAATAAGTGGAAAATCTAAAAGTAAATATATAATACTATACGAATCCATAATGATCAGATGTGGTACTAAGTCAACCTCCTAAGGTAGCGATCCGCAATGTGGATGGTTATCGAACGCGATGACCAGTCCCTAGAGAATTGTCTTGCTTGAAACCGGTCCGTGGTGCAAAAAGGGTTGCAACTTTTTTAAAATTTAACAACATTTTTTCAATAAAAAGTGTCCTAAATGACTAAAATTAGCCTCAGCTACAGGTTTCGTCTAAAAAAAGAGTCTCTGGAGAACCTCAGGGTACCAACATGGATCCTCTACTGATTCACTTACAGTTTAAAGCAATAGTTAAACCTGGAGAACCTCAGGGTACCGACATGGATCCTCTACTGAGTCACAGACAGTTTAAAGCAATAATTAAACCTGGAGAACCTCAGGGTACCAACATGGATCCTCTACTGATTCACTGACAGTTTAAAGCAATAATTAAACCCGGAGAACCTCAGGGTACCGACATGGATCCTCTACTGATTCACTGACAGTTTAAAGCAATAATTAAACCTGGAGAACCTCAGGGTACCGACATGGATCCTCTACTGATTCACTGACAGTTTAAAGCAATAATTAAACCCGGAGAACCTCAGGGTACCGACATGGATCCTCTACTGATTCACAGACAGTTTAAAGCAATAATTAAACCTGGAGAACCTCAGGGTACCGACATGGATCCTCTACTGATTCACTGACAGTTTAAAGCAATAATTAAACCCGGAGAACCTCAGGGTTCCAGTCTGGAGCCTCTGATGTTCACTTGCTCATGTTTACACCATGTGTTAAGTAGAACAGCGGTCTGCAACCTTTTTTTGCAACCGGTTCCAAGCAAGGCAATTTTCTGTGGACCGGTCATCAAGCGCAATGATCTAGATTCAAAAGTGATCTGTAAGTCGTAATGCACACGTGTAAATGATAAACTGAGGCATAATATCGTTGAAATTCCACTTTTTTTCTTAAGAAATTCAAAAAATAAGTGCATGAACGTTTCAGAATGTACTTTTTTTTGCACTAAAACAAAAGGAAAACTTAGGAGATGTTGTTATTTCTCGGTTATGATGTTGTGATTTTACTGGTCCGGCCCGCTTAAGATCAAATGGGGTTGTATGTGGCCCCTGAGCTAAAATGAGTTTAATGCACCTGCTATAGACCATAAAGCAGCTACAATTGGATGGAGAGGTCCGCATCTTCCCTGAGCAGGTTTCGCCTGCGACTCACAAACCGAAATAAACTTATTGTCAGGTTTGTTTTTAGCTGTTGCACCATAAAACGCTGGATGTAAAAGTGCCCCCACAACGGGACATCAGCACTACCAGTCACTTCAACTGGTTTAGATGATGAGATAATTAGCGTTTTCCCATTACTCCATTTAAGTTTGATGCAACTTCCAAATACAGAGGCTCTTATAAGTTGTTGCGCACACATATGAGTTATAAACTGGTCTTGAAGTTAAAGTGATATCAAATAAAACACATCCTTTTTATTTTCCTGCCTGGAGTGAGATTTCACAATGCATTGCCAAATTGCAACGATCACGCCGCGACTGAAAGGGTTGGAGTCTTAAAATAACAGCGGATTCAACATAAACCATCAGGCAGACTCTCTACACCATTAACAGAACAACAAACTGAAAAAAAATCATCATCACATCACACATGACTGAAGAGGAAGCCTCGGCAACACGTCGGCGTCACCACAAACACGCGGCGGCGTCTGTTTGTTAAACTACACGGACCTGACGTTCGTGGAAATCGGACGTTGGTTCAGACTGAAACGAGCTCCGACGGTGGTGAACTCCAGCGATTCTGTTGGCCGTGCTGCTTTCATCTCTGCAGGCTTTGCCAAAAGCCAGTTCTACATTAAATATATTAGTGCAGCTGCTGATGATATGGCATCTATTTCACATCATTCACAGTGTGTAGGAAACACTTCCAACCTGTAGCAGAATGTTAATATGTAGGTCAGTCTCCCACCTAAAAGAACACACTCGATGAAACAGCTCCTAATGACTTGTGGCTGGTTGTGTGCAATTAGTCATAATCCACTCCTCTGTTATATGTTGCTCGGTATTGCATCCTGATGTAATTTATTCAGCGGCTTTCAGTCTTTAATGACCAAAATCCATCTGAAGTCACACCAACAAAAGCTATCTTACTTGAGCCTGCGCTATTATCTAAGCCCCTGCAGGTAAACCGAGAATCATTTTCCTTCATCAAACTGGGACACCATGGAAGTGGAATTAAAATGGATTTTTCATGTTCCAGCTGCTGCGTAACTCTGTCTCCAGCCAGCTGTCTCCACAAACAATAAACCCAGTGACTCACTCTTATGAAACTATTACTTAAAAGTCCATTTTACCAACTGAAATCTAGATTTGTCAGTGGACAGCGTACCAAAAACTCCTTCAGTGTAAGTCAACACCTTATGAGACATTTAGGAAACACTGGTCAATTATAGCGCATCCCATTGTAGCATCTGCTGGAAGTCAGGTGCGTTCACAGACATCTGTAAATTGCAGCTGCAGAATCGTAGCCCCTTCCAAACCACAAGCCTCGGAATCTTTCTCAACCAATTCAATCCATTCTCAACCAGCGATTTAGTTTCACTCGCAGTCGTCTTTATTGCTCCGTATCGAATGAAGCAGCAGGAAACAAAAAATAAATCAGCAGTTTAAATGAAAAGCATGATGTCCGAGTGGCCCCGCGGTGCGTTTGTTGCCACCAGTTGTTACTCAGTCGTGTTGCAGGCGAACCGCTGAGGCGTCGGCGGTACGGGCGGGGAGATGGGCGCGTGTCCTGGCCTCGGTTCAATGCAAAAACCACCAAACTAAACTCTAATTTTACGACTAATTTAATTGGATGCAGTTTGGAAGATGCCTGCAGATTTGGCAAGTGACCAGGAAGCGCTCACCCCCCCCCCTTTACTAAGCAGGGATGTGATCATTAAAACCTATTTTCGCACTGAAAGCACGCTTTTCAGGACAACATTACGCTGCATTTTGCAAACCCCTGAAAGATTTCCCCATTACGAGGAAGGGGAGAACAAGGTAATTTTTCACTTCGGAACAATGGCTTTTTGGTCCAAATGAATGCTGTGATATTGCGCGGCTAAGAAAACGGCTTAGCGGGAATCACAGCAATGGGATTTTGATTAATGAGAAACATTCATTTTTGTATTGACCATTTAAAAGACTATTAAGATTGCCACTCAAGCGTTGAGCATTAATTATAAGCCAGGCCTACATAAGCTTCCATGAAATTTAATGAGCATTGTAAAGTCTAAAGTAAAGCAAAGAACTTCGTGAATTAGCTTGTAAATGAAGTCCTGGAACAACAGTCATATTATACGTCTGCCAAGTTGGTTTCAGTGTGTGCAGAATATATATACACATATATATGGGCTGTTTTTATAATGAAAACTACAATAAATAAAAGTGGTTTCAGCAGACACTGTAGAAAACCTCACACTGATGTGAAACCTGCGCTAAAAAACAGTCTCCTGGCATTTCTTTGCAAGACAATTTCGAAGTGATTACAGGAACCGAGCTGGAGTAGCTGCAGCACAGTCACATACATTAAACCTGTGCTTTACCACCAAAGCAGCACATCCAGCTGCAGCTCCGTGCTCTTTGTTCTTATCAACCTGTTAAACGGCGCGAGGGTTCGCTGCTGCTGATGTGATTGCAATTCAAAAGCGACTTTAGTGCAGAATGACAACCACGACGCACACCGGCCCCGGTGCCAAGGAGCGGCGTTTCTCAGATACAGGCTGGGAGTGGAAGCTCACTCTGCACTATAATACAGCCAGTCTTCTCAGCCAACAGATATTTCATAAATATGCATGAGCACAGGGAGGGTCTTTAGAAGTCATACGCTTTGTTTCTTGAGCTGAATCACTCAAGTCTACAACATGACCGTCGCAACATCCGTAATGTGGCAAATCTCGGTTTGAAATTCCTGATTGAATATTCATAAGTTTGTAAACTGTGAAACGTGAACCTGAAAACATTACGCGCTCGTAAGAAGAGCAACAAACACGAGCACAAAGCTTGCTGAGGGTCCCGACTTGTCCCTGCTGCCTTTCTTCATTCGCTCTCCGTGACGCTGAGAGAACCTGCAGGTCCTTTTCGGGGTTGTTTAAAGTTTTATCAGCCGTATTGATCTGTTAACTTTGCGTTCATCAATTACAAGGTTGGAGGACTGAGCGGCGCACTTGGTCCTGGAAAATGAATGCCTTAACGTCCGAATGCACCCTCCTCCTGTCAGCTTGTTAGCAGCTAGCCACATATCATTTCAAATCAAATGAGATCATGGAAGGATGAGGTTTGGGGTTTGGTGAGACGACCTCGCAGCTCGTCGAGCAAAAACGACAGCTATATCTTTAATGCAGATTCGTGCTCCCAGGAGGCTCAGCTGTTTCCTATTAACACTTGCCCGGATTCCACCACAAAGGCCTCTGCCAAGCAGCTTCCAGCACCATCAACGGTTGCACTAATTGAAATATTATCTCTCGTGCTTCACACAGATGCCGAGGCAAGCCCTCAATAATTGCACACAGATTATTCCTCAGACCATGCGCTTCCTCACCACCTGCCCTTAAATTACAACCACACCGCTGCACCAGTTAAGCACCCCCGGCGCACGGCGACTTCCAAACTGCAAGATGCCTCCCTGCTATTAATGCACAAGAGCAGGCCGAGTCTCCAGTGGCCTCCTTATCACGGTGTTGATGTCGAGGATCTGGGCAGGTGACGGTGTATGATTGATGTCGGTATCTCCCGCCTGCCCCCCTAAATTATATCTGTTTCTCTCCCTTGAGATTTCAAATCAGATAAAAAGAACATAAGGAAGATTTAGTAAAGTACCTCGGGTTGTAAATGCTTCTTGCAAGGCCGGGCTCCACAATTAAGTTGGTAGGAAACGAGTAGCAGGAACAGATTGATCGTATCAGTAGAAGCGGGCGGGAGAGGAATAGCTGCTGCAAACAAGAGGAAGCCATTACCCATCGGAGACACGAGAACCACATGTACGCTGATTATAACAGCGCCAACGGAATGCTCGTATCATTGCAAGGTCACTCTGAGCAGGTAAACGCAGAAAAGGAAACAACAGACTAATTAGAGTCAGATAGCAGGACAGGAAGCTGCTCTTGTTCGTCACATTGGGGGATATCGTTTATTACGAGGACCCTTTGTTGGTTGTGAGATAACCAGCGTCCACAACTTGTTTCCTGATCCCCCCAAGTCGCTGATTCTGACTCTGGATTCATTCTTTTTGACTTCTGAGATCCTGAAACAGACCTCCAAAATATTATTTTCCGCATGAGCACCCGAGGTTTCACGCGCAGCACCACAACAGGAACTCCCACAGTACAAGCGTCTGCTGGGGCTTCAATCAGAACCACGACTGCAGCCTCCAGCGGCCACAACTGTACGACTGTGGCTTCATCTCCCAGCTGCTCTAACATGTGCTGTCTGATGAGAGAATTCGCAGGCCGTGCTGAAGCAGGCAATGACATCCGATCCGCCGACCCTTCTCACAAAGCGACACTTTAAGAACTGCCCCTTACGACATGCACTGCAACGACAAAAGCTGCCATTTACCGCGGCTGTGTGGATCGAGTGCGAGTCCTCTTACGTCATTTCTCTACATTGCATTCTGTGCTCTGCCTTGCGTGTGTCTTTGTGGCGGCTGTGGCTCAGGTGGTAGAGCGGGTTGTCCACTGATCGCAAGGTTGGCGGTTCGATCCCCGGCCCCTCTGCATGCCGAAGTGTCCTTGAGCAAAACACTGAACCAGAAGTGGCTCCCAATGGCAGATTAGCGCCTTGCATGGCAGCTCTGTCGCCATTGGTGTGTGAATGGGTGAATGAGAAACACATTGTTAAGTGTTTTTGATACCACTAAGGTAGAGAAAAGCATTTACCATTTCTGACAACAGGTCATGTGTTGAGGCTCTCTGCCATCTTGCTTACAGCATGAAGGCAAACGCTGATCCGGTGGGTCGCTACAGCTGCCGCTCATGAGCCAGGAACTTCAAAACAGGAAAATCGAACGTGTTCCAGAGATGCATCGACACTTGTGCAACATTTACCCTTCAGTCACAGCAATAATGATGTAATAATAATAATAATGATGGCGTAGTCGACGTGTACATGATGTTAGCAATTTATTATTTACACCGACGATCCCAAAGTGTACAAGATTAGTGCTTGATAAAATGATTATTTACAATATTTACAGTCAAAAATCATCATTGGCTCTCTGACTCAATGGGAAATGGTGGCCTCCTTTTAAACGCTCAGGCTCCTCCCCCAAAGGGATTAATACACAAAACCTGCGTTTTCTACCTTAAAAAACAATCTGTCGCAACAATACATATATTATTATTTCTAGAGAAATACAAATAAACGACCAGTTGTACCACACCGCCTCAAAACTGCCTAGGAAAAATAATGATATAGATTTTGTGTCAAAATCAGTACATTGCTGTAACGTCACTATGATGTCACACACCGGCGTCCCAATGATGCAATATAAGCAGGAAGTAACATTTGCTTTTGGTTTGACAGTGGATGGTCATGAATGGGAGGTGAGTACTGGTGAAAAGTTTGTTTGTCGAGAAGATTATGGAGGGGAGATGATTTAACAGCGGTCTAGTGTGCACCCAAAACCACCGCGATGGATGATAAATGGCGAGTATGCGGGAAACGGATCGGACGGACGGGGAATGGAACAAGCGGGTAAGAGTGAAGCATGTGTGTGTGGGTTTAGGCAAGCAGCAGTGCTCCTCCCGCGGGCTCTGACAGGGCGACTCCGTCACAGACCCTTAAAAATAGCCGGGAAAAGAAGCCAATGGACAGAATATGTTGGCAAAAAACTCCCACATGCCTAATGCTGATTTAAATGAACCACCAATTTAGGTAAACTACGTGAAGCAGCACACTCCTGCCACGTACTTTAACAATAATTAATTTTGCTATTTGATTCATTTCGAGGTCACGTACCATCTGTCTCTTTCCCTGCAAAATGGCTTGATTCTTTATCAAATCTGAAAGAGCAGATGTTTTGTTGGATTATGCAAATAGGAAGCAGCAAGTGGCACTAAAATCCTCCACATGTGCTGTAAGTGCTTCATAAATAATGCTCCGAACAAACAAGAACAACTTGAGAGGTGCCTGACGTTGAGTCTTTGCCTCTGAGCTATTTCCTCTCTACTGTAGCTTCTGTGAACTCTTCAGAAATTTGCTTCTTTGTGTCAAAAAGGCAAAAAAAAAAAAAAAAAAACCCTGGATGAGTCTCTATAAAGCTGCGTACATAGAAGCCAACCATGGCAGAGTGTGAACTGTGAGCTTCTCAAGTAGGCAGCATTCCTTCGACGCGACAACCTGGTGAATAGACGCAGTCTGAAGTCGCCATCGCTGTTGCTTATTAATCAGCCCTCCCTGGCAAAGTCCCCTGTGACCAGCAAGTCATGTGACCACCTCCCTGGGACTTAGCAAGCTTTGTAGGGGGAGAAAGGCTTCTCCATAAGCTCAGCCTTTACTTTTGTGCGACTGTAGGGATGATAAAAGTGCATTATCTGATATCCAGGAAGGGGAAGTGAAGCCGTGTGCAAACGCAGGACTGTATTCAGCACCTTTCCATGACTTATCGTCTGAAATATAAACATAAAACTGACACAGTTGGGATTTTCTGCCCATGACGGATTTACTGCGTTTCAAATACTAACATTTCACAAGATTCCTGTCCGTCCATCCGTCCGTCCTCTCCTACCCGTGGGCTTCTTATCATGCTACATTTTATGAGTGAATGGCAGAGCACACAACGATACTCTAATTAAATTCAACAAATGTGGGTTTTTTTTTTCCATCAGTGTCTCCTGAGAGGTGTTGTTTTCCTTCTTTGTCTGCTGAATCGTCAATGCCACGCACAACATCCAGTCCTTCAGCGAAATTCCAGGACAGAAAATTGATTGTTGACCCAAACTGAGTGTGAGCAAATCAATCCGGCTTCCATTAAACCCTCACAACAAACTTTCTAAAACCCAGAAACGACTCATTTGTGGTACGAACCAGTGAAAAGACACACATGAAAGACAAAAAGCAGCGCCGAACACAAAAGCAGATTGGTATATGGAAATTGCTTCCCACTGCAGGAATGAAAAAGACAACTGGATAACAATTACCTCCAATTTGCAATTTGCCTTTTTGAGGAAACAAACAGGGTCTCTTGTTTCTATGAAACCGGCAAAGAGCCTAATTCCTTCATATTATGCTGCGAGAGAAAGCCCCGTGAAGTTTTCTTGTTTGTTTTAAACATATCCAAGGCGACATCTTGGTTAAATGTGTGGAGGAACAACAGGAAGAAAACACTTAAGAAGCATGAAAATAGCCTTTGCTGATCAATCTTGTATTTCATTTCCATTTCGTTGCTGTGTCCTGCATTACTCTGATTTCACAGTTGTCAGGTCCAGATACCTCCAGCTTCTCCTGAAGATGCAGAAACGCCAATATCACCTGTAACAGCCGACTCACATGACCAGGATTCAATGCAGCCACGAGACAGACAGTGCTTCATCTCCGTTACTATTCCTGACGCCCTGTCTAGCTGCATATCCCACCACTCACACGTGGAAAACACAGCCTTGTTCAAAATTCCCACCAGAAAAACCCATCAGCAGTTCCACTGAGGCGTCTGTCAGTCCAGTCGCCCTCAGAAGAGCTCTGAACAAAAACCAGGCAGAGCTGCCCCAGACTTTGGAGTCTGGTCTTACAGAGGGGCCTCGTGCCAAAATGTTAACTGTGTTGTTACTGGTGGGTTTACGTTTAAAGCCTTTAGTATTTGTTAGTATATGTTGTGTTACCTAATGTAGATTACAGATATAATTGTCACAAAGAACAGCAGGGTAGCACTACGTCTGTATAGGGCTGGAACTTTTGGTTATTTAAATTGGAAATTACTCCAACAATAATCAAAATTGATCAGCTAGAATTGAAACACATTGTACAAAACTGTGAAAACCGCCCATCACAATTCACCAAAGTCCAAGTTGTCATATTTCAAAACTAGAAAAGCCCTCAGAGAGCTCAGACCTCCACCAAGCAGCTCATTTCACCCCATATTAGGATTTACACCCAGAAATAATCATCCCAGGATCGTTTTATCTACATTATTAGACTCCTTGACCCAGAAAACAAACCCTTAGCATCTGGATTCACATTGATATCATCATTAGTTCAATAGTTCTTCACCAGAATCTCTTTCTGGGTAATGGTGGTTTCTTCTGGATCCAGCTCCATAGCTGTTGATTCTACAACAGATCTGTTGGATCCTCCTGATTCAGCAGAGTCTCAGCTACATGTTGGTGTTGGCTGCATGTCTGGATCTTCATCTGTTACCTTACAGTGATGACCATTCCACAGGCCCTCTAGGTTTTCCTGTTCTGGATCCTAATATCTGGAATTTTTCCCAGATCCGGGTCAAATTTTGACATGTTGTAGAAATTACCGGGAACTTATCCTGTATTTTTACCAAGCAGCCTGGACATCTGTTGTAGTATTACATGCACATGGCCCTATCTCCCAATGCTAAAGAACCCTGCAAAAACGTTCCTGGATCCAGACGGTGATCCGGATCACCACCAAGATCTAATCATCTGTTCCTCGTCCCATTATCCACCTTTCATGAACATTTCATCAAAATCCGTTTGGAACTTTTCGTGTAAAGTTGCTAAAAGACAAACAGATAAACGCCGGCAAAAACATAACCTTCTTGGTGGAGGTAAAGATAAAAACTTTTTAAAAAAACAATGCAGTTACCAGCTAACTTCCGATGCCTCAGCTAATTGATTCGTCTCATCGTTTCAGCTCTGGAGCTCCAGATGTGTCCAGAAACAATGAAGCGGCTTCAGACACGGTGGGGGTCAATATAAAATCGTTTAGCTCGGAGCCACAACGACAGGTTAATTCAACCGCTCGACTCTCCTCATCAGCCAGGCAGATGTTGCCATCAAAACTATCGATCTCTCCGCTGAGCAAAGCCAGCTGTCATTAAGACTCCATGAGAGGTGCACGGAAAGAAAAATGCTGTTTTCATTAATTGATTCCATCTCGACGCCGCGGCCGCAGTTAAATCATCTTTCATTGATCTCTGCAGATGCACATAATGAGCTCGAAACTCCGCGCAGCCGACTTTACATTCACTCCGGAAACTTTTAACAAAAAGCCATGCGCCCTTAACGGCAGCATTAACATCGCCATGGCAACTGAGGAGGCTGCTAGCATAGTTGAAGCCTGCGATGGAGTGAAGCAGAATGCCCGTAGTACGGCACGCATTGTCTCACGTAGCGTGGCATCGTTCAGGGTTACCAGCGACCTGCATCTCATTGAAGCCATTATAAAAGGGGTTAAACATTTGTTTTCATTCACTCCGGTTCGACTTCTTAAAAAGGTGAAGGGTCCGTAAAATAGAACGGCGTCTGGAGGTGGTTCATCTGAAGTAACAGTAGATGAGGAAGTTCAAGCAGAGCGCATTAAAAGGGGTGATCAAATTTAAAAAAAGTGGCTTTAATCGCATCTAACGGCCAATTTACATGACATTCATTTATCATGTTTTGACATCACAGGTGGCAACATCTACCTGCCTGCTCTGCTATGCATTCTGCTGCAAGGCTTTCTGTAGTCCCTGCACCAGGAGATGGACACAGGCCTTTTTCTTTTTTTTCTTTTTTTTTTTACAGAAGCAGCTCTCCCTCTTTTGCCCTGAAATCCCCACAGAGTAGCTGTAGCCCTGCGATAAGAAGAGAACACACTCTACCCATCAACAATGATCTCAATGTCTTTAACAAAAGGCTGCACACAACGAGCGCGCCATGGCTCCCGTGCCGCCACCCCTATCCATCTCTGCTCTCTCGGCTGGTCATCCAATAACAGCTGTTGCTCCAAATTTCGATCTATCCGGCTATAATTCTCGCTTCTGGCCGACATGGGCTGACGGAGGAAGGACAGGGGCACAATGCACAAGCCAGCGAGGGTCTCCGCCAATAGAAAGAAGAAAAAAAAAAAACACCACAAGAGTTTATGTTGAATCCTGGCAACATAGCCGGCGCTGTCTTCTCCCAGCCACATACGGAGAAAGAGGGAGGGAGGCGGCCTGCTTAGACAATGAGGCTGCCTCATTACCACTGTTTATCTTAAGCTGGATTAATACTTTAGAAAGAAGCGCTGGTGTTTTTTTTTTTCAGGAAATGAGCATCTTTTGGGGCAGTTTGATATTCTGATGTTTCGCCGTGGTTCTGATTTTCTCCTCTCTTGCTGCTGTTGTTTGCCGGTTTCCTTTTCCGCCCACTGATGTCAGCGTTTGATTGCTTCCCACCTACCCTTCATATGTCAGAGTCTGCTCATTTACTTCTTGTGGAACACGATCAACTGTTGGGGGTTCAGATCTTTCCGAAGGTTCAGGAAACACTCCGAAAGCAACTTGTGTAATCAATCCGCTGACAGAAACAAGCAGGAGGCAGTCTTTGTGTGAGCTGCTGCTAAACTACTGCCTCACCTCACAGGAAATACAAAGAGATGTGGACGTCTCTTTTCAAGCACGCCGTCTTTACGCCGCTACTTTTTTATGTGTCGAGCATGAATCGGGTTTTTCTCGTGGAGAGTTCACACGACTGTCTATCCGTAAAAAATAATAGCTAACAGGAAATAATGCAAGACTCTGTTTGCTCTGTGGGTTTGCTGCAAAACTGACCTTGACATATTCCAACATAATTTCCCGTTGCACATGGGAAACGAGAAAACGACGCCGCACTGAGAGTGACGACAGCCGTCTCCTTGAAACTACTGCAAGATAAACACGGGAAGAAGACAACCATAGCATAAAGGAAACTAAGCTGATCTTCATTTTGGACTAAGCCTCCCACCCTCTCTCCACGCAGCCCCCTAGCAATTTTAGCCTGCGGCTCATCCCCTCGAGGTGCACTGAGAAGCGCTTCAAGTACTTATTTGTGTCGGCCGGCATTCAGATGTACACTGCCTCCTGTCACAGTGGCTCCGGCATCAGTGCAGGCTCTTCTTGCTGTCTCTATCAGTCGCTCCGAATTGTTTTTCTGTGCTTCTGTGACCTGCCCTGCTCTCTGCATCCACCCCGACCTTCTGGCTCTGACATGCCTCTGCATAGTACTTAACGCATCTGTGTACAAGAACAGCACTATTTCCCTCACGAGCAGTCATGAGAGGCACAAACTGTAGGTCAGTATTAGCTACCTTCGATTTTAATAAGAGGTTAGCGGTCCTGTGTGTGAAAGTAGCTGTGACCCGTCCTACGTCGATGGGTTTGAACTGGAGAATGGAGAAGTACACATAAAAACCAGGAAATGTTTCACACGACTTCAATTTGATTCCTGCCTGCATAGACCGATCAGCCACAACATTAAAACCACTGACAGATGAAGTGAATAGCATTATCATATTGGTACTATGTGCTGTTCTAATGGAAAACCTTGGAATTTAACATCTGTGTTGATGAGACTTAGACACCCAAATAAACATTGTCCCACAATGCAAATGGAAATCCCAAATGTCACTGGCCTACCCCCGCAGGAAAATGCACCCCACCACATGGAAACAACATCCAACAATCAGGAACATGTTGAGGAACATGACAATGGTCCAACATGTTGATTTGACCTCCAAACTTCCTACACCCCATTCTGATCAAGCATCAACAGGATGCAGTGGAACAAGTTGGATTGACAGAGGCCCCACTGCACAAGCCAGAGCACCCAAAGGATCCAGTGCCCTGGTCCTGGTTCCAGACCCCATAGGACACCCTGAGAGGTCCTCTTGTCCATGTCCAATGGTTCAGAGCATTTTGGACCAACACAGTATTAGACAGGTGGTCATGATGTTATGCCTGATCGGTGTACATCGACGGAGATAAAAGCGATGCCGCAGCAAAAACCAAACATCAGGAAAGTCGGAATCAGAAATCAAAAAAAGCTATGTGAGCTCGCCCACTCAAAGAATTTGTCTTGGTAATTGAACCTCACAGTACTTGCGAAAAGTCAGTTAGACACCATGATAGCAACTGAGTTATCAAGTACAGGTGAATAAATGAAAGCGGGATTTAAACTCTAAGAGGAGACAGGATGTGCTTCAAAAACAGTGGCATTATATTTACATCCTAACCGAAATAAAAAAAGAGAATATGAATCCAAGGCAGCAGAAGATGTGAAAAGTCGCCACAGAACATCACAGAGTTTAATGTCAAACCAGGACTGAAGCAGCTCTTCATCAAGATCAGCTCCTCACACCTTCACATGTCAAACTGCTGCTGCTGCTGCATAGAAGGATAAATTCTATTCAGTGGGGTACATTTAACTCTTTCATTCTTTCTGCAGGGGTTCAGTTGATCGTTTGGAGCTGGTGTTGTTGCTTGTAAGTTGTGGTACAGTTAACATTAGAGTTGTGAATGGTGCGTTTGCATATATGGATATTTAGCACATCTGTAAGTTAGCTAAAAAAGAAGAAAACCCATTAAAGAGCTGGTTGGTTGTGGAACCTGGATGGCTTTGTGGGCTTGTCCATGCAGTCAGCTGTGAGCAAAGTGATGGGAAAATATCTAATTGTGATTCTTCTGACAGATATCGAGATGCGATTGGCGCCATCGTTCTTCAAGGTCAAGCCTTAGCTCCATATTCACTGTGCAACCTACTTAAAGCATATGAGGGAGCATGACCACAACCTGTCACACAAGGAGGACGTACACCCAGGTGCTCAATTTTAACGAATTCGATCAGCGTGAAAAACAGCCTCTGAAAGTTTCAATCTGATCGAGTCAGATAAAACTGAGCGTCGGTTTAACCTTCTCATAGCTACACCTCATGCAACCTGAATTACAGCCTTAGGGATTTGCTGATTACAATTCATCTAATTGCAAATGTGATTTTTAAAGCGATTAATTGCGCAGCCCCGGATAGCCACAGCACTTGTTTTTGCAGCCATGCCTCTTGTTTTGTCGCCATGAAACACACACAGGAAATCCCATTTTTACATATGGGTACTAATAAACTGAGGTATAAGGCAGGGCTATCTATCCCAGAGCAAAACTGTGATTTAAAACAACGGCTGCAATTTGGGATATGCATTAGGCAGCGGGTCCTAAACGGTCACGGCATCAGTTTTACAAATTCAGAACATTCCCTCCTCTCTGTGTGACAATCACACTTTTGATGATGTCTCATGCGGTGATGCTCCATCATGTGTTTTTAATCCACTGCACTGTGAATATTGGATGAAAGTTTCGCAAAATTATATTACAAATTGCAATATCTGTCATAAAAGCAGACCTGAAAATTGTGCATTTTCCCCAAATCGCTTACCTCTACTGTGGTACCACTTCTGGTAGTGCACTGGAATACGCATCTAGTATCAGTGCAGTGCGAAATACTATGTTCTGATAGCCGGCCCCATTCTTGTATATTACTTCAAGAGCAAAGACCAATGTAGAAACCATGCATTAAATAAAGCAGGCAGTCTTAAAGTAGGCAATGGTGAGTGTAAGTTTAAACACTAAAACACTGTTCATCAACTTGGTGTTAACTTCAGGCTGATGTGAAGGATCAGAGTAGCTGCTACTGCTAGTAGAGCATCAGCCATATAGAACCGATCAGCCACAGCATCATGACCACTGACAGGTGAAGTGAATATCATTGATCATATTGGTACTATGTGGTGTTCTGATGGAAAACCTTGGATTTTAACATCCATGTTGATGAGACTTAGACCTCGTCCTCACGTAGCTGGGCATCTCACAAAACCAAGCTATTTTTCTACGATTTTTCCCGTCATCCACACGAAAACGCAGATTTACGGCATTAAAAACGATTCTTTTAAAAGCCTCCGACCAAAGTGAAGATTTGTGAATTCTCCCTTTATGCGTCTGCATGTGGACATCAATAACCGGAGTTTTGCGTTTCGAAATGTCCCTGCCTGCGACAAAATACGTTCTTATGTCACATATGCGACCAGTGTTTACATTCGGAAGCAGTATATAATGTGCTTAAAAACGCACTTATGCGGTTAGGTGAGGAGGATTTTTTTTCTAAAAACGAGGTGCTGTGTACGCCAGGTTTTTTCTAGACAGAGGTGGAAGGATATTCAGTTGTACAAAAACCCGGCTACATGTGGACAAGGTCTTAAAAACATTGTCCCACAACAAACACACTCCCTCACGCTAATGGAAATCCCAAATGTCACTGGAGGAAAATGCACCCCACCACATGGAAACAACATCAACCAATCAGGAACATGTTGAGGAACATGACAATGGTCCAACATGTTGATGTGACCTCCAAACTTCCTACAGCCCATTGTGATCAAGCATCAACAGGATGCAGTGGAACAAGTCTGATTGACAGAGGCCCCACTGCACAAGCCAGAGTAGCCAAAGGATCTACTGGTCCAGAACCCATAGGACACCCTGAGAGGTCCTCTTGTCCATGTCCAATGGTTTTGGACCACATAAGGGGACCAACACAGTATTAGGCAGGTGGTCATAATGTTATGTCTGTATCGGCTCATTAACATCATTCATAGTGTACTGTTAAGAAACATGGTCAAAACTAAACTCTGGGTTCCGACTGGTTGTTTACTTGTCAAACAGCAAAAGGAAACTCCTGCTCAACTTTAAAATCTGCAATGTTCCTCGCTTCTTAGCTAACTGAAAGCGATTATCTAATCTGAATAGCCACCCCTCTTATAAACAAATACGAAAATAAATGTGTTGAGACACGAAAGCGTTCAGATTTGCAGCACCCTATCCTAAGCATGACTATAGTAATATGCATTAATGTGTTCTCAGGAAACCTCTGCTCACCTGTAAATCTGCCAATCTTTATTCATACGTTCATCTCCTTCGGCTGTGTTTTCTCGCTATCTTATCAAAAATGCTCCTACTAGCCAAAAAAGCAATAACACTCCCCTCGCCCTCATCCGCTGTGCCCTGCTCTGCCATCGCAATGACCCAGTTTCCCTATTGGGACCCCTTTGAGTTGCATCTAATCTAATCTAACACATCTCTGATTTGGTAAGAGATCTGCTGATATGCAAATAACTTCAGCACAATTTGGGGTCTGTCTGCAGGATGGATTGGACTGGAAATGGGGAAGTGGGGAGGGACGGGCGGAATTTTTCTAGGTGTATTAAAATAAAGCAGTCATTTTTCTACGACCTGCCAATGTGACACAAAAACAAAACGGCATCTCCTCTGCTGCTTGTTCCACTGGTAATTTTAGATTTGCTTCACTTGACAACGTTCCTGCCTGCTAAGTAATGCACGGCTTTACAAGTAAAGCTGCAGAGTATTAACAGTTGCACCACTTGCTGAATTTCAGGGTGTAAAACAAGCTCGTTTTAATAAGACTTAATTACTACCAACACATCTACACACATAAAAACACATTATCAGGCTGAAAGTTCTAAAACTATGTAAAATCAGATTAATTGTAGAGATGGAGCTCATGACATTTAGCTGTAAAGGCGGCATATGGAAGAGGAATAAGAACTTGTATGGATGGATGGATGGACAGATGGATGGATGGATGGATGGATGGATGGATGGATGGATGGTTGGTTGGTTGGTTGGTTGGTTGGTTGGTTGGTTGGTTGGTTGGTTGGTTGGATGGATGGTTACGTTGATGGATGGATGGATGGATGGATGGATGGATGGATAGTTGGTTGAATGGATGGATGGATGGATGGATGAATGGATGATGGATGGATGGATGGATGGATGATGGATGGATAGATGGATGGATGATGGATGGATGGATGGATGGATGGATGGATGGATGGATGGATGGTTATGTTGATGGATGGATGGATGGATGATAGTTGGTTGAATGGATGGATTAATGGATGGATGATGGATGGATGGATGGATGGATGGATAGATGGAAGGATTAATGGATGGATGGATGGATGGATGATAGATGGATAGATGGATAGATAGATAGATAGATAGATAGATAGATAGATAGATAGATAGATAGATAGATAGATAGATAGATAGATAGATAGATAGATAATCAGGAATACTTCACTGATCCCCTAGGGCAGTGGTTCTCAATTGGTGGGTCAGGACCCAAAAGTGGGCCACGAAGCCATTTTTATAGGGTCGCAGAAGCATTGCCCCCCTGGTGGTGACACCAGTAGTTGCCCACTATCACCCTCTAGATTCCGTTCTGCCAACTTAATGGAGAAATTTATGCTAAAACGTGCCAAAAATAAACCAAAATGTGCTTGAAATCAGTCAAAATGGGCCAAAAATATGCTCAAAACTTGGCAAAAGTGCCCAAATATACCAAAATGAGCAAAAAGAAATCTAAAATTTTCCTACAATGCATTGAGACTGCATCCAAATATACCTTAAATTGTTAACAGGAACAGCAAACTTCAAAAATCTGGATCGTGACAGTTACTAATGGAGACGTAGTGGGCCCTGATGGCTGGACTAGTTGAGAACCACTGCTTTTTGTTGCAGATGCTCCCAAACAAAAGCCTTAAAATAAGTAGGAGAGGATAAAATACATCAATAAAAATATAAACATAATATATAAAAATAAAATACATCGGCATACTAAATATAAACGGACATTCTACTCTTGTATATGTATATACCAGACCTACAGTTGAATTATAGATAGATAGATAGATAGATAGATAGATAGATAGATAGATAGATAGATAGATAGATAGATAGATAGATAGATAGATAGATAGGTTTGGTTTTAGAGCTGAAGAATAAATCTGGAGAGCTTATGAGGAAAAGAAAAACACCCTTCCTCTCTTCATCGATTCCTCCGCCACAGTCGTTTGTCTATTCACTCCAAGCATTTACTACTGACTTCAAGGGTGATTATCAAAGGACAGGGAGGATTTGCAGACTTATTTTTCCTCTCCTTGTCTTATTGTCCCTGATGGGGTTAAAAAAATAAAGCAATGCAAACACACACCATGCTGATCAGTGCTGATAAAAGGGGCTGCTTGTGTTTCCCTGCTCCTTAATTTGTGTGTTTTATTGGACTGAATCTTAATGATCAGGTGTAAACAAGGTCAGGGAGCCCGGGCTGCCTGCCTCACTGCTCCCCTTCTCCTCCTCCTCCTCCTCCTCCTCCAGCATGCACAGCCCTCCTGCCTGCCTGCCTGCCCGGAGGATGCATGGCTTAACTTGGCTGACCTGACCGCGCAGTCGGTGTGGATTAAGAGCAGGCTAATACTTAATCAACTTTGCAGCACAAAGATTTGCCCGTGCGTCGGGATGATCCGCGGGGCAGCAGCCGCCAAAAGGACAATCGCATGGGGGGGGGGGGGCAGGTGCGTTAGGATGGAGCCTCTCCGGCGAGGACTTCTATTGTTGCTCCCTGAGATGCAACACAGATGCGCACACAAGCACTGCAAAACTGGGCTGCAAATTACCTCTAACTGGATTAGTGCGAACTTTAGTGGAGAAAAGGCTTCATATGTAACCGGGGTAAAAATACATCCACACAGATCACTGGCAGACTTAGAGTCCAGCCAATGACACCAGCAGAGCTCAGCCGCACTTCACTAATCGCCTAATTTAAGCTGCGGCTTCAGATGGCAAGAACTGTGCTGTCAAATGGAGCAAACAGGCGCACGAATAAGACACTTGATGAAGCAAACAGAGCCGAAGGTGGCGATGACAAGTAGCTGCCAGGAGGACGGGATCCATCACTTACCTTGCTCCAGCAGCAGGATGGTCATCCCGAACAGCATCACCCAGTACAGGGGGTTCTTCATGGCCACAGGTCTGCAGTGGGGGTCTGGTGTCGTCTGAGGAAATTAGTCTCTGAAAATCCGCGGGAAAGAACAAAAAAAGTGCTTTTCTTCAAGTCCCCCGGTCCTCCTGTGTGACTGTACGGCATCCACCAACGCAGCGCTCCACAAAGTCCCTCCTTCAGCCGCGAGGTTATTGGCAGCGGTGCGCGGAGCAAGCCGGCGGCGAGGACGGCGACCACGTCCGGCAAGGGTTTTTCGGATTAAGGACGCGCGCCGGTGTTCACATGATCGCGCAGCCCGTCGAGCTTTTATTCTGAAAGCGCGCGCGGCCCGCTTCCTGTCCTGCTCTGGTTGTTGGCGTCCAGCTTTACGCACCGGGTCCTGCGTTCCGTGGAGGAGGAGGAGGCGCTGCCGTCCCGCTGGCTCCTCCGAAACTGCACGTTTACTCATTTGGCTCTCAGTGTTCACGTTAAATTCAAGATAATACGTGCAGTGGGAGATCATTTCCTCCAGGACTCGGCACCTTCACGGCCTGCAGGGTTCAGTTTAGGATAGTTCTCAGGATGGATATCTGTCATAACAGGCCTGTACTGGGTATTAACTTATTTTAACATGCAACAAGTGGGTAGATGTGCAGCTTAGTGACAAGCAGTGACCATCTTAAAGCTCTTAACCTTGATCAGTGTAAGCAGTGAAATGATGAAAAAGATGAGGAAGAAGGTTTTTGCATTTTTAAATGAGGTTGGTGATTCAAATGTCTCAAACTATGAAAGACACCGAAGAGGAAGTGCTCAACGTGTTTCACTTTAACCCTCAGATGCCTAAAAGACTGTCTACCAGTCACTTTTTGTTTTTCTTTTTAAATATTTTTACATGATCCTTGTATTTTGGCAACAATCTTAACCTGATATTCATGACAACAAATGATAAATGCACGAACAGTAGCAGTCAAACGTTTGGACACACCTCCTCATTCAATGGTTTTTATCTATTTTAAATATTTTCTACATTCTAGATTAATACTGAAGACATCAGAACTATGAAAGAACACATGTGGAATTATGCAGTAAACAATAAAGTGTTAAACAAACCAGAATATGTTGTAGATTTTAGATTCTTAAAGTAGCTCCCTTTTGCTTGGATGTGATGACAGTTTTGCGCATAACTCCACGTGTTCTTTCATAGTTTTGATGTCTTCAGTATTAATATACAATGCAGAAAATAATCAAAATAAATGATAACCAGTGAATGGGGAGGTGTGTCCAAACATTTGACTGGTACTGTATATATACACTGATCAGCCACAACGTTAAAACCACTGACAGCTGAAGTGAATAACATTGATCATATTGGTACTATGTGGTGTTCTAATGGAAAACCATGGATTTTGACATCCGTGTTGATGAGACTTAGACACCCAAATAAACATTGTCCCACAACAAACACACTCCCTCATGC